>JAKSZT010054138.1:5752413-5775547 GCA_026826555.1 Tolypeutes matacus | reverse complement strand
TGATGTTATGCATGTTTGTTTTGTAAGTTCACAACGTTTACTGAACACTTATAGTTTATGCATGTTCATGTATGAATGATACACTTCAATAAATTGTTTAAAAAATAAAAAAAAAAGAAATATCTCATGGGAGCACAACGTTGTGAATGGAATTAATACCACCGAAGCGTACACTTAAAAATGGTTAAAATGGGAAGTTTTGTGTTAAATATATGTTACTACAATAAAAAATTATTTATCTTCAGTATTGTGCTTTTGGGCACCCCTTAAATTTTGTGCCAGAGTTAAGTGCCTCACTTGGACTGGCCCTAGTCTGGCAACAAATTACAATTCTCACAGCAGCAAATCCCTGATCTGAAGCAGTAAATGGGTGGTTTTTTTGTTGTTGGTTTCTTGGCTTGGGGCGGTATCAGGGATTGAACCCAGGATCTCGTACATAGGAAGCAGGCGCTCAACCACTGAACTACACTCGCTCCCTCAATGGGGTTTTAAGTACATCTCTTACAATTTTAATCAAAACTTTACCACAGATTTTGTGAGTGAAATGAATGATTTCTAACATGTCAGTCACATGAACCTACAAAATCATATAAATTGATGTTAAAGCAAAAAACAAAAAGGAAAGTGTTTCTGCATCCATTGTGAATATAATGTTCGTGTTCAAATGAATTTGGAAGCTAATTCTGAAATATTGGCCTGAAGATACTTGTCTATCAACCATCCATCACTAGGGGTAAAAAAAGGTCACTTTAAAAAGAGTTGAGAGATAAATTCTTTCACTTTCTAAGCACTACTCAAATTAAGACCAGTTTATTCAAAAAGCAATAAAATAACATTTTCTGACCTTTATACAGTTATAAAATATTTGAGAAGCCTGGTTATTTAGAGCTTCTGGGTAAAAGCAAGTTGCAGTTTCCAATGCATATTTAATTTTGTTCTTTTCCAGTGGTCCTAAATGCATGATTTCAAAGACTGGTACCCTTCTGGCACATGTTCTTTCATTTCAGAGAGGAGTAAATAGACTTAAAGAAAGGCCCTTAGCATACAAACTCTTTCATAATCTGGCCCCTGCTTACCCTCTCCAGCCTCACTGCCAGCTACCCCTTATCCCAGCCATTTTTCATTTTGGGCATATGGAAATGAAGTTCCCTCAATCATGTTGTTTTTAAATCTCTGGACCTTTGCACATATTAATTCCTACTCAGTTTAAAAAACAAACAGGGAGGGAAGCTCAAGCAATTGAGCTCCCGCCTACAACATAAGAAATCTCGGGCTCAGTTCCCGGTGCCTTCAAAAAGAAGATGAGGAAGACAGTGAGCTGACGCGACAGGCAGGCACGGTGAGCTGATGTAACAAGATGATGCAACAAGAGACACAAGGAGGAAAACATAATGAAAGACACAACAAAGCAGGGAGCAGAGGTGGCTCAAGTGATTAGGCGCCTCCCTCCCCCATGGGAGGTCCTGGGTTCGGTTCCTGGTGCCTCCTAAAAAGAAGACCGGCACATAACAAACAGACACAACAAATGCAAAACAGCAAGGGAGTGGGGAGAAATAAATAAATAAAATAAAATCTTAAAAAAAAAACAAATAGGGAGTGGATGTGGCTCAGGCAATTGGGTGCCCGCCTCCCACATGGGAGGTCCCAGGTTTGCTTCCCAGTGCCTCCAAAAGAAGACAAGCAGACACAATGAGCTGGTGCAACAGGCTGATACAACAAGCTGATGAACGAGCAGACACAACAAGCAGAGAGCAGATGTGGCTCAAGCAATTGGGCACCCGCCTCCCACATGGGAGGTCCTGGGTTCAGTTCTTGGTGCCTCCTAAAGAAAGATGAGCAGAGACAATGAGCAGAGACAACGAGCAGACAATGAGCAGACACAGCAAGCAGATAACGAGCAGACAGACAAGGGAGCCATCTTGGGGCAGGGGGACAAACAAAAAACCACTTCAGTTTAAGAGTCATTTTCCCTCAGAGCCCCAAATCAGAGTAAATCCTCCTTTTTTGTGTGCCCTGTGACATCACAGACGCATAACATTATATACCCTTGCGATTACTTATTTTCATGCCTGACTCCCTCATTAGATTTCAAACTCCTTGAGGGCAGGGACCATGTCTATTTGCATCCTCAGCACCTAATGCAGAGCTTCCTGTCACAAAATAGCCACTCAACACCTTTTTTGCTGGATGAACAAATCATCCTCAGTACTTCTCTTCCCCACATGCCCCACATCCTGTCCATCATTAAGTCCTGTTCATTCAACCACCAGAATATTTCTCAAATCCATCTTTTTCTCTCCATCTTCATCACCAGAGCCCTGTTCCAAGCCACCATCCTCTCTTACCTGGACCACTGTAACAGTTCCTGGTTGGTCCTCCTACTTTCTTCCATTTATGACCCTCCAATCTATTCCCCATCCTGTAGCCAGAGAGGTTTTTCTAAAACACAGATCTTATGTACCTCCCTGGTGAAAAATTCTTCAATGGGTTCCCCATTATTCTTAGACTAAAGTGTAAAGTTCTTGCCTTGGCCTACAAGGCTCGAACATCTCCAGCCTCATTGACTTCTCCCTCCCTCCCTCTCGATACTCCACCAATTTCCTTTTGGTTTCTCCAACTTGCCACTTTCCCTCCCAAGCACAGGGCCTTTGCACATGTGCCTCTTCTGTCTACACCATTCTCCTCTTTCGTTTTCTCAGAATTCACTCCTACTCATCTTTCAGACCTGAGCCCCAGTTTTCCCTGACCCTCTTGAACCTGCTATCTGTGGCTCTCCTAGCAGATTTATAAACTTCTACCACAGTTTGTTTGTGTTTAATGTCCATCTTCCCCCACTCAATTGTCTTTACCACTGAAACCCCAGCAGCACATAGGAGGCCTTCAGTAAAGAGTTGAGAATGACTTCATAACTCAGTGATACAACACAAATTTGAAAGAGCCAGCTTCCTTTTCTACAAGTAGGCTGCCCTTGTGTACCTGGAGTGCTGAAACTAGGGCAGGCCGAACAAAGGGAGACAGGAGCATGTTGGAAACAAAGGGTTTCATGGCTCTGCTTTCAGGGCTTAAGCTTCAGTGCTCCGAGATGAGTCAGCTACTTGAACAGCATGTGCTGGTCCATTAGTTGTATAGCGATGGAATATGGTTGTCAGGGAAAATTCTTCAGCAAGCTGAATTTATGTCATGTAGCAGCCCTGATGTACAGCCACTTTCCCCAGTAGCCGTCTTTGGATGATTAATTCTTTTCACTTAATGAACACATCAACTACCATAGGAATGTTTTTAATTATTAAGGGAAATCATTATTAAGGAAAAACTCTCTTCTCCTGGTTTTCCTCCTACCTCCCTGACCACTTCTTGATTTCCTTTGTTGGATAAACCTCCTTTTCTAAATTCTAAATGTCAGAACTCCTTGGAGTTTCTCTCTATCTTCTCTCCTTGGGTTGATCATATCCATTCTTATGGACGTCAATGATCTCCTTTAGTTTTTGACCTGGGTACATGAATAGAATTCAGGAGATTTGTAAACCTGAATGGATAGAAACATAGACTTTTATTTTCACTAATTTCTAATGACAATTTAGTATTTCTCCCAATTATGGATGTAAGTAACATACCATAGTATTATAACCAGTATCTGTGACTTTGTCACTAATAGAAATCACAGTTATATTTGTATATGCATGGTGTTACAGAGATCTCAAAATATTGTTCATGCATATCACTATCTCACTTTATAGCAGTTATTAGATCCACTACTAGATCTCATTGTCTCAATAACTACATATAATACTTTATCACAATTTTTGTGTTTGAGAACTCTATTTAAATGTAATTGATTTCCATTGTAATCCTATGGGTTTCATATTACGCCTTTAAAAATATTCCAAGAAGGGGTCCATAGGCTTCTCCAGACTACCAATGGCACAAAAAGAATGAATAATCCCTATTCTAGATAATGATGACTCCTTGCCTGAATGCACATTTTGGACTCACAATCCATATACTTAACTGGCTCCTGGATAGCTGTACTTGATATCTCACAGGAACCTCAAGCTCGACATGCCCCAGATTGAACTAACCAACTTCTACCAACCCCTTACCCGTCAAAACTGCAACTTCTCCTTTGCCCTCTATCTCAATGAATGGGAACAATAGCCACTTGGTTGTCCAAGCCAGAACCCTGAGTTGTCCTTGACTCTTCCCTTTCCTTTACTGCTCCAACTAATTAAGAACCAAATCACATTAATTCAACCTTCTTAATATCTCTCAAATTCATCAGCTTATCTCCATCCTCAATACCTCAATTTAGGTGACCATTTATTTTTCTTCTTCCTAACTGATGTCCCCACCAACAGACTGAACTCCCTTCTAATCCATTTTTCCCCACCACTATTAGAATGAGCTTCCTCTCCCCAATCCTTGTGCTTAGCGTTCTTATAGTCCATTTCTTTTTTTTTAATTGACTTTATTTTTTCTTCTTTGTGTACAGTTCTATGACGCCCCCGCTTGCTGTCTGTGTCCATCGCTGGATGATCTTCTGTGTCTGTTTCTTGCCTTCTCTTCTCATTTTTCTTCTCCAGGCTTCACTGGGATTCGATCCTAGGGACCTCCGATTGGGAGAGAGGAACGCTGTCACTTGTGCCACCTCAGTTCCTTGCTTCTGGTGCATCTCGCCTTGACTCTCCCCTGCGTCTCTCTTTTGTTGCGTCATCATCTTGCTGCATGGGCGGGCCCGGCTTACCTGCTAGCCTTTTTTTTTTTTTTTTTCCATATATTTTTTATTGAAGTATATCAATCATACATGACATGCATAAACAATAAGTGTATAGTAAAGATTGTGAACTTACAAAATAAACATACATAACATCATACAGGGTCTCATACATCACCCCTCCACCAACACATTGCATTGTTGTGAAATATTTGTTACAAACTATGCAAGAACATCATCAAAATATAACTAACTAGGAAGCGGCTGTGGCTCAATCAGTAGGGCTCCTGTTTACCATATGGGAGGCCCCCGGTTCGGTTCCCGGGGCCTCCTGGTGAAGGCAAGCCCGCCCACACGGCGTGATTAGCTGACCCAGCGAGCACAAGCAGCAAGTGGGGGATAAATGAATAAATAAATAAATAAAATCTTAAAAATATATATATATATTACTAACTATTGTTCCTATCTTACATTTGGTGTATTTTTCCCCCAACCCATACTATTTTTAAAAAATATATATTACTACAGAGGTTGTAAACTGGCAAAACAATCATACACACATGTAGAATTCCCATACAACAACCATTCACCAACACACCACACCATGCCAGAACATCTACTGCAAACCATGAGACAACATCACAAGACCACTACCACCAACCATGTTCCACAGCATACATCCAGCACTCCTTCTCCATATTGGTATGCCTTTTTTTTTTTTCTTTACCGGGAGGTCCTGGGGATTGAACCTGGGTCCTCCCATATGGTAGATGAATGCCCAACCACTTGAGCCACATCTGTTTCCCCTTATAGTCCGTTTCACACTTTCTTGTACTTATTTGTATTCCCTACTTGAGTATAAGTTCCATGAGTGCCGGGATTTTAATTGTGGTCATTTTTATAACTGTAGCATTAAGCACAGTGTCTGGCATATAGGAACACTCTATAATTATTTGTTGAATAAATTAATGATGGGACAGAGCTTCAACCTAATGGCTAACAGCTGCTCAATAACAGATTGAGGGATTCTTCAAAATCTTAAGTTTATTCAGAAATAATCCATATGGACTTATACCCCAGGATGATTTCACCCCTATAATATAAGACTGAAGAACTACCTAAAGACTGCAAAGTGCCTCCTTACCATTTAATAAGGAGAAATGGCGCTTGAATTTCTAGAGTGATCTCATTTTGCCCTACCTTCTATACATATTTCCTTCTGTGCTTAGTAATGCCTCAATTTTCTTAATATGAGTTTGATAGCGTATTAAGTGCAAAGGAGAAATCAATGATTTTAACTCATTGGGTGAACTTTGTACACAGAAGCTTATGCCTCCCCATAGTGAGATTATGATGTCAGACTATGACATGAAATGATAATGATGTCATAAACCACTAGAACTCACTGAACCATACAAAATACAGTAGTTACCTTATTAGAAGAAACATTTCAACAAGCCCTGGACATGAATCTTTTCATTTATGTCCTAATTCTGTCCTTTTGGACAAACCATTGTTTTAATACAAACCATAGTAATGTATCTTCTACTACCACCACCACACCAACCACCACCACCACCACCACCACCACCACCACCACCACCACCACCACTGCCACTACCACTACAGGTAGGTGCCTAACCTTAAAACTTACATATTATGATCTGTTATCCTTGACATTTGTATTCATTTCCTAGCTGCTAAAACAAATACCATGCACTGGCTTGGCTTGACAACAGGAATTTATTGGCTCACGGTTTCCGAGGCTAGAAGGCTGGCTTCCTCCCAGGGTCAGTATCTTCAGGCTGGCCAGCAATCTTTGGGGTTCCTTGGCTTCTCCATCACATGGCAATGTATGTGGCGGCATCTTCTTCTTTCTCTTCCCGGTTCTATTGACTTTCAGCTTCTGGCTGCTCCCCATAGCTTCTCTTTTCCAATGCCCAAATTCCTTTGCTTATGAGGACGTCAGCCATATTGGATTAAGGCTCACCCTCATTCAGTTTGGGTACACCTTAGCTCCTAACATCCTCAAAGGTCCTATTTACAAACAGGTTCACACCCACAGGACCAGGACCTGGAACTTCCACATGCCTTTTGTGGGGGGACATGATTCAGCCTCCGGCAGCATTCAATCAATTAGTCAAGAAGCTAACTATGTTTATGAAATCTGCTGTTTCTTTGATGTTAACTTGAGTAGAGCTTCAGGAATTTCTAGGGCAGTGGCTGATCGTTTTATTTCTGTGTGAAAAATTCAAGCAACACATAAGCATAAAGCGTACAGACTCATGGTTTCCCTTTGCTCCCCTTACCCGGCTAGTCCTCCTACACCACCACCACCAAACTAGGTAATACCATGTGAATGAATCTGTCATGCGATCTAACATAGAGATTTTTTTTTTTTTTTTTATTGCGGGTAAAAAGCAAAATTTTCACAATACATACCACTATTTGTAAAATGATATATAAATATATATGCATATATGTGCATTTGCTTACAAAAAATGTTATTTATATATATATAAGTATATTTTAAGAGGTGCTTAGATTACCCAAAATATTACACGGAACCCACTGGGATTCCCATGTTGCCCACCTCCCACACCTCCCACCACCTCCCATAGAGATTTTCAACAAGGGTTTGTTCTCGGCCCATCCCCTTTCCCTTCATATGCACACACATAAACTAACAGTCAGGGGCACCAACACACATGCACAACACACAGACCCACTCAAAAACCAAGGTAACAGAGTGAACAAGCCATGATGCAGGGGTAATCCAGGTAAAGCTACTGACTAGTCAGAGATCCCTCCTGGATCTGGCTTCTAGACTGTGGCTGGGGGCAGAAAAGAGGGAAGAGAGTGATGGTGGAAGACTGACCAGGCTTAAAAAAAATCATGATGATGAAACTTGATTTTGACTTATTGTGGCAAGCCATTATAAACACGGCCAATCTCTTTGACAGGAACTAAGCATCAATCAATGGAGATGAAAATGGACATTTTTAGGAGACGTCTACTTGTTATAATAATTGGGATTATGATCATAGCCTTTGTCTTTACCTGTTTTTGTTTTCTTCATTATAATTGTATGAGCGACGATGCCCCCAAAGAAACAATGTAAGTTGTACACCTTTAAATTAAGAAGCAAAGTGTGTGTGTGTGCGCGTATACATGTAATGGAAGTTTCATGTTGTGGTGGTTACTTAATGCTAACTTTAAGCTTCTAAAGAGTTACCAACCTCTTGTGGCTGAATACTTTCAATTAAATGATATCAGCTCTTAAATATTCTCAAGTATATTATCAACTTTAGCCAAAGCTAGCTCCCATTCAGGGTTCAGCTGAACCTCAGGCTATTAATTTCATTATAAATTGAATCTAGGCAAAGAGGGCATGAGTATCAGAATAAGAGAGAATGAATAAGGAGAAAGAAGGGTGGGGATGGGGGAGGGAGGGAGGGAGTTGGGTCTCTGCATTCCCAAGACAATACAACCTTTTGGATAATCTACTAATTTGAGATTCAATAGCCTGAAAAATTGTTCACTGCTGTTGATCTCATGATCTCAGTCCCTGCTGGTCTAGAAATTTCCCAATCCAAAGACTGATGGCTCAAATGTCAGACAGTGCCCTCTTCCTTTAGCTTTAGGGGACTATTTTGAAATGAAATATGCAGGGATAGATAACTTGGTATAAATATGATAAGAAAAAAATGACTTTGGTCTAAAGAGCATATTTAATTTTTATTTTAAGTTATCATATTGTGAAATACTTTGTAAAAAAGTTTAACTAGGAATAAATGAGCTGCACATTCTCTCCCTTCATCCCCCCCCCCCTCCAAAGCAATAGATTTGAAACAACTTTCTATCATTCCATATATAGTTTATGTGGTTTCCTAATGTGGATGAAAACAGGAAAATGCTCTAGAGAAAAAGAAAAAGCATTTAACATGAGAACAGGTCTGTAACCTGAGTCATTGCTCCCCCTTGCCCTTACTGTCTTTAGTCTTCCTAACAGAACCAAAAAGAGATCAAAGCTCTAAACTAATACAGTATCCTGTTTTCTGATTATAGCAATAAGATTCTTTTGTTTCAAATTGTCGTACTCCAAATTTTCTATATTTTCAGGACCAAGAATGAAGCAATAGTAGTTGAGTCATCCAAATTATCACTCAGTGAATCCAAGACCACCAGTCCATACAGTCCATGCAGTCCAGAAAAACAATCCCCACTATCCAGTATGGACAAGTTATATAAGCTATCAAATCCAGAAAATTCATTCGTACCATCCAATGCAGAAAAGTTAATCAGGCAATCAAGTACAGAAAAGTCATCCCTACCATCCAGTGCAGAAAAGTTAATCAGAACACCCAGTCCAGAGAAGTCATCCATACCATCCAGTGCAGAAAAGTTGATCAGACCGTCAAGTCCAGAAAAAATATTCAGGTCATCCAATCTAGAAAAGTCATCCAGGAGAACCAGTCCAAAAAAACCATATAAGCCAACTAGGCAAGCCAGTTCATCCTATCCAAATAAGCCTGTCAGACCTCGTTGGCCAGCTAATCCACAATATTCCACCAGGCCAACCAAGTCACCTTGTCTACCTTCTCCACAAAATAAAAAATTTCCACCCAAATCATCCAGTCTACAGAAACTGGACAAGCCACCCAGACATCCTAATCCCAGAAGGCAAGGTAACACAAACAGGACAGATATGCCAGTCAGGCCTCCTTTAATGAAGACTTGTCAATGTTATAGGGCGAGATGTCTTGTTTGCAACACTTCTGATGAGCCTTTGGTCAGCGATATTGCTGAGACCAAGATGAAAATTGCTCAAAATCGACCATTTTCAAGTGAAATGAAGTCTTGTTCCAGGTCCTTTCATAAGACAGCTTCCGTGGACAAGGAATACTGTGATTATGTGACTGATAGTGATTTGATGACATATGACAGTGAGGACAGTGAGAGGGAAATAACCATTATTTGTAACATACGGCGCAGTGAAGTTTTGCATATAGGTACCCATGATAATTAAAGGTTCAATAAAAATAAAATCCAGCTGTGAAGAAGTAGACACACCAACATATGATTTTATGCTCACTATCCTGTAAGACCCTGAGAAAGGGAAAATCTACCTGTGATCACTATTGAGATTAGCTATATCTGTCTGGAGGCAATTTGTTTAAAAAAAAAAAAAAAAGTCATTAAAGGCATGACATAGCAAATGGTTGTTATTGTAATTCTTATTGCATTTTAGAGGCATAAGGTACATCTTTTGATGTCTCTTACTTAGATCTGGTCACTTGAATGGGAACCGTAAACACACACGTGTATAAACCTGGAAAGGAATGGCAAAGATGGGTAACATGAACTCTTCCTTCCCTTGGATTAGCCCTCAGGTGAAGTTCCAGGCCACTTCAGTTTGTTTTTTCAATGTTTACATGCAATCTTAACGGTGTAAGACTGATTCTTTTTCTGCGGTGCACAGAGGTTGGTGGAAATAAGGCTGTGTGCTTGGTTCTGTCTGAGTTGGGGAAACTGTAACACCACTGCCTCTTGTGGCTGCTGCCTAGAGAGGCACGGCCTTGTCCAGCCGGTGGCAGCCACACTTGGGGCTCTACAACATCCATCCAAGGGTTCCAGTCTTCATAACTCTCAAAAAGGCTTTTAATTCTTTTTGTTATCCTTCAAAATGGTTAAAAAAAAAAAATTGGAGCTGGTGCACATTCTCAAAAGGTCCCAATTAGAGGTCTGCTTCCCTACCCATTTTCCCAGAAGTTACCTGCCCCCTCTGTCTCTGATCAGTAGGGGTGGGAGGCCAGAGATAGAGCCTTGGAGTTGTAGCCTTTAACTTTCCATCAATGAGCTGTTGCCCTTACCTTCTTCTAAAGGCATGGTTGAGAACAGCAGGCAAAATCCTTGATCCCAAGCCTATATTCTAGGAGAGTGTAGCTGGTCCCATATAGCACCTAGCAGGCATAATTTCAATGCCAGCAGCTAGCATCTATTGAGTATGTACTATTTGTCAGGCACTGCGCTAGTCCCTTATGTCTCATAGGTCCCAAGGCCACCCTCAAGGTTGCCAATTCACTAGAAGGGCTCACAAGACTCAATAGCAGGTTAGACTCAGGGCTAAGGTTTACTAGAGCCAAAGGACACAGACCAAGAGAAACACAGGGGAACTATATGTGTCAGGTGGAAACCAGAGAGGTCAGGCACAGGCTTTCAAGTACTGCCCCACCTGGTGCCACACAGGACGTACTTTCTCTCTAGCAGCCAACTACAGGGACGTGTGTGGAATGACTCTGCCCAGGGAAGCCCATTTGAGTCTAGGGATCCAAGTCTTTTTACTGGGAGCTGCTCACACATGCACATCACACTACATGAGTGGCCGGGACAACTGACACTCAGGAGCCAGACACTGGAACCAGGTGCACATCATCAATCTTGATATTTGTGCAAAGCAACCCTGACAAGCTGATATAGCATCGTCTGTTGCTCCAGGTGCACAAAATATAATCATTGACCATTAACATAAAGAACATTCCAAGGGCCCCATTCCCAGGGATTGCTCAAGGGTCAGCCATGGTTCCAGGTTCTCTTGGAGACATGCAAGGACTGAACAGCCAGACCTTCTATATTAATGCCTTCTTTCTGCTTTATATATTTTATTTAATCCCAGACAATCTCCCATGAGTAAACTGAGGCTCAGAGACATATAGGAAGATCACATCCAGGGGGACGGATGTGGCTCAAGTGGTTGGGAGTCTGCCTGCCATATGGAGGGACCTGGGTTCGCTCCCCAGGACCTCCTGGTAAAATAAAAATAGAAGGCGTGCAGGCGAGCCACCGGCCCGCATGCACTCACGCGGCCAGCCAGGCCCCGCTGAGCCACGCAGCAAGATGATGACACAGCAAGGCAGAGACAAAGGAAAGAGCCAAGACGAGACACACTGGAAACCAGGAACTGAGGTATCGCGAGTAGCAGAGTGCCTCTCTCCCACATCGGAAGTCCCTAGGATCAAATCCCGGTGAAAACTGGAGAAGGATGAGAAGAGAAGGCAAGAAACAGACACAGAGGATCACCCAGCAAATGGACACAGACAGCAAGTGGGGTGGGGGGGTTAGGGGATAAATAAAGTAAATAAATCTTCACAAAAAAAAAATCACATCCAGTAACTGAGCTAAGATTTGAATCTATGATTGACTTATGCTCAGTGTTTCATTATGTTGTACTGCCTTCTCACCATCTGCTGCTAGGGTATCTGATTATTGACACATCACCCAATCTTTTGGTGGACTCAAAGTCCCTCTTTGACTTTTAATCAGTTTGGGCCATTCACCTAGCCTGTCAGGGACATATAAAGAAGATGTCCCAGGGAAGCGGCTGTGGCTCAATCAGTGGGGCTCCCGTTTACCATATGGGAGGCCCCGGGTTCGGTTCCCGGGGCCTCCTGGTGAGGGCAGGCCCGCCCGCACGGCGTGGTTGGCTGACCCGGCGAGCACAAGCAGCAAGGGGGGGATAAATGAATAAATAAATAAAATCTTAAAAAAAAAAAAAAGATGTCCCAGGGAGCAGATGTAGCTCAAATGGTTGAGTGCCTGCTTCCCATCTTCCTATGTATGAGGTCCTGGGTTCAAATCCTGGTCCCTCAAAAAAAAAAAAAAAAGTGCTGTGTTCATTTGGATCTGATTTCCCCAAGGCCCCTGTCTCTATATAGGTGGCTCCCCCGGGCCTGTACCCATAAGGTTGTCATAAAATTCACAGACAGCTTTACGTAGCTGCTTATGCATAAAAGTTTTAAGAGATGGTATATACATTTAAAAGAGCACTGTGTGAAATGCAGGCTTGATTTCCTACTGGTATTACCCATTTTCAAATGACAGACTGGAAAGGAGTAAGTTGCAGATGGTTCTGGGTTAGAAAAGCCTGGTCTTTTTAAAATTCACAAATAGAAGCAAAACTTCTGATCAAATGGTGAAACTGTTTATTATGGAAAAGTTCAAGCATATACAAAAGAGCAAGTAGTATAATGAGCCCCCACATAATCACTGCCCTGACTCAACAATTATCACTTCATAGCTAATTTTATTTCATTTGTACCCCAAGCCACTCCCCCCTCCCATATGATATCTCTAAAAGCTAAGGACTTCAAAAAATACATCAACACAATAGCATTATCTCACCTAAAAATGAACAATAATTCCTTAATATCATCAGTTATCCAGGCAGTGTTCAAATTTCCCCATCTTTCACCTAATTGTTTTTCAACAGTTGGTTTGTTCAAATGATGTTGATCAACCTTTGACAGCATCTAAGACTAAGTTTTTTTAAAGCAAAATTGCAGTTCCATTGCCTAATCTGGCCTTGTATTGTAGGAAGATTTTGGAGCTAATTGGAGCTGTCAATAGCCTAGAAAATTGCAAAAGTTGAAACTGTGTGGTTTTCAGTTTAAATTCAACTAATGTCTCGGTAGACAAAGCCAAATAATTTAAGAACTATTCCCTTTCCCATTTGAACCTAAAGACATGTAATACTTTAAAGGCTGTGGATACTAATATCTAATAAAAATGACTAACTGCCAGTAACAACCAAAGATAATGACATCTATGAACAAGTTATCTGTATGAGTATGTATGTTCCTTTTTAAACCACCCTTAATTACAGAGTAGAAGACAACAGAATATTCAGAGCTCATTCAATATGCAAAATTCTAAGTACATTAATGGGAACTTCACACATAGAACCAATCTAGAATATGTAATAAAAATAGGCACGGTGAGTCAGAGAGCATTTCAGACAAAATAATAATAATAATCATTTACCAGTGAAAACCTGCCCTGGTGAATAATTAAGCCCTGTCTGCCATTCCAGTAGATAGCCTTTGGCACTTCTTGGAAATGACCAAAGTGACCAGATGTCCTGACTGAAGTAAGAGAGTCCCAATATTTCTACTTCGTTACTCCTTTCTTCTCTCTTGCTCTCCGTTTCTTTTCCCCTTTTCAATGAGAGTCAGGACTCTATGCTCAGTCTGTGCAAACCAGTTTCAACTGTGTCCCTTTCCTCTCAGACCAGTTCCACTCTCTTCCTGCTGAATCAACCTTCCTTACACCCATCTCTCCAACACACCTCCTCTGCTTCTGGTTATGGGGCTGAGATGGGTTATATTTGCTCCTTTTATATCGTATACCCCTTTCGAAAAATCCATCACTTAAATAAAGTGCTAAAAAAAAAACCATCACAAAGTGCTGAAAGGTCAGACTTCAAACATTTGTCTTGTATATTTTCTTTATGGGATTATATAAGCCTGGAGCTGAAAGCATGCTTAGAGATCCTCTATTCTACCCTCTTATGGGGAAGGGGGTAAGGGCGTGATGCAAAGAGCTGAAATAATGCTCCTTCAGCAAGAAAACCACTCTCTGGAGAGCTCAAGTGGTTGAGCGCCTGGTTCGCATGTACGAGGTCCCTGGTTCAATCCCGGGTACCTCCTAAAGGAAAAAAAAGAAGACCGCTTTCTATGGCGGGGATGAGGAGAGCAGAGAGAGGGCTGGTGGCGGCATGGGGCCCTGAGTCACAGATCTTGAAGTGTGCCACAGAGAAATGATACACCAGATGTGGAACGGTTAAAAGGCCTCCGCTTTGTTAATTTCCACCGTCCTATAATCTCTGCCACACTGTGTGCAACCTCTAAGAATTAGAGGCTGCAAAAGAAGAAATATAGGAGTATAGGAGAAGTGGATGTGGCTCAAGCAATTGGGCTCCCGTCTACCATATAGGAGGCCCAGGGTTTGATTCCCGGGACCCTCCTGGTGAAGGCAAGCTGGCCCGTGCAGAGTGCTGGCCCCTGCAGTAGTGCTGGCCTGCGCGGAGAGCTGGCACAGCAAGATGACGCAACAAAAAGAGACACAGAAGAGAGACAATGAAAGACAAAGCAAGTCAGGGCGCTGCGGTGGCGCAAGAGATTGAGCAGCCTCTCTCCGCTCCAGAAGGTCCCAGGATCAGTTCCTGGTGCAGCCTAAAGAGAAGATAAACAGACCAAAAGAACGCACAGCGAATGGACACAGAGAGCAGACAGCAAGCACAAAATGGGGCCGAGGAGGGGAATAAATCTTTAAAAAATAAAAAAAATAGGAGTATAGAAAAAGCTCAGCCAAGTATAGAAAAAGCTCAGCCAAGTATAGAAAGAGCTCAGCCAAATATGTCCTTAACTGTAACCCATGTACAACCCTCAACTAATCCTATGCTGCTGTGTGACCTTAGGAAACCAGAGTTAAGCAGGATTAGTTTTGCAATTATTTATATAATGCATAGAAAGGGCCATTGTTGAAATAAACAAGGGCTAATTATAGCTTACATCTAAGAACTTTCCCATAGTTTTACTTGTTTAGAATTATCCTCTTATATGCCCAAATCAAAATAACACTTTGATTGCAGAAGGAGTTGAGGAAATAAATTGTAATCAATCCGTCATATTAAAAAAAAAAAAAAAGAACAATATTTTTATAGCCATTTTGTCTAAATAGTAGAACTTTTCAGATAATAAAATAATTCTCATATATCCTCTATCATCAATCTCTTTAGTCACACTTTTTCCTAGCAAAATGGACTTTAAAAAAAAATCCTAACCATGGTTCAAGGCTGAGTTCCAGCTTTGCTTAGTTTTTTATTTTTATTTCTTAACTTTATTTTTAGAAAAATTTTAATTTACATTTACAGAAAAATAACACCAAAAGTATAGGGAATTCCCATATACCCTGCCGCACACCCACACACATAGTTACCCCTGTTATTAACATCTTAGATTCATGTGGTACATTTGTTACCGTTGATGAACCAATATTGAGGCATTGCTACTACTCAAAGTCTATAGTTTACGTTATGGTTTACATTTTGTGCTATACAATTCCATAGGCCTTGACAAATGCATAGACTCTTTTTTGAATATTGAATTGAAATGGCCCAAAGACAGGCAACTAAAAAGAGGAAAAGAAGAAATGAAGGACTATGGTAATAGATGGTTTGAATCATTAGCCCCGGAAACACTGAGAGTTGAATGTATCTCTCTTTTTTTTTTTTTTTGTCTCTCAAAGAGATTTATTCCTTTATTTATTTATTTTATTTATTTATATATATATAAATATATTTTAAGAGGTGCTTAGATTACCTAAAATATTACACGGAACCTACCGGGATTCCCATGTTGCCCACCTCCCACACCTCCCACCACATCCCACACAAACATCTCCCACAAGTGTGGCCCACCACCCTCAATGGACTTACACATCCTGGGGCCTTGCCATCAACCATAGACCACAGTTCACATCGTAGACCACACTCTCTCCCACACAGTTCTGAGTGGTGTGTGCTGATTTAAAATGGCCTACATCCGTTGCCACAACGGTACTCAGGACAACGGATGAATGTATCTATCATATACAGACTTTCTCGGCCATTTTGCAAAATAAGAAACTCAATGCCAATTTGCAGGGCTACCATTTGGAAATAAGAATGTGACTGAACTTCTTGCTTTCAATATCTACACATTCAACTAGATCAATACAAAGCTCTTTACAGCAATGTCAAATAAAAGTATGGCAGTACTAATGACAGAGTATTAGCAAAAAAGACAGTCAACCTGTGAAAGTTGCATTTGGTCAACAAAAAGATGTATCACTGTTGCATAAACAAGTTTCTTCTATACTCCTTAGTTTAATGGAAGGAACAGAGAAGACAAAGTGAAATTGTCAAAAACAAAGCTTTTCTATGCTCATCTCTTAAGATTACTATAGGAAATGATAATATATTACAAAGCACTTAAAATTAAAATTAAAGTTGGGAGTGGGGGAAGCTATTACAGGACCAAGATGCCAACTACTTGGGAAGCAGATATGGCTCAAGCAGTTGGGCATCCACCTATCACATGGGAGGTCCCGGGTTCTGTTCCCAGCGCCTCCTGAAGAAGACAAACAAAAGACAGCAAGCTGACCCAAGGGGTTGGTGCAACGAGCTGATGCAACAAGATGATGCAACGAAGAGATCAACGAGTAAACACAATGAGAGACATAACAAGCAGGGAGCGGAGGTGGCTCAAGCTATTGGGTGCCTCCCTCCCACATGGGAGGTCCCAGGTTCAGTTCCCAGTGCCCCCTAAAAAGAAGACGAGCACACAACGAACGGACACAGAGAGCAGACAGAGAGGGCAAACAACAGAGGGAGGGGCGGGGGGGCGGGAGAAATAAATAAAATAAATCTTAAAAAAAAAAAGATGTCAACTACTACCCTAGTAGATTGTCAGCAAACCATCCTGGACTCCTATATTCTAGTCAAGCCATTTCCCCTTTTTCATCACTGTTACCATGTGCTAAATTATAAAGGCCTAAAAAGAAGTGCATGGTTTTCTGGAACGTGAA
Organism: Tolypeutes matacus; assembly: GCA_026826555.1. Lineage (NCBI taxonomy): Eukaryota > Metazoa > Chordata > Mammalia > Cingulata > Chlamyphoridae > Tolypeutes > Tolypeutes matacus. The sequence goes on along the minus strand of JAKSZT010054138.1, from coordinate 5,758,431 downwards.
ACCACTTTTATGGTGAAACCAACCTTCCAAAGAGCACCACCTTTGTTCATTAACTAGGTACTGGCAGCTGAAATGGAGAGAGAAAAAAATATTCTTTCGTGACCATGCCATCTCATGGGTCCTAGATATATGCCAGGTTTTGTTGTTTAGTTGCTTTTTCTAGAAGTCCCATTTTGTTGTCCATCTCTGTTTTACCAGAGGTAGTATGACCAAGTTTCATTCAAGCACACAAGGCCTCAGAAGCATCCACACTGAAAACACTTTTGTGGGAGTTACTCAAATAAGAGGAGAAACAATTCCAGGAGATGTTGCCAGGGGTATGTGGTTTAAGAGTGATGGAACACCTTGGTGATGCTTGCAATTTCCTTAAAAGTAGCTAAGATCAAATCAAAGAACAGAAAAGGGGGAGCAGATGTAGCTCAAGTGGTTGAGTGCCTGTTTCCCATGTATGAGGTCCCGGGTTTGATCCCTGGTATCTCCTAAAAATAAACAAAAGAAAAAAAAAAACAACTCTCATTGGGGAGCAGATGTAACTCAGGAATTGAGCACCTGCTTCCCATTTACGAGGTCCTGGGTTCAATCTCTGGTACTTCCTAAAAAAAAAAAAAGAAAAGAAAAGCACAAGGGGGGTGCTAGGAGGGAGTGTCCTTTCATACTCCATCCCTTGCACTGCCCCCTCCCCACAGGAGAAGGAGTGACTAATCTGATTGCTCAGACTTAACACGCACTAGGGTATGGTTTGTGTGTTTGCCATGCTATCTGTAGAACCTGCGATCAGGGTACGTGAGGGAGCCCTGGAGTCCTCATCCATTTTGCTAGTTTGACAAGTGGACTAGAGTCAGCTTGGAAACCCCAGTCATAGTACCCTCTATCTCTTTGCTAGCACACGTGAACCCACAGGTAGGTCCCAACCTTTCAGTTTGAGTGGAAAGCCAGAGGTCCATCTCTAAAGTCTCAAGTCTAAACAGCACTCACAATCTCTTCTCTTAACAGCACTCTGGTTATTGGGTCTTGACCGGCTATTAAGGAATAAATCAGCTCTTTATAATCAGGACTTTGTTTTTCATTTGGTTATTGAAGAGGAGTGAGGGGCCCTGAAACCCTAAACAAATCCTACCCAAAAGCCACAAGCCCTGGCCAATACTACTTCAGCTACTTTGGAAGAAATTCTGCCAGGAAAGTTTTTTTTGTTTGTTTGTTTGTTTGTTTTAGGTACCGGGAATGGAACCCTTGACCTTGTATGCAGGAAGCTGGCGCTCAACCACTTTAGCCAATCCACTCCCGAGTTGGTTTTTTCGTTTGTTTGCTTGTTGTTTGTTTTTTTGTTTGTTTGTTTTTAGGAGGCACCAGGGACTGAACCTGGGACCTCCCATGTGAGAAGCAGGCACTCAACCGCTTGAGCCACATCTGCTCCCCAGTTATTTTTTGGAAAATTGTGACATTTGTTATATACATCTGGTGCTCTAGCCACTGAACTGAGTGATGTACATAGAATTAACACTAATTGGCCTCTGTCTCCTGATAACTTCTATTCTGTGGGAGAGACAGCCACATGAAAACAAAAAACCCAACCTATAGTAAAATCAATATGGAAGGAAAAATCAAATCTTCAAAAATAGAACCAATAATAGTAAAACAAGCAACATCCTAAATTGGGGCTATTGTAACCAGATTTGGTTCAGCTTAGGATTTGTACTCACAGCTGTTGAATTTCTAGAAAAACTTTCACTGTACCAGCTCAAGGGATGAGTCCAAGAGGAGACCCAGTGATAGGGTTGCCAGATTTAGCAAATAAAAATACAGGTTGCCTAATGAAATTTGAATTTTATTTCTGGTATTCACGTGGAAGAATATCCATTGTTTATGTGAAAATAGATTTTAATTGGGTGTTCCATATTTTATCTGACAAACATTATCAGGGAGGACAAATAGGAGAATATATGTGTCTAGATTAAAATCGTCAATTTGGCCACCTGGGCCCAAGTTCAGGTTTAATCTGGACTGTTGATGGCTCTGAGAGTGACAGCCCTCAATACAATGTGATTCCACTCCCCTAGCCACAGATGATTGAACTGGAAGTGGACAACTGAACCCCTAGGAGCCATCTATTTGTTGATCATCAGAGTTGGTTTCTTGAGAATTTTCAATAAGAGACACAGAGATTCTAGCGAGGGAACTATGTGGATGCTTGAACTAAATAGCATGTAGAGTGGGGCTGGAATGACATGTTAGGCTGTGTGAAAGTGGAAGACGCTAGTCAAAATAAAGAGAAGACAGAGAGAAGCATAGAAAAGAGAGACTATGTGGTCTTTGAGAGAAAGAGAAAGCAAGCTCAGTTTCTGACTTGTCAAGTTTAATTTCAGTCCCTCTGTGGCCTGGCTGTACTTCAGACCCTAAAAGCTGGAAATTCTGTCTGTTGTATTCTTATAAGAAATTCTTCTTTCTTAAGTTAGCTTGAATCAGTTTCTACTCCTTGACTTAGACAATGCACCTTATGACCTCTTCGGTTTAGAACAGGAGTGCCAAATGACTTTCCTCTCAGGTGACCACTCTGATCTTTTTTTTTTTTTACCGGGAGGTCCCAGGTCCCTCCATAAGGGAGACGGATGCCCAACCATTTGAGCCACATCTGCCCCTACTCTGATCTATTGACATGACTGTAGTGGGCTGGATTGAAAAGGATTATGGGATCTCTTCCAAGTTCTGTGACAGAGTGTCGTGATTGACTATTTCTGCTATGAATGTGAAAGAGAGGAGTAGCAACAAACGGGCCACATATTTGCCATCATTGCTGTGGAGGAAAAAGAAATTGCTATCAGCATACTGTTAGGGAGATCACATACACCTGTTAAGCGGACCTTGCCCAAACCTCACCTACCACCAACTCCTTCTCTGGGGAAGTCACAAACACACGCTAAGCATGGCCTCCGCTACCCTCATATCCTTTTCTATTCTGTGCCCTTCCACAATCTAGGGGGTAATATTAAGTCTAATGAAAAGGCCTTGCCAGACCTTAAACACTGAAACTGGGAACAAGCAGCTCCATATGCTTATCAGAAAAGGAATTCTCAGGGGCAGAGTCCCCCTCCACCCCAGGTGGATAACAGTATAGATTAGTCTTTCTTCTCTGAGGAGAAGTGGGGCATGTGGAGCTGCCATCTACTGACCCCGACCCAGAGCAGTTTTTGGTGACCCTGGTAGACCCGCCATAATGGGACTTCCTCCCTTGCTCTTTTGGATTCTTTGTGCTGTGTACGTGACAAAGAAATTATTTGCCCTTTCTGGACTCTTCCTTGTGTTCAACTAATAAAGGGACCATTTGCTGAAAGTTTCTGTTGTGCCCTGAGCCTGTATTCCCACAATGCACCATTGAAGCAACTCACTCCAAACATATGTGTTCCTCTAAAGGTGGTCATTGTATGGAAATAAGAGGAAATGTAGAAAGACCAAAAATACACAAAATTTCATCACCTATCATCACAGCAGCTTATTTTTTGCCTGTTTCCTGTCTGTTCTTTATACATATGCCATCCTCAATTTCTTTCTATGAAAGATCACCAACAAAAAAGAGTATGAGTCAATTGTTTTACTGGTAGACTTCCTTGGGACAATGGCGATGCCTAAACAGTTCATGGAAAAATATGTCAAAGATATAAATAATTTCTCTGTACATTGGAGTTCATGAAAATCGGTTGTGATCTAGGCCAAGAATTAAAGCTAATTGGGGGAAGCGGATGTGGCTCGAGCGACTGGGCTTCCATCTACCACACAGGAGGCCTCCTGGAAAAGGCAAGCCAGACTACCGCAGCAAGATGATGATGTAACAAAAGAGAGATGCAGGGGAGAGACAAGGCGAGACGCGACAGAAACCAGGAACTGAGGTGGCACAAGTGACGCGGTGCCTCTCTCCCACTTCGGAGGTCCCCAGGAGAAAAACGAGAAGAGAAGACAAAAAGAAACAGACACAGAAGATCACACAGCAAATGGACACAGACAGCAAACAGCAGGGCAGCGGGGGGGGGGGGATTTAAAAAGCTAATTGGGAAGATTACCATTTTACCATTTATTTCCAAGGCAGCTGGGGTTTAAACCAAACAAAATATTGACTCCCCCCCCCCAATGATAATATTTAATACTAACAACTAATATTAAAATGGCACTTTACAGACTGTCAAAAAGTAAAGCAGTCTCACATTCTTCTATTAAATAGGAGAATTTAATTCTCCTATCACAGACATGTACACCATGCACCAAGGCACCATCACTAGACTGGCCTGGACCGGGGCAATTTATCAAGAGTCCTGTGCTTTAGGGAACCCCAAATTGCTGGTAGACTGAGCAATAACTGAGAGAGAGGCAGCTGGAAGGAGATAAGGAATCTAAGAATCAGGTGGGTGCCAAAAAAGAAAACTGTTGCACGCAATTGGTTTATCAACTCTACTACACCTTTATGTGACTTGTCTAGTCCTCCAAACCAATTTCATTTGGTTAACAATGGTGGGGTGGGGAGCGGGTGGGGCTGATGGGGACTCTGATTAGATCTGACTAAAACTTCCTGTGGCCTGTCTGGGGGATCATTGGTTATATCTCTGCTCCTAAGGTAAAGTGAAACAGTTGTTAATGCTGGGAGATGGTTCCAAAGTCAGAGAATAACAGTTACCAGAGAAATCGCCTAATTATTAATTATGATTTATAGCTGAGCAGGAATTGAGACATGACCAATCATAGTTTAACTACTGCTCTGCGGGAGAGGAGCTAATTAACTCCTCGGGAAGAATGACAAGACCATTGTGTCTTTGAAGTCCAGTATTCTATCTGGTTGCCATGGTGATTCTGGGAAATATCAGTAGAAGCATATGCCAAGGGAAGGAAGCAGCTTATTCAAAATTTTGATGAAATGCCTGGTGTAAGTACTTCATTTATTTGATGGATTTAGTCTTTTTTTTTTTTTTTTTTTAATGGTCGGGTGTTCTCTGTTCACCCCAAGATGGATTAGGAAGTTTCCCACAAGCTTCAGGTGTGGTAGTATGGTGTAGGGAGGGGCGGAGCCTGGAAGAGGTGTTGAAGAGTCGAAGGTAGGCTGATTGGGGCAGAGAGGAAACTTGGCCCTGCCCACAGCAGAAGGCACTGGGCAGAGTAGTTGGCAGTCACTTACAAGGTATGATTTGAGAGGCAATAGGAGGGTGAAGGCTCCCCACACCCTCAAATGAGTCGCTTCTTAGTACTTGAAATCCCTTCCCTAGAGACTCCTTGCTTTGGGCTCAGCAGTGCTCATTCCCTTTGGTTGGGCATAAACATCTAAACACTTTTAGAAATCACTAAATTCTTAGACTGAAGAGGTTTATCAGATCTCAATATTCCATTCATGAGGAAGGATGGCCGAAGGGCCCTACTTGAGGCAGTGGCTAGAAAAAAGCAGTGCTAAAAAGAGGGGGATGAGAGTTCGAGAAGGTCTAATAGACACTGACTAGAATGGTTGCCTTGCTGGCCACCATTTCCTCTTATTTTGGTTTTAAATGGTGATAACGTCTATAACATAAAACGTACCATTTTAATGATTTCCTCTTTTGCCGTGAGCTCTCCTTTTGAGGAAACTCTCCTGTTTTGCTGCGGCATTTTGGTGGAGACTAAGTGCCTGGCCAGTTGAGGATAAGACACAGGCTGCCCACTGCGAACTGTGCTCTCTGATCTGCTTGGCCATAAAGTGGTCCTTCGTCGCAGGGAAGATGTATATATGGAATTGGGCTGAACAGGCTTGGAAGGCTAAGTTTGTTCCATGAGCAGGTGGCTCAGCTTCCTGCTCCTCCTGCCATACCCCTGCCTCTCCCTTTAAAAAAAAAAAAAAAAAAAAAAAACTTTTTTTTAAAAGAAGTTTTAGATTACAGAAAAGTGACATAAAAAATATAGGGGATGGGGGTCGGATGTGGCTCAACTGGTTGGGTGTCCGTCTCCCATATGGAGGGACCCGGGTTCGATCCCCGGGACCTCCCGGTAAAAAAAAAAAAAAAAAAAAAAAAA
>JAKSZT010054138.1:5723975-5751316 GCA_026826555.1 Tolypeutes matacus | reverse complement strand
AAAAAAAAAAAAAAAAAAACACACAGATAATCATTCATTCATTTGCCAGCATTTCTTGAGCTCCAACAACATGCTCAGCTCTTCCTTGGAAATCAGGGAAAAGAGAGAAATAAGGCCTGGTCCCTGCCCTCAAGAAACTCTTGTGTTTGTTCTCTGTTTTGGGTGTGTCAGTGTATTATACAGTCATATCGTATGACAAGAAATAAGTGAAACCAAAATGGCAAATCCTTTATTTTTTTCCAAGTAGAGCAGACTAAATACTTGCTAAAGGATGCCAAATGGAATTACAAATGCTACAAAGTGAGCCATTATGAACTATATGACTTAAAAATAAAACAGACACCAACAGAGATATTAATTAATTCAAGGTTGGATTTGATCGTTAAGGGGAGTTTGCATCTCTATCACCGCTGGGAAGAGAGCCATTTTTAATGGATTTTGATGGCATCCTGCCTGAGTCTTAGTACCTAAATGTTGGACTCAGTGAGATAAAATTTGTATTAATCAATCAGGAAGACTGGAGGATGGTGCAAGCTGCTATTCTTTTTTTTTTTTTTTAGATTTTTTTTTAAAATTTATTTATTCATCCCCCCCTTGCTGCCTGTGCTCGCCTGGTCAGCCAACCACGCCGTGCGGGCGGGCCCGCCCCCACCAGGAGGCCCCGGGAACGGAACCCAGGGCCTCCCATATGGTAAACGGGAGCCCCACTGATTGAGCCACAGCCGCCTCCCAGCTGCTGTTCTTTTAAACAGTAGAAAGTACTTGAAAAAGGGCTGTGGAGTAGGCAAAAGTTTGTTAATTTTCAGGTCTGAACCTCAGGGTCTATTCTTGTATTCCACATGAAGCCCTATTCCCTACTCCGATTGTCCATTCTTAAAATACTCAGTTTAGAGACTGCTTACTCCCGTGAATCCTCTTCATTCCAGCACATTTGATTCACTCTGTCCCTTTCTTTGCTTCCTCATGGGAAGAAGGGTCTCCCCTCTTCTCCCAAACCTGAGTCCATCTCCTCCTGTCTTGTTTCACACAAAGCTTCCTCAACGATCTTTTCTTTTTAAAATCTTTAGCCTTCCCTTTTTACAGACCCACCCATCCCTACCCCTTAGAAACATGTATAGGTCTCCTTATTTTGGAAAAACATCTGCTGGATCCTGAAGTCCCTTCTAGCTATTATTCAACCTCTTTTCCTTCTTCCACCCTCAAGCTTTGCAAATGAATGGCTTGCAATATAAACTCCTGCAATGTGGCTTCCAGCCCAGCTATCCTTGAAACTGTGCTCTTAAAGCTCCTGCAAGATTTCCTAAGCATTAAATGAAATAGCTTTTCTCAGTTCTGATTTTTCTTGACCAGGAATAGATTTTTGAGGTTTAGAGCATCTTATAGCAAGCTCTAATAGCACATTTTCCATGCCCGCTGGACATTTCTATTTGAATGTCCTAATGTTACTTCAACATAGTTAAAACTGAACTCGTACTTTTTCCCCACTGACATTTCCACTGAATGATTTTCCTGTACATGACAGAAGGCAAGTTCAGTGAGAGGCAGGGGTCATATCATGTTCATTGCTATAGGTCCATCACACTGCCTGGTAGTGTAGTCGCTTTTCAATAAATACCTGCTTAAATGAATAAATAAATGAACATGATTCTCTCATTTACCCATGCTTCATTCCTTAGAGTCATTTTGGATTCACTTCTCTCCTCTGTCCCATATATTAAATCAAAGATCAAATTTTGTCCACCACACCTTCAGAATGTATTAGTTAAGAGTATGGATTTAGAGTTGGATGGACCTGTTTGAATCTTTGCTCCATTACTTCCTAGCTGTGACTTTGAGCATATTACCTAACCTCTTGTGGATAATGAGTAGTACTTATCTCACAGTGAGAATAAATGAGATAATGTATATAAGGTGTTTTGCTGGTGCCTGACACTGAGCGAGAACTCAATAAATGATAGTTATTAAAATTGTCTTTCACTTCTCCCCAACGTGGTCCCATTGTCCTCCAGGGAGGTCTACTTTCTACTTCCATATTGTCACTGTTTTTCTTGGCTGGAACACTCTTCTTCCTGTCTTCCCATTCAAATACTAATTACTCTTTCTTTCTTTTTTATTCATTTCTATTTCTTTGACAGTAATGCATACTCATAGTTTAAAAGTTAGATTTAAAAGGCTCATAAATAAAAAGAGCTGACCCCCTACTCCATCTCTCCCAACTTCTGACCAACACTATTAGAGCCACCACTTTCAATGATTTTAACTGTTTCTTCTAATATTTACTTCCGTATTTCTATATAATGTACTTATAAGATATATTTTGATCTATGAAATTTAGAAAGTACTCAATGCCTTCTTATTGTGGAAGATTAAGGCTCAGACCTCTTCTAACATCATCCTCTCCAACTTGTTCTCCCTTCATCTTCCTAAAGAGATTTATTTCAGTAAATCAGTGTTTTCATTGTTACAGCTATGTAAATGTCTTTTACTGCAGAGTCAAGTAGTATTTTATTATTAATTTCCTTTCTTGTCCAACTTTCTGTGTTTCTTGGAGTTAAAAACTGCCTTTGGTTTTTTTTGTTTTTGTTTTTGTTTTTCCATTACTTTCTTCATTTTCTATGTATCTAGCACTAATTGTTCGCTAATTCTCCCAGAGAACTGTAACGCCTTTCTGAATACTATCCTCTGCATGGTCAAATAATTCAGGCTATCTATCAGTTAAATTTTTCTTTTTTCTCTAGAGACCTACTTTCTGGGTCCTTCCATCTTTCTGCTTCCCTCTGGACTGGTTGCTCTTTCTAGGTGAGCTGCACAGCTGTCTACTTTGGGTTTCCATTTATTATCCTCTTTGGAATTCTCTTCACTTCTCTTTTATGTTTGTCCCCTGTTTCCTGAATCCCTCATCTTCCTCTTTCTTGGTTTACTCTCTCAATGTGATAGAACACATGTTCCAGTAGCTTCCTGAGAATGGAGGTAAAACATTTATGTCCTTTACCACTCCCCAACATGGACCCATTGCTCCTCTAGGCAGGTCTACTTACTACTTACTATTTATGGGAAACGATTTCACCTCTACATCTTTGCTATTTTCCTTGGCTAGAATGCCCTCCTACTTCCTGTCTGTCCATCCAAATGCTATTTGCATGTTCAAGCTAACTTTTATTTTTATGAAAATAATGCATGTCCATAGGTAAAAAGGTAAATAGTGGGAAGCGGCTGTGGCTCAATCAGTAGGGCTCCCGTTTACCATATGGGAGGCCCTGGGTTCGGTTCCTGGGGCCTCCTGGTGAAGGCAAGCCCGCCCGCACGGCGTGGTTAGCTGACCCAGCGAGCACAAGCAGCAAGGGGGGGGGGGATAAATGAATGAATAAATAAAATAAAATCTTTAAAAAAAAAAAAAAAGGTAAATAGTATTATAAGGTTTGTAAAGACAAAATCCAAGTTTCTTTTTCCCATTCTTTCCCACTCCCAATCTATGCTCCTAGAGGAAAGGACTTTTAATTATTTTAGCTGTTTCTTCTGGCATTTACCTCCTTATTTCTAAATGTTATGCTTATACTGATATATCTTTTTTTTTTTTTTTTTTTTTTTTTACCGGGAGGTCCCAGGGATCAAACCTGGGTTCCTCCATATGGGAGACGGACGCCCAACCATTTGAGCCACATCTGTCCCCCTATACTGATATATCTTGATTTAGTCACTTCTGACTTTTGGAAATAAAAATTTTATCTTCTTATGCCATATTCTTTCTAACCCTCTTCTCTGTCTGTCCTCTCAACGTTGTTTGGTGGTATGTAGAACACTGAATTAGCAATAATTTTGTTTGAATTGGGAAGGCCAAACTTGTTCTCAGCGAACTCACTGTGGTTTCTGGTGATTGCCTGTTCTCTTCCGTTTTGATTAAATAAATAAATTTTTAAAAAAGACGCTCACCTGATGGTTTTAGAATCTAGCTTGTGTTTGACATCATGATGACTAGAATACATGTACTTCTCTTTTTTGAAAAGCCAAGCAATATGAAAGCATCCTCAGTCCCCTTGGACTTCTGCCATTCTCCATGATTACTACCCTTGTCTGTCAGTACCCTGGGATGTAATTAAAACGGGCTTTTTGGAGCACAATACCAGGGAGTCCTGCTCTCATCTGAGGAAGTGCCATTTAAGCTGAGACCTGAAGGATGAATAGCAAAGGCTGGTGAAAGCATCCCAGCAGAGATGGTTGTGGTGCAAAAGCTGTCCAGAGAGAAGGGGCTTTGGGAATTCAAGGGATGAAAAGTGGCCAGTGGGATGGAGCTTGGTGGATGACTGGGAGAGGAGCCCATGGTGGCTAGAGAGGAAGGCAGGAATCAGAGTGCAGGATTTTGGACTCCATCCTAAGAGTAACGGGAAGCTACGGAAAATTCATAAGCAGGGTAGTGATTAGAGCTGATCTGTGTCTTCCAAAGATTGCTATAGTTGCAGCGTGTAGAGAATGGAAAGGGCCAGTAGAAGGATCTGGGCGAACTTGGTCTTAAATAAATGTTAAGGGCAATCTTGAAAGCAGTAAAGGAATTTCAAATGGGCCGAAGGCAATCCTAAGGGGTCTGTTTGAAAACTGGGCAGACAGTTGAATTTCTTCAGCTTGCTGATGACAGAGTGATTTAGATGCTACTATTACAGCTTCAAGTTTTGTTTTTTCTTTTGTTAGTATCAGGTGGTAGAAGTGACTCTCCCTCGCTGTTCCCTTCCTGCTGAAGTACCGGCCAACAGACTGATTCCTGGAGCAGATTGCCCCCCTCCTTCCCAAGGGTGGGCTGCACAACTAGTGATTGTTCTGCCCATTTGCAGAGTTGAGATTTCGGGGGGGGGGGGAGGGAAGGGAGGGAGGTAGAAGGTGGGAACGGACAAGGAGGGTAGGGGCAATAGAGAAGAACGGCTTCAGAGCAGCTTGCACTGAAATGGGGCAGCACAATTGAAATGGTCAAGGAAGAACTGGAGCATATTCCGCTTCCCTCTCTCTGATAACAAGCATGATCTCTAGCCAATTTGGAAATAAGGCTCAGGCCGCTTCCTCTGAAGTCCTGCGTGCAGAACACTGGGGCTGCTGCGGCAGTCAGCTGATGGATCAGAAGAGTTGGTGTTAGGCATTGCGGGTTCCGAGAGTTGAGGCAAGAGGAAGTTAGCTTTTGCAGTTCTGTTTATGGATTTGGCTGAATGAACATGTCGGCTGATGGTCTGCTTGTCATAGTCATCGACAACAGCTTTCTTCAACACCTGGGCTTTCTTTGGAAACTGTGAAGAGGCACTGAAAAGAACCAAAATAATTTCTTCTTGTCTTAAAAAAAAAAACTCACAAAGGAAAGTGAAGCGAAAGGGTGTGTGTGAGAGTAGCTTTAACTTCAGTTTGGGTTTGGATGTGGGAAAAAAATCACCTTGCCTTGTTTTCCTGCTCTACTGAGCATATTTTGATTTGTATTGAATTGCATTTTTATAGTCATGCAAATTAGTTTAGACCCTTGAGTATAGGTGTTGCAAATTAAGAGGACAGAGAGAGAGAGAGTGGAATTAGAATAACAAATAAAAATATGACTAACAATACTGCTATATCTTTGGGGATCCTAAACTCCCTGCTTTTTCAACTGCAGTCACGAAACTATGGCAAGTGTGAGAGAATACTGCAAAAAATGTCCAGGCCTCCCCTGCCACCTTTTTAAAGTTGATCTGTTTGACTCTGTAAGCTAAGTGTATTTTCCATTTGTTTAGTAAAATGGAATATGGAAAGATGCTGCTTTTTTGTTTACTAGTAAGCACCTGCATCTCCAAATGCCTAAATTAGTTTTTTATTACCCATGATACACTGTGTTTTATCAATAAGGATTCGTGACATGCCTAGAATGACTGATAATAACCTCCTTCACCCCCAAATTCCAGTATCTAGAACTGCCTGCCACCTAGTAGGTGTTCAACAAATAATTAGTGAAGGAAATGACAGCAGTTGCTGGGTTCAGTGAAAATAAAGCCAGAAAATAACATTTTCTATTTGAAAAGAAATCTTCGAAGTAGTAGAGAGCAAAGTCTTAGGACCCTTTTTTTTTTTTTTTTTTTTTTTGAGGTACCCAGGCCAGGGATTGAACCCTGGACCTCGTTTGTGGGAAGAGGACACTCAACCACAGAGCCACATGGGCTCCCCTGAATTGGTTTATTTTGTTTGTTTGCTTGTTTCCTAGTTTTTAGGAGGCACTGGGGCCCCAACCCGGGACCTCCCATGTGGGAAGCAGGCGCTCAGCCGCTCGAGCCACATCTGCTCCCCTTGGACCCATTTTGTCAATAAAATAAAATATCCCAATATCTGCTTAAGAACAAAAATTTTAAAAAGCATTATGGTAGCACAGCATTGTCAATGTAATTCACAGCACTGGATTATATATATGAATGAGGCTAGATGGGGAAACCTTAGGTTGTATATATGTTACTAGAATTTTTTTTTAAAAAACCCATAGGACTGGACAACACAGTGAACTCTAAATCTAAACCATGGACTATAGTTAGTAGTACAATTATTCTTTCACCAACTGTAACACCACACTTATGCAAGGTGGTAATAATAGGGGGGTATATGGGAACTCTATTTTCTGCATGATTTTTCTGTAAACCTACAACTTCTCTAATTAAAAAAAAAAATCATTAAATGCAGTCTCAAGTGTGAGCATACAGGAGGAATTATAATAGAGGAAGAATTGGAAACTTGCGGGTTTTTTTAAATTTTTATTTTTAATTAAAGCAGTTTTATTCACACACCATACAATTGTTTGTGGCTGGTCTTCTTGGCAGTGAGGACAGTTTGGGAACAAATCTTTGGTCTCCTGCATCTGCACTTTATTGAGATGGGCTCCGTGGCTCGCTCACAGAATCAAGTTCAAACCCCCTAGCTTGTTACTTTCATTCGGGCGGCCCCCATCCACACGTCCTGAGCGAGTTCTTTTTCTAAGCTTGCCCTGCGCTTCCTCATCGACCTCCCCTCCTCCTCCCCGCCCCCTGCCCGGACTTTGCCCACTGGGTTCTCTGTTGGCTCCACGGAAGCCTTCCCACATTTGAAGGCCCAGATTAATCTCTAGCATTTTCAGGAAAGCGTCCTGAATTGGTTTATTTTGTTTGTTTGCTTGTTTTTTAGTTTTTAGGAGGCACTGGGGCCCCAACCCGGGACCTCCCATGTGGGAAGCAGGCGCTCAGCCTCTCGAGCCACATCTGCTCCCCTTAGACCCATTTTGTCAATAAAATAAAATATCCCAATATCTGCTTAAGAACAAAAATTTTAAAAAGCGTTATGGTAGCACAGCATTGTCAATGTAATTCACAGCCCTGGATTATATTTTCAGATGCAATATCGCCCTCCTGTATTTCCCTGGGCACTTTGAACCTCTACTCCAGCAGCCACCAGATTCCAACGTGTCGTGTTCGCTTGTTTTTCCCCTCTTGTCTGCATCCCAACTAGATTGCGACTTCCCTGCCGGGGAGGTCTTTTAATGACTCGTTTGTGTCGAACCTAGCACGGTGCTTGATACAACGAAGTGATCCGAAACCCCCGAGGGGCAGAGAAGTGTCTGTGGCCCTTTACGCCCTTAGGGGAGGCCCCGGGGGTGGCGGGGCCCTGCCCTGGGCTCTCGGCTGGCCAGAGAATGTGGCACGCGGCCGAAGGCGCGTGTGGATGACTCTGCGCTCCCTTTACTTCTTTCTTCTTTATTTTTTATGTAAGAACCTGAAAGTTCTTCTCCCACACTCTCCGGGCCCGCGGTAGAGGGCGGTACAAACCCGGCGCGGTTGAGGTGGGGGTTGGGATGCCCAGCCTCAGGGCAATTCTAAAGACTCGGCTTTCACCTTGCATTTTCAAAGTTTCGCAGAATCCTGTTCTAAGCCAGGGGCCGAGGGGGTAAAAGGTTTCCCCGGGCGCGAGAATTTTCGCGTCCAAGGGAAGGTTCCCGGCGTTCGGGGCTTTGCCTACTTTTTCCGTCTCGCACTTCCCCAGCGTCGGGGAATCTACCCCCGACGGCCGGCCTTTCGCTTGGAGCCGGGGCGGAGAAGCGCGGTCGGGCCCAGCCGCGGGCGCCGCTTCCTCCTTCAGCCCTGCGGGCGAACCCGGGGCGGGCGGGAGGGGGCGCTCCCAGCCCGCAGGACGCGGCGGAGCGGGCGGGCGGGCGGCGGGACTACAGTTCCCAGGCTGCCCCGGGAGCAGGGCGGGCGGGGCCCGGGGAGGAGGGGTGGAGGCGGCGGGGAAATCCCGCCCCGCTGCGCCGCAGCAACGACACACAAAGCCTGACTTTACAACCTCCTAGAGAAAGTGGAAGTAAGAGGGCTTAGGTGGGGAGGCAGGAGGAGAGGCAGACGAGAGGAGGGGGAGCAGCGGAGGTGGGAAGGGGGCGAGGCGAGGGCAGTGCGGGGACCCCCGCCTGTCGGGATGACAAGGGGGCGGCTTTCATAACTAAGCCCCGCCGCCCCGCCCGCGTCTCCACGGAGCCCTGTCGGTCCCCACTCCGGCTCAGAGCCCGGTTCCTCCCCGCCGGGACTGGCGGGCTCGGGTGCGGGCGAGCGGGTTGCGCCGCGGCTCCCCAGCCCGGCTGCGGGGCGCCGCGGGCGAGTTAGGGCCCGCTTGGTGGGGTGGGCAGCTGAGGCGAGGTGAGGCTCGAGGCGCCTCGGGAGGGTCCCTGGGGCCCAAGTGGGGCGGCAGCCCGCCGAGGCCGGGGGGGGGCTCCGCGCCGGGGCAGGGTCGCGGGCGGAGGGCTTGGGGCGCCCCCCTCCCCGCAGGAGGAGCCTCCGCGCTGCCCGTCCGCCCGGCTCGCCTGCTTGGCGGGCTGCGGCGGGAGCGGCCGGCCGGCGGGGCTGGGGCCACCGCCCTCGGGACGGGCGGGCCGCGGGCGCCGCGGGGCGGGGCGGCCGTGGGTGGGGAGGGCGGGCGGGCGCCCCACGCCGCAGTGTTGTGTGGACGGCGCCTTCCGAGACAGCCGGGTCGAGCCCAGGCCGGCGCCGGGCCACCCTCGACGCGATGTTCCGCCGGAGCTTGAACCGTTTTGTAAGTACACTCGTTGCGGCTCCCCCGCGTGCCCCGACTCCGCGCTCGGCGGCCCCTTCGCCGGGGCCCCGGGAACAATTTTCTGAGGTGCCGGGGGCATCTCAGGGGCGACAGTGCCGCTACACCCCCAGACTCCCTTTTCATTCTGACCGAAACACGTTGCCCAGGGAGCCCAAGGGTGGGGAGGCAGGTGGGGCTCCCGGGGCGTCCCCATCCCCCTCAGACAATTTACCCAAGGCTTTCCCGGGCTGCCGCCGACGCGGGGCAGCAGTGGTGGGGGGACTGGTGGGGGGCCCGACCCAGAACCCCCGTCCCCCCGCCCCCAGTTTGCCAATTAGCCGAAGATGGCGTTTTATTATCAGGGAGCTTGCTCTCTTTTGTCTCCTCCGCCACGAGCACACGCAGGTAAACCTAGAGCTGTCACTGTGGCCCCCCAAGAAGGGCTGAGACCCGCCCGGGGCTCGGCCCCGCGGGCAGCTGCCGGCGGGAGGCCGGGCAAACTTTGGGGGTCCCCGCGTAAGCAGCTCACCTTGAGGGTGTTACCAAAGCGAGGGCGGTTGTCAGGGTGGGCTGGGTGGAGGTGGAAATGCCGGGAGGCTGCACCGCCGCCTCCGGTGCTGGCGGGCTCCGGCTCCCAAGCCTCGCTGAGGACCGAACGCCCCAGACTTTGAACCTGAGGGAGAAGGCAGGCTGCGGCTGCACGCCTCCGGCCCCCTTCTCCCCTTCCCAAACCCCCAGGATAGGCAATTTCATTTCCGTGGGAGTTCGGCCTGGGGAAAAGCGATTTTAGAGAGCTGACTTTGTTGAGTAACCTGTTTACTTCTAGAAGGGTACCTTAAGAAGGGGAGCAGAGACAGGGGCCATTTAACTTCTGTGTGGCTCTTTGTAGCAACTTCCTTCATTGTAAGCTGAGGTGGCGGGAATGGGGTTTTATTTCTGCCGATGATGTTGAAAAAAAGGGTTCGTCTGCAAATTTTGATATTTTTCTGTAGCTGAGAGAAATGGTCGGGTCATATGCCCTTACAAATGTATGTTTGAGAACTTGTCGATTGGTTCTTTTCATTCCACGACTCTTAATTCAAACATTGACTAACATGTTTTTCAAATGCCCGTTGAATTTGCTCTCATTTTTTCTGCATTTGAAACTTTGAAAATTGTTCCATGGCCGGAAGAAATGCTCGCAGATCCCTTTTTTGGGATATTATTATCAGAATAGTGCTATATTAATGTTTTGCTAACTGCCTACATCGCCCAGAAACATGTAATATGAAATTGGAGCAGATTCTTACCTGTAGCACAGAGCAGTCGAGGTTGCACAGCTCAAGGATTTGAAATCCTGGGAAAATGGCTTATACTGCATGCTTTGCCAAAACGAGTGACTAAAATTGGTTTTTCACATTTAGCCCTGAGAATGTTAAAGAGCATTGTACTTCATCGTTCTATTTCACATCGATTCTTGTGATCTTGGAGTGTTGTTTGGGGTGACAAAAAGGAAAGGTGCCAAGGAGAGCTAATTGCCATATTTGGGGATAGGATAATCTTTTCAGGTGATATGCTTGAGGTAGAAAATGACTGGACTCTGGATCAGAATAAATTCATTAGCTTAAAATTGAGATGCTGATGCCCACCCACCCCCCCTTTTTTTTAAGGATTCGAATATTCGAAACACAGCAACCCAAGCATCGGTCTTAAATCCCCCTTTGCTTCTTCCCCTTTTGCTCAGAGTGATCTGCTTTGTATGAGATTCTAGAAATTAAGCAGTGCTGGCCCAGGAAGCCAGGGCATGCAGTAGAATTTTCAGCAGTTGAAGTGCCAGCCTGCAGGTTTGAGGCTAGTACCTTGCATCCCCAACCAAGATCTCTGCAGAGAATCACTTAAGCTCACCCTGAAATGAGCTTTGACCTCATTGTTTTGGCTGGAATGCCTGACTGCTTACATTTTCCTGCGCAACCATGATTATGGTAAGTCTCCGGAATTTGTACCACTGCAGGAAGCTGGAAGATTCCTAGGAGTTGTATCTGAGCCCCAAGCTGAGGGCAGAGAATTACTCTGCAAACCTTTGGATTGAACGTGAAGCATTGCTTTCAAATTTCGGGGGGGGGGGGAGCAGATTTATCTCCCTTAGATGATTAAGCCACACGTCCTCATCTTTTGTCTTGTAGAGAGATTCTTTGAGGGGCATTCCCATTAAAATCACTGGAAGGCTAAGTCTTGTGAAATTAAAGATTTAGGTTGCACTTTGAGACTTACAAGAGCAGTGTAGTCCAAGTTGTATGATGTCTTCACTGCTTTGATATTTTAGAGATGGGGCTATTCCTTTGAAAATATGTGTGTGTGTATACCTATATGTGTCTGAAATTGGCTTTGAATGTGAAGTAAATTACAGTGGTGTTGATTGTAGCTGTTGGTCATTGAGAATTTTAAATCCGATGTGGGAAGTCGGTATATCTTAGGAATAGCATCATCTTCTGTGGCTCAGTAGTGCTTGCTGAATTGTTGAAAGAAAAACAAAAACAAAAACATTTATTTTCCCAGGTTCTCCACCTTCAAACTAAAAGAAATAGTCATTCATTATATTTTTTAAAGGCATAGCCTTTGACGTTTTTGCCATTAATAATTGTGTTCTTTTCTTTCTGATAAATTTATGACTTTCCTTTTGATGGTTTTGAGGTACAAAGAAATTGGTTGAATTTGGTGCAGGATTTTAGTATTTAGGCATCAAGGGGTATCTTAAAAGATTGAATAGTTGGGTGTCTCGACTGAGTATAATAAAAGCATGGCCTGTTCCCAGTCAACATCTCCAGTTTCCATAAATACAATAAATAAATAACAGTAGCTAGGACTATACAATTTATTTCCTTCAAGTACATGTTTAATTGGGAGTCTGGACTAGTTGAGACTAAGGGTCATGGATTTTTGTTGGCAAGTCTTTTACTCCTAATAAAGTTATTAGTGTTTACTAATATGTGGTGTTTTCACATGGATATAAAGGTTTACTAGAGTTTAAACAACCAAAATTTCCCCCTCTTTTTTGGTTTGTAAAATTAATTCATCCTGAAGATTTAAAATTAGACATTTCTCAGTAAAGTAAATTTGGGGGCTTGGCTAGGTGGATGTTGTCAATTTAGCATGTCAGAGAGTGATATTTAACAAGTATGAATTTCTAGGTCATTGATACAAGAAAGATGAAATTGTGAGTGTGAAATACTGGAGACTCATCAGTAAATGTAAATTTCTAATTGTAGGAATGCTCCCACTGCTCTGGTTCCATAAAGCATGCAGCATATAGCAGTGATATCACCCAGAATATGTCCTGTCAGTCAGTGAGGCCCAGTACTGCATAAGGTAGAATGAAAATTCAAAATGAGACCTACGAAATGAATGAGAGAGCTAATTTATAAGGCCAATCTAGTGAAGCCGAATATGGAGGCAATTAACAGAGTATTTCAGGTATTTTGTTTTGTTTTGCTTTTTTGAGCAAGAAGTATTTTGATTTCCTCCTTGAATTATCAGGGTAATTAAACTTTTTTTTTTTTTCCTGTCTTACTTTACCAAACACCTTGCCCTGACATTGCTGAGTGTGGAAAATATTGATGAGTGTTTAAAATCACGTTTAGAAATATATCTGCACATGTGTATTGCAATATTTCAGCATTTACACAAGCCTTTCACAAAAGATCTGTACAGTCTTGGCTCCTACTAGGTAGTTCATAAACATACACCTACAGTTTAGATTTAACTGTTGAACTTGACCCTACCTGAATGCAACTTTTTATCATATTGTATTGTGATTGCCTTAAGTCCTAGTTCCCTAAGGCATCCATTGAATGTAATAAATTAACTTCTCTCCTTTGCATCTGGTGTTGGGGAATCCCCATTGAGAAAGGCTACCCTCGACTGTGACAACAGCTGGGGGCAGGGACAGTTCACAGTGTATGCTTTGCTCCTAAAACTGACTGGCACATAGTAGGTGTTCCACAAATAGTTGAATGAATAGCTTTTATATGTTGTATGCAAGTAATAATTTTTACTTATGACAGTGACATTTATGGTAAACTCCTTATCCAGAATGATTGAAGAATGAGGAGCTCTAGTTAATTGGTTACCAGGTTTCTAAGAATTAGAATAAGTACATCCAGGGGAGTGGATGTGGTTCAAGTGGTTGAGCCCCTGCTTCCCAAATGGTAGGTCCCAGCTTTGGTTCCTGGTGCCTCCTAAAAACAAACAAGATGCAAACAAAGCTAAAAAACAGCTCAGGGGAGCCGATGTGGCTCAGTAGTTGAGCACCAGCTTCCCACATACAAGGTCCTGGGTTCAATCCCCTGCCCAGGTACCTCAAAAAAAAAAAAAAAGGTACATCCAGTGGTAAGCTGTACCCACCATAGTATAATCTTTCTTAGATGACTAAGAAAGCATTCTGTGGTCTTGCAGGCCATTATATCACTTATTCAACAAATATTCACTATGTACCAGGTTCTGTGCTAGGTCCTGGGGACACATTGGTGAGCAAGACAGACGAGGTCCTGTCTTCAGTTTTTAGTTATTCCTCTCTCAGAGAGAGATAGGGCACGGTGACTGCATTGTGATGCCTTTGTGATATACCCTGAAACTGGCTCTTGATGAGTGTTTCTATTAAATATTTATCATTTGGGAAGCGGCTGTGGCTCAATCAGTGGGGCTCCCGTTTACCATATGGGAGGCCCCGGGTTCGGTTCCCGGGGCCTCCTGGTGAAGGCAAGCCCGCCCGCATGGCGTGGTTAGCTGACCCAGCGAGCACAAGCAGCAAGGGGGGGATAAATGAATAAATAAATAAAATCTTAAAAAATATATATATATTTATCATTTGTCTTTCTACCAAAAGTAAGAGTGTAGAATCTCAGTTGTTTTCTGGTTCTTTGGATTGCAGATAAAAAGGAGTTTGTTGCATTTGACATCTTAGCTGTGACCTTTTACACATAGCAAACTGCTCCTTTGTAAAATAGATGCTAGGTTAACCCTGGGCAAGGTGGGAAACCTATTTAGGGATGAACCACTCTAAGGTAAAATAAGTCTTGACATGAGTGAAAACAGGTTTTGTTTTTTTTTCCTGATCTGATTAAGCAACATAAAACTCTCAGTGTCTCCTAAATACCTTGTATAGGGGTTTACTGTTTGCTCCTTCTGTTTATGATTGTTGCTAGTAATGAACCTTTTAGTGCAGGGGTTCTTAACTAGGGAAAGATTTCAGGGGGTTCATGAGCTTGAATTGAAAAAAATCAACTTATTATCTTTATTTTCTCTGACCTCCAGTGTTGAGTGTCATAAAACTATCTGCCGCTACATTCTGAGAAGGGGTCTGTGGTTTTCACCTGACTGGCAAAGGGGTCCTTGGAACAAAAATTAAGAACCCCTGCTCTAGTGGGTAATATTGAGGGCCTATACATCAGGTACTTTTCAATCCTCCTAATGGAGTTTTAGCAGAGGTGGGATTTGGGGAGGTGAAGCTGATCATTTTCAAATGGATGCAGCTGTTTCAATGAATTTGTTTCCCTACCTAAGCTGTCAATTGACCACTAGTGGGGCATTGGGCTCTGGGAGGTCAAAGATGGCTAGTGGCCCCTGGGAGAGCCCTAGCTAACCTCCCGGTGTCTGCATGATGTGCAAACAACCCATTGAATGGATTAAAATACAAGTTTGCTGAGTGATGGGAAAAATCATCAAGGCTGACTGTTTATTGGTGTGGTTGATCAATTCTCTCCAAGAAGGCAAATGTATAGGATACAAAATTAAAAAAAAAAGTTTCTTGAGATGGTGAAGTGGAGTTACATGTCCATCTATAGTGCTTTATGTATTTTAATCTTTTTTACCTCCGGAATCCTTGAGATTGGGGGAATTTTCTGATTGGGTGGTATTTTCTTGAGATTGGGGGTGTTTTCTGATTGGGTGGAAGGAGGTGCTGCTCTCCCTCCATCCAATCAGAAAACACTCCCAAAAGTTTATTTCCCTTCACGTAACACTCACCTTCTTGGCCTAGTATAAGGGTAGATCAGCAGTGACTGGAAAACAAACATTAGTGACTGCAGCATATGTTAATACTACTGCAGCGTAATGATGAATGAGTGCTCAGCACTGCAGATTACGGGCATGGGGTACCCTATGCCAACGTGTTGGCAGACAGCCCCTCACTTGCTACGGGGTATGGATGGATGGCTGGTTTGGCTGACTTCTTGATTCTTTGTGATTTGTAGATGATGTTGGGCTGTGGATATCCAGATTTAGGAGGTTAATCTGTTATTTTTGCAGTATATACTGTCATCAATTTCTTGCCCTGTATTTATTCAATAACGTTTAGGAGGCCTACCCTGTTCAAGCAATTATCTATTTTCTAGGCTTGTCTGTTTTATGTTGTTTTAAAGTATTAAGGTGGCTGTGTTTTCCCAGTCAATTCCTCTTCACCTGAGTATTCTTGTTCAAATCAGAACAGTGTCCTTGCAAATGCTCTTTCAACTAAGGTGCTCAATAATACCTTGCTGAATTGTTTTGAACCGAATTGACAACACAGTCTGGGTCAGTAATAGGGGAACAATGATGAGCTGAACAAGCAGCTACCACGAAGTTACATTGCAAACTGGACTACTACTAAGTGCATAGCACTGAAAATAACTTCCTTTCAGTGGACAAAGTACTATACTATTCTAATTCTAAATGAGGAGGAATACTTTCTTTCTTTTTTTTTTTCTTTTCTTTTTTTTTTTTTTTTACATTTCTCAATTAACTGTAATGGATACATGTAAATTTTTTTTTTTTAATCAAACAATATATTACACAATATATTTGGTTCATAGTAATGCATTCATACAGTATTTGTCCTTTTGTGTCTGGCTTGCTTCACTCAACATAATGTCCTCCAGATTCATCCATGTTGCCATATGCTTTATGACTTCATTTCTTCTTACAGCTGCATAATATTCCATCGTGTGAATAGACCACAGTTTGTTTATCCATTCATCTGTTGATGGACACCTGGGTTGTTTCCAACTTTTGGCAATGATGAATAATGTAGCTATGAACATCGGTGTGCAGATGGCTGTTCGTGTCACTGCTCTCAGTTCTTCTGGGTATATACCCAGTAGTGGTATTGCAGGGTCACGTGGAAAGTCTATAGTCAACTTCTTTAGGAACTGCCAAACAGTCCTCCATAGTGGTTGTACCATCCTGCATTCCCACCAACAGTGAAGAAGTGTTCCTGTCTCTCCACATCTTCTCCAACACTTGTAGTTCTCTGTCTTTTTTTTTTTTCCTCTGTCTTTTTAATAGTGGCAATTCTGATAGGTGTGAAATGATATCTCATTGTAGTTTTGATTTGCATTTCCCTAATCATGAGTGATGTTGAGCATTTCTTCATGTGTTTTTTTGCCATTTGTATTTCTTCTTCGGAGAAATGTCTATTCAAGTCTTTGGCCCATTTTTTAATTGGGTCATTTGTCTTTTTATTGTTGAGTTGTAACATCTCTTTATATATCCTGGATATTAAACCCTTATCAGATATGTGATTTCCAAATATTTTTTCCCATTGAGTTGGCTGCCTTGTCACCCTTCTGACAAAGTCCTGTGAGATGCAAAAGTGTTTAATTTTGAGAAGGTGCCATTTATCTACTTTTTCTTTTGTTGCACGTGCTTTGGGTGTGAGGTCCAAGAAACCACCACCTACTACAAGGTCTTGAAGATGTTTCCCTACATTTTCTTCTAGTAGTTTTATGGTCCTGGCTTTTATATTTAGATCTTTGATCCATTTTGAGTTGATTCTTGTATAGGGGGTGAGGTAGGGGTCCTCTTTCATTCTTTTGGTTATAGATATCCAGTTCTCCCAACACCATTTGTTGAAGAGACTGTTCTTTCCTGTTAGCATGGGCTTGGTAGGTTTGTCAAAAACCAGTTGACTGTATAGGTGAGGGTATATTTCTGGATTCTCAATTCTATTCCACTGATCGATATGTCTGTCTTTATGCCAGTACCATGCTGTTTTGACCACTGTAGCTTTGTAATATGTTTCAAGGTCAGGCAGCGAAATTCCTCCCACATTGCTCTTCTTTTTTAGAATACTTTTGGCTATTCGGGTGCACTTACCCTTCCAGATGAATTTGGTAATTGCCTTCTCTAATTCTGTAAAGTAAGCTGTTGGGATTTTGATTGGTATTGCATTGAATCTATAAATCAGTTTGGGCAAGATTTACATCTTCACGATATTTATTCTTCCAATCCATGAACACGGAATGTCTTTCCATTTGTTTAGGTCTTTTTAAATTTCTTTTAGCATTGTTTTGTAATTTTCTGCATATAGGTCCTGTACTTCCTTGGTTAAATGAACTCCTAGGTATTTGAGTCTTTTTGTTGCTATTGAAAATGGAATTTTCCTCCTGATTTCCTCCTCAGATTGTTCAGTACTAGTGTACAAAAACATTACTGATTTTTGCGTGTTGATCTTATATCCTACCACTTTGCTGAACTCATTTATTAGTTCAAGTAGCTTTGTTGTGGATACTTCAGGATTTTCTAAATACAGGATCATGTCATCCGCAAACAGTGAGAGTTTTACTTCCTCTTTTCCTATGTGGACGACTTTAATTTTTTTGTCTTGTCTAATTGCCCTAGCTAGAACTTCTAGTACAATGTTGAATAACAATGGTGACAGTGGGCATCCTTGTCTTGTTCCTGATCTTAGGGGGAAAGCTTTCAACCTTTCCCCATTGAGTATGATGTTGGCTGTGGGTTTTTCATATATGCCTTTTATCATATTGAGGAATTTTCCTTTTATTCCTATCTTTTGAAGTATTTTTATCAAAAAAGGATGTTGGATTTTGTCTAATGCCTTTTCTGCATCTATTGAGATGATCATGTGGTTTTTTTCCTTCAACTTGTTAATGTGGTGTATTACATTGATTTTCTTATGTTGAACCAGCCTTGCATACCAGGAATAAATCCCACTTGGTCGTGATGTATAAGTCTTTTGATATGCTGTTGGATTCGATTTGCAAGTATTTTGTTGAGAATTTTTGCATCTATGTTCATGAGAGAGATTGGTCTGTAATTTTCTTTTCTTGTGGAATCTTTATCTGGCTTTGGTATTAGGGTGATGTTGGCTTCATAAAATGTGTTGGGTAATTTTCCCTCCTCTTCAATTTTTTGGAAGAGTTTAAACAGCATTGGTATTAATTCTTTTAGAAATACTTGGTAGAACTCACCTGTAAAGCCATCTGGTCCTGGACTTTGCTGGGAGATTTTTGATGACGGATTCAATCTCCTTAATTGTGATTGGTTTGTTAAGTTCTTGTATTTCTTGTTGTGTCAGTGTAGGTTGGTTATGAGTTTCTAGAAATTTGTCCATTTCATCCAGGTTGTCTAGTTTGTTGGCATATAGTTTCTCATATTATCCTCTTATGATTCTTTTTATTTCTGTGAGGTCATTTGTAATTTCCCCCCTTTCATTTCTGATTGTATTTATTTGCATTTTCTCTTTTTTTCTTTGTTAGTCTAGCGAGGGGTTTGTCAATTTTATTGATCTTCTCAAAGAACCAGCTTTTGGTTTTGTTGATTTTCTCTATTGCTTTTTTGTTCTCGTTTTCATTTATTTCCGCTCTAATCTTTATTATTTCTTTCCTTCTTTTTGCTTTGGGATTGGTTTGCTGTTCTTTCTCTAGTTTCTCAAGTTGTTCAGTTAAATCTTTGAGTTTAGCTCTTTCTTGTTTCTTAATATAGGCGTTTAGGGCTATAAATTTCCCTCTCAAGACTGCCTTTGCTGTATCCCATAAGTTTTGATATGTTGTGTTCTCATTTTCATTTGTCTCAATATATTTACGGATTTCACTTGCAATTTCTTCTTTGACCCACTGAATATTTAGGAGTGTGTTGTTCAGTCTCCACACATTTGCAAATTTACTTTTTTCCTGTCTGTTATTGATTTCTAGTTTCATTCCATTATGATCTGAGAAGGTGCTTTGTATAATTTCAATCTTTTTATATTTATTGAGAGCTGTATTGTGACCTAACATGTGGTCTATCCTGGAGAAAGATCCATGGGCACTTGAGAAGAATGTATAAGCCGCTGAGTTTGGATGCAGTGTTCTGTATATGTCTGTTAGGTCTAACTTGTTTATCATATTGTTCAAGTTCTCTGTTTCCTTGTTGATCTTCTGTCTAGTTGTTCTATCTAATGATGTGAGAGGGGTGTTGAAGTCCCCGACGATTATTGTAGAAATGTCTATTTCTTCCTTCAGTTTTGTCAGAATTTGTCTCATATATTTTGGGGCACCCTGGTTAGGTGCGTAGATATTTATGACTGTTATATCTTCCTGGAGGATCGTCCCTTTTATTAATATATAATGGCCTTCCGCATCTCTTATCACTTTTTTGCATTTGAAGTCTGTTTTGTCTGATATTAGTATAGCTACCCCTGCTCTTTTCTGTTTACTATTCGCATGGAGTATCTTTTTCCAACCTTTTACTTTCAGCCAGCTTGTATCCTTGGGTCTGAGGTGAGTTTCTTGTAAGCAGCATGTGGATGGCTCATGTTTTTTTTATCCTTTCTGTCAGCCTGTATCTTTCAATTGGGGAATTTAATCCATTCACATTCAATGATATTACTGAAAATGCACTATTTATTTCCTCCATTTTAGTCTTTGGTTTTCATATAGTCATCTTATTTTTGTTTCTCTTTTTACTCTTTTGGTTATCCTTTCTGCTTTTCTTTCTTCTGTACTCTCCTCCAAGCCTCTCTCTCCTGTCTTTTTCTTTCAGTTTCTAAGGCTTCCTTTAATATTTCCTGCAAAGGTGGATTTTTTTTTGCAAACTCTCTTAGTTTCTGTTTGTTTGTGAATACTTTATATTCACCTTCATATTTGAAGGACATTTTTGCTGGATAAAGAATTCTCGGCCGGCAGTTTTTCTCTTTCAGTTTCCTAATTGTATCATACCATTGTCTTCTCACCTCCATGGTTTCTGAAGAGAAATCTGCACTAAGTCTTACTGGACATCCCTTGTACCTGATCGTTTGCTTCTCTCTTGCTGCTCTGAGAAATTTCTCTTTATCTTTTACATTTGACATTCTGAAAAATATGTGTCTTGGCGTAGGTCTATTTGGATTTATTCGTATTGGGGTACGGTGTGTTTCTTGGACATGTAAGTTCATTTCTTTCGTGAGAGTTGGGAAATTTTCAGCTGTTATTTCCTCAAATACTCTTTCTGCCCCTTTTACTTTCTCTTTTCCTTCTGGAACTCCCATGACACGCATGTTCGTGCGTTTTGTGTTGTCATTCAACTCTCTGAGCCCCTGCTCAATTTTTTACATTCTTTTCTCTCTTCAATTTTAGCTGCTCTGTCTTCCGTATCACTTATTCTTTCTTCTATCATTTCGAGTCTGCTGTTGTGTGCTTCAAATGTATTTTTGACTTCACCTATTGTATCTTTCATTCCCATGAACTCCGTTACTTTTCTGTTCAGGATTTCAAATTCTTCTTTGCGTTCGCTCAATGACTTCTTGATGTCATTGTTCTCTTTAACTATATTCTCTTTCATCTCATTAATTTGATTTTGGAAATTTGTGCTCATCTCACTGATTAGTTCTCTCAAATTCTGCATCTCTTCTGGGACTTTGCTGTATTCCTTTCCTTGGGCCATGTCTTCTATTTTCTTAGTATGGCTCGTAATCTTTTGCTGGTGCTTAGGCATCTGGTTAGTTCGTATTTTACTTAGATGCTCTATCTCTTTCTCTTCTATGGGGTTTTAGTGGCAGGAGGCTGTGAGTTACCGCAGATCTTTAATTTTTGGCTCAAACTTGACTGTTAGGATTGTTCTGCTGGTTTCTCAAAACTGGGCACTGGACCCAGTAATTGGTTGTAGAGTCGTTTCCTTGGGCCTTGGGCAGGGAGGCTGTAGAGGCCAGGAAAAGACTCTCTTACTTAATTTTCTTATGTGCACTTCCTTGGTCTGCCAGGAGATGGCGCTTGTTGGCTGCTCTCAATTCAATGCCTTTTCGGAGCGTATTTGTTGTGACACAGGCCAGATCAATGTGATAGAGCTTCCTGTCTGGGGGCTAGGAGCCCTGTGATTCAAACTTTCTTAGTTCTCCAGACTTCTCTCGTAGTGCCCCCCTTTTCCCAGCTAGGAAGTATTTCCACTCCCTTCTGAATCCTCAACAATCAGTCCCTGTTAGTAGAGGAGGAGATTGGGAGGTTTGTATATCTTTAGCCCCTTGCAGGCTCCAAGGCAAACCCACCCGGCCTGGAAGGGCAGACCAAACCTGGGAGTTCAAAGCACGGTCAGCCCCAGGCTCTCTCTCCCCTCTCACGTGGAGTCCTCAACAATTAGTCCAGGCTAGAAGAGAGGGAGGTTGGGAGGGTCGGATTTCTCCAGTCCTTTCTAGGCTCCCAGGGCAAACCACCGTGTGGAAGGGTGTGGAAAGGTCCGTGGGGCTCCGCAGCCCAAATTTCAGGTCAGAACCTGAGTCAGCCTAAGTCTGTGTCCCTCTCTCTCCCCTTTCTGGGAGTGGCAGACCCCTGAAGCTCCCTTTGTCTGTGGTCGCAGGCCCAGAGGCCCGAGAATTCTGAAGAGTGTGGGGGAGGGTGCCGGCAGCAGCAGAAGCTGCTACTTGCAACTCACGGTTCTATTGTCGCGATTTCCCTCTTCTGTCCCTCTCTCCTCTGGGTGGTGTGCAGCCTTCACCTGCTGTCCTAAACACTAGAAGATCTTTTTCGGGGCTGTTTCAGCTTGTCCTCTAGCTATTTTTCTGGAGAAGAGATTCCCTTGTCTTACTAGTCCGCCATCTTCCCAGAAGTCTTGAAATACTTTCATGATCACTTAAAAAGTAATCAGAAAAATTGAGCATTCACTTGAGGCTGTTTTCCCCATTTACCAGGAAGTTAATCTATGACCTGCCCTTTTTCTTGGGCCAGTCATAGAAAATTATAATTAATATACTGTTCTCAACTTCTAAAGTTATAAGTAAATTCAGAATTTTTTGTTAGATGCTGTTTATAAACTTAATATTTTCTGTTGCCACCAGCACATAAAATCTATTTTGAAAACCAAACCTCCAGTCTTAACTCTCCAAGAGCTGTATATCATTTGACTTCCCATGGTAATGTTCATTAACTTGGATCCAGGATGTCTCAGTAAGGAAGCCACTTAGTATTTTGTGCATGGAATGTAAGAAAATTTCCGTTTACACCAAATTGCAATCACCTGGGTGGGAACCTGCAGCAAGAAGGCAGAGCAAACCAGAGGAACCACAGAGTTTGAGAGATTTGGAAAGGAGTTGTGTTGTGAAATGAGCCTCAACCTTATTAAAAAGGTTGGTATAAGTCCTTGTTCTGCCATTTGCTCCCTAGCTTGGGAAACTGGATACTGAAGGCTGTAGTTTATATATGTCAAAGTGTTTCTCAAAATGTGGTCTTTGGAACCCTCATGCTTTGCTGGTTGGAATGTAAAATGTTGCAGCTGTTGTGAAAAACAGTTTGGTGGTTCCTCAAAAAGTTAAACGTAGAATAACCATATGAGCTGGCAATTCCTCTTCTAAGGATATACCTAAAAGAATTGAAAGCAGGGTCTCGAACAGATATTTGCACATAGATGTTCATAGCAGCTTTATTCACAATTGCCCAAAGATGAAAGCAACCCAAGTGTCCATCAACTGATAAATTGGTAAATATAATGTGGCATATCCATACAATGGAATCTTATTTAGCTATAAAGGGAATGAAATTAAGACAAAATGGAGAACCTTGAAGACATCGTGTTGAGTGAGATAAGCCTGGCACAAAGGAAAAATATTGTAGGATTCCACTTATGTGAAATATCTAGAACAAGCAAATTCATATAGAGACAGAAAGTATATTGGGAGGGAGGCGGCTGTGGCTCAATCAGTGGGGCTTCCGTTTACCATGTGGGAGGCCCCAGGTTCGGTTCCCGGGGCCTCCTGGTGAGGGCAAGCCCGCCTGCGTGGCGTGGTTGGCTGACCCAGTGAGCACAAGCAGCAAGGGGGGGATGGATGAATAAATAAATAAAATCTTTAAAAAGAAAAAAAAAAAGAAAGTATATTGGAAGATACCAGGGGCTGGGAGAAGGGAGAATGGGGAGTTACTGCCTAATGGGTACAGAGTTTGTGTTTGGGGTGATGAAAAAGTTTTGGTAATGGTTGGTGGTGATGGTAGCACATCATTGTAAATGTAATTAGTGCCACTGAATTGTACATTTAGAAATGGTTGAAAGGGCAAATTTCAGGATATATTTTGCAATACAAAATTATGGTCCCTGGATTAGTTGCATATGAATCATTTGGGATGCTTATTATATATACAAGTTGTTGGGCCTCAAACTTACTGAATCCAAGTCTCAGGGTGATAGGTCCCAGGAAACTGCATTTTTGCCAAGCACTCCAGGTGGTTCTTAGACTTGCTAAAATTTGAGAACACTCTTGTATCATATAGTAAGCAATGAAATATTTATTTTCTGGCACACACAGTTTACCTCTCTGAAAGTCAGTTTCTTCATTTATAAAATGGGAATAACAGTAACTACTTTACAGTTGTTGGGACAATGTTTGGTACCACCTCCAGGTTCCGTGATTTACTAGGAGGCCTCACAGGACTTAGCGTATAGTCATACTCATGGCTATGATTTATTACAGTGGAAGGATGCAAGGCAAAATCAGCAAAGGGAAAAGGCACATGGGGCGAAGGCCAGAGGAAACCAGGCAGAAGCTTCCAAGAGTCCTTTCCCATTGGTGTCACACAGTACGTGCCTAATTCCAGCAATGAATTGGGACAGCACGAGTGAAATTTTGTCTACCAGGGAAGCTCATTAGAGACTCAGCGTCCAGGCTTTTTAGTGGGGGTTGGTCACATAGGTACCCTCTGCCTAGCACGTACCAAAATTCCATACTCCCAGAAGGAAAGCAAGTATTCAGCATGAGCCATATTGTTTGTACAGTTTAGGTACAGAGAGCCACTCAGGGTGGTGGGAACCCTCCCCACATCCAAGTTCCCAGACACCAGCCAAGGGCCAGCCTTGCAAGCAGACCTCTCTCTAAGGTAAGCAGTCTGAGACCTGTGAGTTTAACTCTTTTCTGCACAACAATGTTATGTAATGGTGGCACTTCTCAGTGAAGGGAAATGACTTGCCCCAGGCCATTAAGCTAATCAGCAGCAGACCTGAGACCCCCAGCAATCACAGCTTCTTTCCATTGCTGCACACAGCCATGCTTCTGGATTATGGCTCATTCCTTTTCATACTGTTGAAAGCATTCACTATTTGTCACTTGCAGCAGAAGAGCAGCCTGCCGGTGGTAAATTGATGCACCCAGTGGGGGAGCCAGGAAGTATTGATGTTTCTGCCAGTTTAGCGTCAACACTTGCTGGTTTCCTCTCTGGAGCATCACCAAGTTCGTGGATTTTCATTTTTCCTGACTTTTGGCCCTTGTTCTGCCCCCGCCCCTCCTTGTTCCCATCTACCCATATTCCCAGCATTCATTTGCATCATCACCTGACCCCATTCTTTACATGGCTAGGTATTAGCTCATAGGCAGCCGGGATAAAAACCCTTTTGGGTAACACAATTTCAAATAGCTGGCAGACTGAAGAGAATTTTGTCTAGGAAGACTATATAGGAAAAACCACCAAAAGGAAAAAAAAATGCTGCAGGCTAAGAAATGAATTTTAAGGTGATATTTACAAATATTATTTTATTCCAGTATAGTTTTTTTTGAGTTTTATAGTTATGGGAAATCCCAGGGATATCTCTCTGGTTATCCTTAAATTTCAGCATTTTTTGTTGTTGTCATACTTGAACATGATTTGGTCTAGAAACAAAGAAATCATACTGGAAGATGCAATAATCCTACAGATGGACAGGGCACAGAAGCCAGGGGGGAAATGTCACAAATAAGTAACAGCTGGGTAGAGCAGATTATGTAAGCTACACCTGTTGTGTAAGCAGTGGGGATGTCCTTTCTGCTTCACAATTAATGGAGTTTGTGGTAATATGGATTAAGAAGGGATCTGTAGTATAGTGCACTGTTTACTTTGGCGTCTTTCCTGAAAACATTTGTATGAGTCACAAGCATTCTTTGAACACTCATGCCCTACTTAGTGCTGTGGAGATGTATGTGTACGGCACACATGTATGTGCTCTCCAGTAGCTTGCAGTCTGGTTAGAGGAGACCGAAGACAAACATACACAGGACCAGCCCCCTCACCAAGTAGTTAGGCCATCGGTGCCATCCCTTTGAGGGGCACAAACAGTAGGGCAGCAGGCCTTTACAAGTGGACACTGGACCTCACTCTGGCTGCAGTGACCAGGGAAGAGCTTCATTAAGAGAGAATAGCCTGTGAACTGGGCCTCAGGGACCCAAAGAATTGAAGTTTGTGGGATTTTAGGGGTGGCCCTATCATTACAGGAGGAGACATTTACCCAAGCAATGGGGCAAGGTTCCTGCTTAGAGTATTATCACTTAGAGCAGGAAGACCAGGCAATTTAGAGGGCATCAATTCCAACGCTAGATGCAGCAGAAAGACCAGCACCTTGATCTTCAGTGCCTTATGTTTGCTGTCGTGGAATTCAGAATTTAGAAAAGGGGGGTGGTACAAATGGTCATCAGGTGGCTTTAGGTCTCCACAACAATAGCTTTAGGAATCTTCCCATGGAAGGTCTTTTCCAAAATCCATGATTGATGATGGTTTTCCTTAATCTTCTGATTTGGTGCAGGAATGATAAGGCAGGAACCAGGGATGAAATTAGCACTTGGGGTAATAATATATCATGACACTGCTTCATATATATTTTGCGTGGCTGGTTACTTAGTTGTGCTGCTTTCCTAATAGGTGCACATTTTCAGAAACTTTTAGAACATGGGGCCACTGTGGTAGTTTATTATCTTGGGTATTGGTGGTCCTTAATTTAAAAAGTTGGGGATTAGGCCTTTGTTGGGAAGCACATGAATTACTGGACACTTCTGTTTCACTGCCACTATAGATAGCATTGCTGTTCATAGACATTCAGACCTGACCATGCCTGTCTGACTTACTGGAACATGAGCTGCATCAACTTCCACAGAATCAGTTCATCACCAAGCCCTGTTGATGCCAGTTTTCTTTATCATCATGACTACCATTCTAGTCCAAGTCATCAGTTTGTCTCTTCTTTCATATTTGCTCTTCTTCATTCTTCCCCCTCATTAAATGGCAGCATCACCTACCCAGTAGCTCAAGATAGAAACAGTCATCCTTATTACCTGCCCCTTCTCTTCATCCACAATGTTTAATCTGTCACCAAAATCCAATAGGTTCTGTACCTGAAAGAGCTCTCAAATCCATCTACTTCCATTCATGCCCACCACTACCACTATCCAAGTCCAGGCTAACACCGTCACTTAGCTGGGCCATTGCAATAGATAACCTCCTCCACTCCTGTTCTGTCTAGTCCATCTGCAGCAGCCAGAGGGATCGTTTACAAATGCAGATCTTGAAGGCTTGGGTGACTTTCCACTACTCTCTGTATAAGGATCTGGCCAGTCTCAGCTCTCATTCTTTCTCACCTTTTGTGTACCATCTGCCACATGCCACAGGACCTTTGTATATGCTTTCCCTCTTGCATGTTACACTTCCTTCCTATAGTTAGTTGCTTACTCATCTCTCAGATTTCAGCTTAACCATCACTTCCTCAAGCTGTCCCTGGTCCTTCCCTCAGACAATGCCAGGTTCCCCCATCACATGTTCTCATAACACTGTGAACCTTTTCCTTCATGTTCTCACCACAGTTGACTTTAGGTGTGAATATATCTCTTTGCTAACTTATTAATATGTGGCTTCCCTCTGCATAGTAAACTTCATGAAGGTAAGAACCTACGTTTTTGCTCATGGCTATATCTCTAATGCCACAGTGCCTGGCATATAGTATGTGTACAATAAATACTGAATGAAGAAATATGATGCCTACCTGTATTTCAAATCTTATTTCTCATTTATATTCATAGACCTTTACAGCTTGACTTAAAAATCAGATTATCCACTCTTTAGATATCACTGCTGTGTTTGGTTAAAAAAACAATTTTTTAAAAACTCAGACTTTAACATTTCCTCTAGCCTTACGTGCCGTATTTTGTAATACATACAACACATTGCTTTCTCAATATATTTTTAGATATTTAACTTTCTCTGATATAGTTAATAAATAACATCTTATTTTTAAGAGCATCACTGTGGTTATTGTACACACATTTAATGACGTCGACTTTCTTGAGCAGTTTATTAATGTACTTTAAAAGTACTCCATTG
>JAKSZT010054138.1:5690197-5723875 GCA_026826555.1 Tolypeutes matacus | reverse complement strand
AATGATTAAGTAAAATATTTGGCTATTTTATAGTCCTTTTGATTAGGTTTTTTTTTTTTTTTTTTTTTTTTTTGCATAGATATTTTGCAAATACTTGCTTTTAATTTTTAGAAACAGTGTTTTTGAGGTGCAGGTACATATTTATTTTTTATTATGGCTTACATGCACACATGTATCCACCATAAAATCTGACATTTTAACCATTTTAAAGTGTACAGTTCAGTGGCATTAGTTACATTTACTTTCCTACCAGCAGTGCATGAGGGTTCCAATTTCTTGTCCACATCCTTGCCAACACTTGTTGTTATTATTATTTTTAAAATAATAGCCATTGTAGTGGGGAAAAAGTAGTATCTCATTGTGGCTTTGATTTGCATTTCCCTAATAGCTTATGATGTTGAGCATCTTTTCATGTGCTTATTGACCATTTGTATATCTTCTTTGGAGAAATATCTTTGCCCATTTTTTTATTTGGGTTTGTCTTTGTTGTTGAGTTGAGGTGCAGGTACTGTTATTTTTGTGAGTCTCAGATATTCAGAAAATGATAGTGTTGGAAATATTTTACATTTATGAAAAATTGAAATGGGTTTTCTTTTTATCTTTTTAAAAGTCTTTTCATTTTACTCTCACTTTAGGCATTTGCATTCTGTTAGGCTATGTGCAGAAATGATTATTCTGGTCTGGTTGGAGCCTTGAATTGCCTATCTGTGGCTTTGTAGATATGTTGCAGGTTTATGGAAATATTTTAGTTGTAAGTTGTCTTCCTTTTTACTGTTCTAGTAACAGTTAACACTGGGATGTTAAGTTCCAGACACTCTTTAAGTGTTTTACAGATGTTAGTTCATTATCCATAATCCTTATGTCCTAGGATTATGTGAAGATGAATAAACATATCTAAAGTGTCGATAGACCAGGAATGAAGACCCTACTGTAGGTAACTATAGTTTTCTAGCCTCCTCCATATGTAAAATGAAGGAGTTGGACTATTAGATGGTCTCTAAGGTTCAGTGAGCCATAGAACTGGTAAAGGGCCTTAGAGACCATTTAGTAGTACAACCCCTTCATTTTATATAGCTGAGGAAATAGACAGGTGGCTTGTCCAAGGTTATTCAATGAATGGGAATTCAGAAATATGGCGTCCCAGGCTCAGCTCTGTCACCTGTGTTCTCACTTTCCTCATCTGTGGACTGCGAGGGCTGCTAGGTGGTCTATACCTAAGCTGTCTTCCAGCTTTATAGTATTGGGCTATGTTGTGTAGGCTTCACAGCTCCTCTCTGCAAGTCTTCATCTCTTGATTGTTCATTTGACTGTACTCTGCCCAAAACTTCAGTTTCTCTTTTAATTGTTAGGAGTTTGAACTGAATTGAGAACAATGACACAGACTTTGGGAAGTGCCGTCCAAGGGCTTTTGATGCTGGTTGTGCTTTTTGTTTTTGTGCTAACTTGAGTGACTGGGGATCCAATGTAGACCCTTGCCTTTGTTAACACTATGCTCTAGAATTAATTAACCTCAACCCTGATTATATTATCCTATTAAGTAGCTGCACTAATGGAGAAGACATTTGCATTGATGTTAGAATGTGATGGGCAGGCGGCTTGGGGAGTACCAACACTGCCTTCTTTGCCAGTAACCACGTGCCATTATTTCCCAAGGATGCTCTTACTCATCCCTATTTTTTAACACAGTTAGTTGCGTAGGTGTGGATAGAGCGAGGCAGCCAGTGGATTGGCTGAGTGACAGCTGCTAGGAAGCAGGGGGCAGTAAGTAGAAAATTCATATGTGTATACTTGAGAGTCAGTAGAAATTTGGTGAAGCAAGATTAGGTATTGCATTGTGTTTATTACAGCAGAAGACTCAACCAGGGGATAATAGCCATAGCAAGGGAGCAATTTCATGAAATGGAATTTAGTAAATAAAATATACTTTAAAAGTCATAATCATTTGTTAACTTAGATTAGACTCTAGGCCTTGATGGAAAGTATCAGTAAGGTATGTATATGTGTGTGTGTGTGTGTGTGTGTATCTTCAGCCTTTATCCCTAGTTTGAAATGTAGGCTGTCGAATTAAAATATTCTTATAATAAATTGTTTGGGATCAATAATTTTAATTAGTCGTGAAATTCATGTTGAGTCACCAAATGTCTTTTTAGTTCCTAATATGTACCTATCATTGTGGAAAGTTGTATTTTTTTTTAAAAGATTTATTTATTTATCCCTCTCCCCTCATTGTTTGCTTTCGCTGTCTGCTCTCTGTGTCCATTTGCTGTGTGCTCTCTGTGTCTGCTCGTCTTCTCTTTAGGAGGCACCAGGAACTGAACCTGGAACCTCCCATGTGGAAGAGAGGCACTCAATCACCTGAGCCACCTCAGCTCCCTGGTTTGTTGTGTCTCTCATTGTCTTTCCTCTTTGTGTCTCTTTTGTTGCATCATCTTGTTGCCTCAGGTTGCCGCGCCTGCCCGCTGCACCAGCTTGCCTTCTCCAAGAGGCACCGGGAACTGAACCCGGGACCCCCCCATGTGGTAGGCAGAAGCCCAATTGCTTGAGCCACATCCGATTCCCTGTGGACAGTTTTTTAAAAATATTTTTTTATTATACAAGTTGTAAACTTACAAAACAATCATGCACATGTGTAGAATTCCCATACAGCACCTCTTCACCAACACACCACATAACACCACACCATTGTGGAACATTTGTTACAGATTATGAGATAATATCATTAGGCCACTACCACCAGCTATGGTCCATAGCTTACATTTGGCATATTTTTTCCATACTCCCCCATTATTAACACAGTACATCTTTGGCATTGATGCAAGAATATTACAGTATTACTGTTAACTATAGTCCATAGATTACATTAATTGTGTTTTTCCCATGCTTCTCCACATTCCTGCCACCCTGCAATATTGATGTACATCCATTCTAGTTCACAGAAGGACATTCTTGCATGTGTACCATCAACCACAATTCTCATCCATCTCTGGGTTCACTTTGTTATTCAGTCCCTAGATTATGCTCTAGCTTTCTTTCACTTGACATTTACATCCCTAGACTACCCTTTTCAGCCACAATCCCATTTATAAACCATTTATAAACCAGCTACTCACTATAATGTGTTACCATCAACTCTATCCATTTCCACACTTTTACAGTCAAGTTAATTAAAACATCTATATACATTAAGCATCAGTACTCCTTTGCATCCTTGCATGCGTTTATTCTTTGTATTTAGTTTATATTAGTGAGACCGTGCAATATATGTCCTTTTGTGTATGGCTTATTTCGCTCAGCATAATGTTCTCAAGATTCATCCATGTTATCATATGGTGTGTCTATTTCATTTCTTCTTACTGCAGCATAGTATTCCATCATATGTATATATCACGTTTGTTTATCCATTCATTGTTTGATGGACACTTGGGTTATTTCAATCCTTTGGCAATTGTGAATAATGCTGCTCTGAACATCGCTGTGCAGATGTCTGTTTGTGTTCACAGTTTTCAGTTCTTCTGGATATATTCCTAGTGGAGGGATTGCTGGATCATATGGCAGTTCTATATTTAGCTTCCTGAGGAACTGCCAAACTGTCTTCCACAGAGGCTGCACCATTTTACAACCCCACCAAAAGTGAAGGAGTGTTCCTATTTCTCCACATCTTCTCCAATATTTATTGTTTTCCGTATTTTTTTTTTTAAATAATGGCCATTCTTTTTTTTTTTTTTTTTTAAGATTTATTATTTATTTATTTATTTATCCCCACCCCCCTTTGCTGCTTGTGCTTGCTGTGTCCATCTGCTTTGCATTTTTTCTGTGTCTGCTTGTCTCCTTTTGCTGCATCATCTTGCTGCGCCAGCTCACTGCGTTGACATGGGCCGGCTTGCCTTCACCAGGAGGCCCCGGGAATCGAACCTGGGGCCTCCCATATGGTAAATGGGAGCCTAACCAATTGAGCCACAGCCACTTCCCAATCATGGCCATTCTATGCAGTGTGAGATGATATCTCATTGTTGTTTTGATTTGCATTTCCCAAATAGGTAGTGATATTGAACATTTTTTCATGTGCTTTTTGGCCATTTGTATTTCCTCTTTGGAGAAATGTCTATTTAAGTTTTTTGCCTATTTTTAATTGGATTGCTTGCTCTTTTGTGGACAGTTTTTGAGTTAATAGATGGGAAATTTCTCCATCACACTGCTGCCAATAACCTCCATAGCTTTAGGCAAATACTTCCTTTTAAAAAAATTATCTTTTTAAAATGTAATATTCAGTGAATATAGAAGAATGTACGTAACATGCACATAATAATAAAGCATATACTTGTGAACCTACTACCCACCTTGAGAACTAGAACATTACCAAAACAGTTCCATCTACCTGTATGCTCCTTCCGTATCCCATCCCCAACCTGTCTTTCTCCTACCTGTAACCATTAACCTTATTTTTGTGATAACCATTCCATTGTTTTAAAAAGGTTTTTAACAAATAAGTATGCAAACCTAGATAATATATTGTTTTCTTATTTTGAGCTTCATACCATTTTTATAAAGCTCACAATAAAATAAAGTTTAAAATAAATATTTTCACTCAATATTATATTGCAGAGATTCTTTGCTATGTTATATATAGCTATAGTTCATTCATCATCACTATTGAATAATATTTCATTTTGGGAATATACCACCATTTATCTATTCTTTTATAGAGGGACCTTCAGTTTATTTATGGGTTTGTTTTTTATTATTCTGTTACGATCTGTGCTGCTGTGAGCAATTTTATGTGTGTCTTTTGGAGTATATGTATAAAATTTCCCCTCCTCTCCCCTCTCCCATGTGAGTGTCTTTAAATGTTCATCTGTATAAGAATGGGTAAAATTGTTCTCCAAAATGGTTGTATCCGTGTGCACTCTCACTAGCAATGTATGAGTTCCCATTGCTTCATATTTTTTCAGCACTCGTCATTGACTTAATTTTTGCCAACTTTGTGTTTGTGAAATTTTATTTCATTCTGGTCTTAATTTGTGTATCTCTCTGATTGCTAATGAATGAAGCATCTTTGCCATGTTTATGGGCCATTCGTGTTTCCCTTCTGAAATGGCTGTTCCTGTCTTTTGATGACTATTTTCTATTGGATTATTTATTTTTCTTGTACTTATAAGAGTCCTTTTCACTTTCACTAATCCTTTGTTGGTTATAGATGTTGTACAAATCTTCTCTGTTTTTTTTTTTTTTTTTTTTTTTTTTAAGATTTATTTATTTATACCCCGCCCCTTGTTGTTTGTGCTCACTGTCTGCTCTCTGTTTCTGTTCATTGTGTGTTCTCTGTGTCTGCTCGTCTTTATTTAGGAGGTACCAGGAACCAAACCTGGGACCTCCCATGTAGGAGGGAGGTACCCAATCACTTGAGCCACCTCAGCTCCCTGCTTGTTGTGTTTCTTGTGTCTCCTCGTTGAGACATCTCGTTGCTTCAGCTCACCATGCCAGCCCTTCGCGTCAGCTGGCTATCTTTCTAGTCTTCTTTAGGAGGCACCGGAAACCAAACCCAGGACCTCCTATGTGGGAGGCGGGCACCCAAGTGCTTGAACCACATCCACTCCCTCTCAGTTTGTTTTTATTGATTTTTTTTTTCTTTTTTGGTGCTTTTTGATGAGCAGAAGTTCTTAATTTTAATGTAGTTACATTTATCAATCTCTTTCATTATGGTTAGTGCTTTATGTATCTTGCTTAAGCAGTTCTTCTCTATGCTGAAATTGGAGTCTCCTATTTATTTTTTCTAAAATTTTAAAATATGCAATTCATTTATTTATTTTTTGCAATTTGTTTTTTTGAGGCTCATTTTCTAGATCTCTGAAATGAAGGAGTTGAATTAGGTGTTCTGTATCAACCCTTTATTCTTTGACATTGCAGTCTGAAATGGATTTAGGACCTATGCATATGTTTTCAGAGTTACAGAGTTATTCTTAATTTTTAATAATCTCTTCCACAATAAAGTTTCATATTTACTCCTACTTTACTTCTCTTTCCCAGCTTTTTCCTTCCTGTTTTCTTCAAAGTAACCAGCTGAATCTTGCAGTTTCTAGGGTTTTCATGTTGAAACAGCATTTTTAAATTATAATTTTTATTGAGCTAGTTGTAGATCAACATGGCATTTTAAGAAATAATAGAAATCCTGTGTACCCTTTGCTCAGTTTTCCCCAGTGGTAACATCTTATAAAACTCTAGTACAGTATCTCAACTTAGGGTATTGACATTGACACAGTCCACTGATCTGGTCTTATTTCTCTTTCCCTGGATTCACTTGTCCTCAGTGCTGTGAGTTTGTGTATATGTGCATGTATTTACTCGATGCACTTTATCCTGTCTGTCACCACAGATAAGATGCAGAATGAAACAGCATTGCTTTTTTTTTTTTTTTTTTTTTAAATAACACCATTTTTTAATGTTTGTATCACTGAGTACCCACAGATTGTTCCAGAGTGCCCAGTTTGGTGCCCCATAGTTCCAGAGGTCCACCTCAGGTTGCATAGTCCAGAAGAAAACTTCTGAGCTGAAATCTTGATCTGGGAGAGTAGAGGAACTTTTGTCCTGGGTCTGAGGTTCTGGGCAGTTGACCTGCCCCCAAAATACAGTATTTGTTTATTTTGAATTGTATATGCCTATATGGGCCTGCATTTAAGACATCCTGGTAAATGCTGTTCTTGGTCCAGTAGGAGTGATTCAAATTCTACCTGGTTATTAGCAACTACAAATTAGTAATGGAAAGGGAGAGATGATAATCCTTCTAAGAAAGCAATTAAAAGCAAGCCAGGGAATGTTTTGGTTTACTCCCCATAAATAGAAGCTTAAATTATTTTCAGGTGGGTATTCAAGGACATTTGAAGATTGTATTTATGGAGAGCTACATATGCTCTTAACTCATGTCTTGCCCAGAATACTTATAAATAATCAGCATCTTTAGTGCAGGTCATTCATTTATAAATCCCTTTATTGACTTCTAAGAGTGGCCCAGACTCTATGTTTAGGCAGCAGAGGCTCAGTGGTGAATAAAAATAGAATTGGTTCATGTCCTTATAGAGCTTACAACCTAATTTACAATAAGAAATAAATCAACAACTATTATAATTACTCATTTTGATAAGTGTTATAAATAAAGTGAATAGGATACAGAGATAATAATAGAGTATTTGGTTTTGATAGGTTGGCTAAGAAGTTGTCTCAGGAGAAGACATTTAAGCAGACTGAAGGAATGCGGAACTAGTTTAGAAGGGGGTTGGGGGGTAGAGGTTGAAACCAGCTTGTTCTAAGGCCTTGAGTTTGGCAAGAGCCAAGCATGTTTGAGAAGCTGAAAGGAGGTTATTGGGGCTGAAAGGCAAACTCAGTGGGGGAGGGGGGAAGGTAGCAGTGAAGGGGTATAGGAATTTCTAGGGTATTGTCTTGGGAGCAATTTGTATCTTATAATTTGAACTTCTTGAAGCCATGAAGGTGATTTGGAGACTTGAAGGGTGATGCTAATGAAGTTGTCTCATCAGTTCACAAGTAATTATTTAGCACCCTGCTGTGTGCCACGCACTCTTTTACTTGCTTGGCATATATTGGTGAGTAATACAGATGAAAATCTCTGCCCTCATGGATTTTACATTCTAAAGGGGAGGCTACTGTTAGGGTAAAGGCTAAACTGATATAACAAAGAAATCCAAAATACAGTGGCCAGAAAAAGATAGATGTTTATTTCTCTGACATGTACCAGCCCAGGGTGAGTAGGCAGATTATTCCATGAGGCCATCCAGGGACCCAGGCTAGTGGGTCAGTTCTGCCTTTCTCAACATAGGGGTTTTTTTTCCCTAAAGATTTATTTTATTTATTTATCGGCCCCCCCCCCCGTTGTTTTGCGCTCGCTGTCTGCTCTCTCTGTGTCCTTCTGTGCCTGCTTGTCTTCTGTTTAGGCAGCACCGGGAACCGATCCTGGGACCTTCTGGAGTGGAGAGAGGTGCTCAATCTCTTGTGCCACCTCAGCTCCCTGGTCTGCTGCATCTCTTATTGTCTCTACTCTGTGTGTCTTTCTGTTTCCCGCCTCCTATATGGTAGGCGGGAGCCCAATCGCTTGAGCCACCTCTGTTTCCCAACATAGGGTTTTTGAGTTCCTGCTAGCTAGGAGAGAGGAAGTCTAGGGCAAGCTTCTTTAGGAAGATGACTGGAAAATTTCACACATCACTATTGCACACATAATATTGGAGAAACCTTAGTCACATGGTCCTCCCTAGCCACCAGGAAGACAGGAAAATGTTTCTAGTTGGAAAGTTCAGGAAGAAAGACAACAGATTTGGAAAGACAACCAGTAGACTAACAGGGAGACACAATGAACAAGATAAATTATTGTAATATGTTGTATGTTTAGTGAGAAGTGCTAAAGGGAAAATAAGGCATGGAGGAAGGCTAGGAGGTGTCAAGCTGTGGGGCTTGTAATTTTTTATCGGGTGGCAAAGAATTAGGGCCTGACCAAGGAGGTGCCATTTGAATAAAGGCCCGAATGAAGTCTTGGGAACAAGACACCACCATTCTGGATTGTTACGGAGCCTACCATAATGCAGGGTTGGTTTTTCATCTCAAAGTCTTTAGTTACTGGAAAGGGCCCATTTTGACACAGTTTCACTTTCTGGCAAGGCCCAAGAGGGCCTTATAAAATGAAT
Source organism: Tolypeutes matacus (assembly GCA_026826555.1). Classification (NCBI taxonomy): domain Eukaryota; kingdom Metazoa; phylum Chordata; class Mammalia; order Cingulata; family Chlamyphoridae; genus Tolypeutes; species Tolypeutes matacus. Next base: position 5,715,191 of record JAKSZT010054138.1, on the reverse strand, counting down.
GCTAAATTGCTGAATTACAGTGCTAGGACCTGGACTGACGACGCATCTGTACTGAGAGATTTTTATCTTGGATCTTTGGTAGATGGTAAATTCCCTGTAAGGAGGGAAGGACTAAGACTGCCTCAATTTTATATAGTTAGCCCTCTGCAATACACAGTTCAGGGTGTTGCACACATTTGGTTTGTATGTGTTTTTTTTTTTTTTTTCCATGGGGGGTAAGTTTTTTTCTAAGGGTTGAAATTATTTATTATCCAAGTCTAGGAAATTTGAGTTAGTCATTATTGCAGTTTTATGGATGTGGCGACTTTTATAAAAGAGTGGAAATATTTTCATCTCTGTCCTTGATTATTCAAAATGTGCTTAGGTAGCCATTCCAATTACAGAAAACAATACTTTCCAACCCTTCACTATTTCCTTTCATTACATTTGAGTACTGCTTTAAATATATTTTGATATAAAGTACATGAGCTCTTTTTTCTACTCATGCATCACTTTTTTTTTTTTTTTTTTTTTTTTTTTTAAGGACAACTGATTTGTTTAATGGGACAAAAAGAAAATAATTTTCTGACTACTTTTTCTCTATTACTCTCCTGACCCCACCCCTAGATTGGGGTATGTAGGTTGTCTCTGAGATTTCTTATTTTTATAGTAATCATTATCTTTCATCAGGGAACATACCCTTTAGAAAGGGAGAAAAGACGCATAGATAGCTAATGAAAATACAAGGTAGAAAGTGATGAATGCTATAAGAAAGGTAAAAATAAAATACCCCCGTAGTGCAGAGACTGGAATGAGATAAGTAACCCTGACATTCTTTTCCTTCCACAATGGTAAAAGACAGGAAGGTTAACTTTGAACTTAATATCTAATGCTCTCAAAAGGAATTTTCCCTTCTTGGAAAAGGGAAGCATTTGATCTGACACCCTACTGTAAGTGTTTTTATGAGTCCAGCCTTTTCTTAGGCACAAAGTCCTTTTTTTTTTTTTAAAGATTTATTTTTATTTTATTTTATTTATCCCCCCCTTGCTGCTTGTGCTTGCTGTGTCCATTTGCTTTGCGTTTTTCTGTGTCTGCTTGTCTCCCTTTGTCGGGTCATCTTGCTGCACCACGTGCTGCGGGCAGGCTTGGCTTCACCAGGCGGCCCCAGGAATAGAACCTGGGGTCTCCCATATGGTAAACGGGAGCCCAACCAATTGAGCCACAGCCACTTCCCACAAAGCCCTTTTTTTCTCCCTCTCATTATATACCATTGAGAAAAACTCAAGTTAGACTGGTAAAAAAAAAAACACTGCTAAACACTTCACAGCATTTTATAGAGGCATGGAAATTAGCCTTGAATCTTTCCTCCTTCCCTTTACTCCATCTTACTCAGGCCATCACCAAATTCCAAAGATTGCGCCTCCTAAATATTTCTTGGATCCACTCTTGCCTCTCTCAAATCATTCTCTGCAAAGCAGCTAGACCGATTTTTACACACACACACACTTTGAGTTTCAAGCTAAGAATCCCTAGTGGCTCCCCTCCAGCTTGAGTAAAATATTAGATCTTACTTGAATAAGATCAAATTCCTCACCCTTTGTACCAGGCCCTGCCCCTTTCTGCAACATCTTTGACCTCTGTCCCTCACCTTCCACACTGGCCTTCCCTCAGGGCTCGACCCTCCCCTCCTACCTCCTGCTTTGCCTGCTGGAATGCTTTCCCCTGGGAACCGCATTCCTACTCCTTCATAACTGAGCTCAAGCATCACTTCCTTAAGGAGGCCAGGTCACCTGGCCACAGGGTCCCATAGCACCTTGAACTCCTCTTATGTAGCTCTTCCTGCAATTGCAAGTCATAATGAATCATGTAACATGTTCTTAGCAGCCTCCCCTTCTGGAACAAGCTCTAAGGGAGCATGTGTGCTTTTGGCTTAGCCAGTGCTTAGTATAGCGCAGGGCACCAAAGGAAATGCTCAAGAAATATTTGTCGCCAAAGAAAGAAAAAGCAGAAAATCCCCAAATCAGTAAATTTGGTTTTGGGTCTTATTTCAGTGCTTACATTTATTTGATCATAGGTCTTCTAATGTTGTAATGTTTGCAAAAGTCAAGGAAAGGGGTTATCTATAGGAACTGGGAGCTGTTAGAAATGCAAATTCTTGGGCCTCTGATTCAGGTTTGCATTGGAATCTCTAGGGGTGGGGCCTAGCTAATCTGCTGTAACTAGCCCTGCAGGTGATGCTGATACTGTTCCTTAAAAGTATTGACTGAAGGCAGGAAATAACCTTGTTTTGAACTAGTCAGGGCTAGTGAGTTGGTTGAAGCACTAGGCATGGAAACAGAAGAATTTGAATCCCCACACTAATACTTGGTAGCTTAATATTCTCTTAGAAAAATCCCTTTACCTCAGTGGTCCTCCATTTTCACATCAATGGGTTTAAAAGTACGTACCTTACTAAGTTGTTACGTTATGAGCATGAAATGAAATCATATGTCTGAAAGCACTTTGTTAATGCTTAATTATTATGTTAGGCACTGATGGTAATCTCTGCTAGGAATTGAAATTCAGGAAATGTTTAAATGGCAACTGACTGTGAATTTGGTTCGTTCATATTGACTCCAGTGCTGTAAATAAGCAAACAAACATAATAAACTAAAGAAATAAAGTTATTCTGCTAGATTCAGATAACTGCTAGTTAACTTGTCTGAACAGACTGATGGTAGGGCCATTTAAAACTCTTCTAGTAATTTCATTGTGTCCAACCTCCAAAGAAATGGCTAATGGTCCTAAAGTTCATCTTTAAGACAAATTGAAGATTAACAGTATATAATTTTTGAATAAACTTTTAAGGTGAAAAAAAAAAAAAGTATTGACTGAAGGAAGAATCTGGCCAAGTAAATGCGATGTGCAATTTATACCTTCTCAGGAAATAAAATACTTTATGAAATTAAGCAATAAACTTTTTCTCCCCTATTTAAACAATTGATGTCTTCAGATGTCAACTAAAAAGTAAGCAACTTCTGCTTGATTGGTCAGCTCAAACCTGGACTTTAAAATAGCATAGGTACTTTCCAGCCTCCAACCACTCTGCACTCTAACTTTAATCTAGTGACATCCAAATCCAGGAAATGCTTCTAAAACTGATAATACCCGATTCTATGGCAACTGTTGGAGCGTTTTTTTTTTTTTTTTTTTTCCTTTTAAAAAAATTATTATTATACCGAGGCAGAGGAAGTTTTGCTAAAGCTTAGGTTTTTCTAGTTTCTGAATTTATAACTAAAGCGTTTTGAAGCATCAGCAAGGTTTGTAAGTGCATTATTCTTGGTGTCTTTGGATTCCAGGCTTGTGCTCCAGCATTAAGCTGTTACTGCTGATGAATTGACTGCATTCATCCCCCATTCTGCCACTGACTTTAAATTTGCTCCATATTTGACTGATTTTTGACAAAGCCATTTCCACCCTATTGGAAGACTCATGGGAAATTGTTGGTTTCTTTCTCACCCAACAGGTGCCCAAAGCCCTTTGATTATCTTTCTGATATTTGGTTAGAAGCACAGGATTTGAATGGGAAAGGAAGATAACCAAAAAGTGATTTTTAAAAAAAATTAAATAAACATTTCATTTTAAAAATAGTTGTAGATTTACAGAAAAATTGAGCAGATAGTACAGAGTTGACATCTTACAGCCCACCCCTGTGTCCCCATTAACATCTTATATTAGTATGATAACTTTGTTTGTTTCAATTGGTGAGCCAATATCAATATATTATCAGTAACTCAAATCCACAGTATATTCAGAATTCCTCATGTTTCATCTAATGGCCTTTTCCTGTTCCTGCTTCCCATCCAGGATACTCCATTACATTTAGCTGTCATGGCTCCTTTGCTCCTCTCAGCTGTGACAGTTTCTCGGACTTTCATTGTGTTTTGTTGACCTTTGACAGTTTTGAGGAGTACTGGTCAGGTAGAATTTCCCTCACCTGGGATTTGCCTGATGTTTTGCTCATGATGAGACTGGGGTTATTGTTTGGGGGGGGGTGGGGGAAGACCACAGTGATAAAGTGCCATTTTCATCATATAATACCAAGGTTCCGTACTATCAGCATGACTTAGTGCTGTTAGTGTGGACCTTAATCACCTGTCTAAAGTAGTGTTCCCTGGGGTTCTCCACTGTAAGGTTACCGTTTCCCCCATTTTTATACTGTACTCGTTGGAAGCGAGTCACTAAGCATAGCCCAAGAGATTTTTTTTTAAATGGGAGATTCCAAATAATATCTTTCTTGCTGAGTGGGGTCATCTCTCCATTACTTTTAGGTAGCTCCCTTTTAAATTTCACTGTAATTAGGAGGCAAGTGTATGCAGATGCCATATTTCAGATGTTTGTTTAAATTGTGAAGTGTAGTCAGCTGATGAAGAGATTTGAAATTAAAATGAATATTTCAGTGAGTATTTGTTCTGTGGCAGTTAAGGGGACCCTAAGTGCTTTTTCAAATGCTCCCTAGTCCAGCAGTTGTCCACATCCAACTCTCATTCTCTAACCTCTAAGCCTTCTCCCTTTGCCTGTAGCCACTCATGGAATTTAATTGCCTGCTGGCTAAAACCTCTCTGAAAACATTTGGGGAGATAGAGTGGCCAGGGTTTTTTAGCTTGGCAAGAACTCACTTCTAAAATGATTTTTAAAAACATATTTGTGCCTCTCTGCTGTGCTTCATTTGCCAAAGTAGATGCAGCCCTAAAGATTTGCTTGTCTGCCTAACTCCTTAATACCTCATAGCAGTGCCTGAGCTATTGATTGGAAGGGCTAACAACAACCCTACCATGGTTTCTGCAGATTCTGGTATCTTAAGAACTAATGAGAGCACTGAAAAAGAACATTGCTTCATATCAACTCAAGGCTGCTTCCAACCAAATAATATACAGCATGTGTTTTAGAGAACATTCATTCCTAGAAATCACCAGATTCAAAGGGAGCAAAGGATGAGGGAGAAGGAATTAAAGCAGGTGTGACAGTACTTGGCTCAGAGACAGATGACCAGGGTCAGCACCATGGGGACATTGTCTCCAGCAGCCCCACTTCTCTCTCTATCCACCCCTTCCTAATCCCCATCCCTAATTCACTGTCCCTGGCTCCTTATATACATTTAAAACATTTCGCAGACTGTTCTAGAAGAAAAAGCACCCAGAAAACAAACAATTAACTTCAGTATATTATTAGTCATTTTGGATTCTACTTTGACTCGTCAGTACAGAAGATAGTGAACAACATACCTCATTATGTTTCTTTATATATATATTTATTTTTAAAGATTTATTTATTTATTCCCACCCCTCATTGTTTGCATTTGCGGTGTCTGTCTGTTGTGTGCTGGTGTTTTTAGGAGGCACTGGGAACCGAACCTGGAACCTCCCATGTGAGAGGGAGGCACCTAATCGCTTCAGCCACCCTTGCTCCCTGCTTTATTGTTTTCTCATTATGTTTTCCTCCTTGTGTCTCTTTGTTGCATCATCTTGTTACATCAGCTCACTGTCTTGCTTGTCTTCTTTAGGAGGCACTGGGAACCAAACCTGGGTCTTCCCATGTATAGGTAGGAATTTAATCGCTTGAGGCACATCCACTTCCCTCATTATGTTTAGATGTATTTAAAATAACTGAAGGCAGTAATAAATCAACCTTAAAAGGTATGTGGTCAAAAATAGGGATTTTTTTTGTTCATTAATTTATTATTCGATATTCTAGATAATGAAGTCTGAGGGGATTTCCTGAATTTGAGAGATGTATCAAAGAAGGGAGCTAAAGAATATTTTGATTTATAATTTAATTTTTAATTTCTTAAGTAATTTCTTACTTAAGTATCTCTTTTTTTTTTTTTTTTTTTTTTAAATTTTATTTATTTATTTATTTATTCATCCCCCCCCTTGCTGCTTGCGCTCGCTGGGTCAGCCAACCACACCACGCGGGCAGGCCCGCCCTCACCAGGAGGCCCCGGGAACCGAACCCGGGGCCTCCCATATGGTAAACGGGAGCCCTACTGATTGAGCCACAGCCGCTTCCCCTTAAGTATCTCTTATGTATTGTATCTGTTCACATGAGAAAATCCAGTACTGATTTTTAAAATTTATGTTTAACTTTTTTTTTAACTTTATTTTGTACATTTAATAATTGAAAACATAAGCAATTAAAAACTAAAAAGTAAACACAGATGAATAAATATATACATTTCTCAATTAAATGTAATGGATACATGTAAAATTTTTTGTTGTTGTTTTGTTTTTTGTTTGTTTTTTTCTGTGTGTGAATCAAACAATATATTTCACAATATATTTGGTTCATAGTAATGCATTCATACAGTATTTGTCCTTTTGTGTCTGGCTTGCTTCACTCAACATAATGTCCTCCAGATTCATCCATGTTGCCATATGCTTTATGACTTCATTTCTTCTTAACAGCTGAATAATATTCCATCGTGTGAATAGACCACAGTTTGTTTATCCATTCATCTGTTGATGGACACCTGGGTGATTTCCAACTTTTGGCAATGGTGAATAATGTGGCTATGAACATCGGTGTGCAGATGTCTGTTCGTGTCACTGCTCTCAGTTCTTCTGGGTATATACCCAGTAGTGGTATTGCAGGGTCAAGTGGCAAGTCTATATTCAACTTCTTTAGGAACTGCCAAACAGTCCTCCATAGTGGTTGTACCATCCTGCATTCCCACCAACAGTGAAGAAGTGTTCCTATCTCTCCACATCCTCTCCAACACTTGTAGTTCTCTGTCTTTTTCATAGTGGCCATTCTGATAGGTGTGAAATGATATCTCTTTGTAGTTTTGATTTGCATTTCCCTAATCATGAGTGATGTTGAGCATTTCTTCATGTGTTTTTTTGCCATTTGTATTTCTTCTTTGGAGAAATGTCTATTCAAGTCTTTGGCCCATTTTTTAATTGGGTCATTTGTCTTTTTATTGTTGAGTTGTAACATCTCTTTATATATCCTGGATATTAAACCCTTATCAGATATGTGATTTCCAAATATTTTTTCCCATTGAGTTGGCTGCCTTTTCACCCTTCTGACAAAGTCCTGTGAGGTGCAAAAGTGTTTAATTTTGAGGAGGTCCCATTTATCTACTTTTTCTTTTGTTGCACGTGCTTTGGGTGTGAGGTCCAAGAAACCACCACCTACTACAAGGTCTTGAAGATGTTTCCCTACATTTTCTTCTAGTAGTTTTATGGTCCTGGCTTTTATATTTAGATCTTTGATCCATTTTGAGTTGATTCTTGTATAGGGGGTGAGGTAGGGGTCCTCTTTCATTCTTTTGGTTATAGATATCCAGTTCTCCCAACACCATTTGTTGAAGAGACTGTTTTTTCCCATCAGCGTGGGCATGGTAGGTTTGTCAAAAACCAGTTGACTGTATAGGTGAGGATATATTTCTGGATTCTCAATTCTATTCCACTGATCGATATGTCTATCTTTATGCCAGTACCATGCTGTTTTGACCACTGTAGCTTTGTAATATGTTTCAAGGTCAGGCAGCAAAATTCCTCCCACATTGCTCTTCTTTTTTAGAATACTTTTGGCTATTCAGGTGCACTTACCCTTCCAGATGAATTTGGTAACTGCCTTCTCTAATTCTGTAAAGTAAACTGTTGGGATTTTGATTGGTATTGCATTGAATCTATAAATCAGTTTGAGCAAGATTGACATCTTCACGATATTTATTCTTCCAATCCATGAACATGGAAGGTCTTTCCATTTGTTTAGGTCTTTTTAAATTTCTTTTAGCATTGTTTTGTAGTTTTCTGCCTATAGGTCCTGTACTTCCTTGGTTAAATTAACTCCTAGGTGTTTGAGTCTTTTTGTTGCTATTGAAAATGGAATTTTCTTCCTGATTTCCTCCTCAGATTGTTCAGTACTAGTGTACAAAAACATTACTGATTTTTGCGTGTTGATCTTGTATCCTTCCACTTTGCTGAACTCATTTATTAGTTCAAGTAGCTTTGTTGTGGATACTTCAGGATTTTCTAAATACAGGATCATGTCATCCGCAAACAGTGAGAGTTTTACTTCCTCTTTTCCTATTTGGACACCTTTAATTTTTTTGTCTTGTCTAATTGCCCTAGCTAGAACTTCTAGTACAATGTTGAATAACAGTGGTGACAGTGGGCATCCTTGTCTTGTTCCTGATCTTAGGGGGAAAGCTTTCAACCTTTCCCCATTGAGTATGAAGTTGGCTGTGGGTTTTTCATATATGCCTTTTATCATATTGAGGAATTTTCCTTTTATTCCTATCTTTTGAAGTATTTTTATCAAAAAAGGATGTTAGATTTTGTCGAATGCCTTTTCTGCATCTATTGAGATGATCATGTGTTTTTTTTCCTTCAATTTGTTCATGTGGTGTATTACATTGATTGATTTTCTTATGTTGAACCAGCCTTGCATACCAGGAATAAATCCCACTTGGTCGTGATGTATAAGTCTTTTGATATGCTGTTGGATTTGATTTGCAAGTATTTTGTTGAGAATTTTTGCATCTATGTTCATGAGAGAGATTGGTCTGTAATTTTCTTTTCTTGTGGAATCTTTATCTGGCTTTTTTAGGGTGATGTTGGCTTCATAAAATGTGTTGGGTAATTTTCCCTCCTCTTCAATTTTTTGGAAGAGTTTAAACAGGATTGCTGTTAATTCTTTTAGAAATGCTTGGTAGAATTCACCTGTGAAGCTATCTGGTCCTGGACTTTTCTCTGGTGGGAGATTTTTGATGACGGATTCAATCTCCTTAATTGTGATTGGTTTGTTATGTTCTTGTATTTCTTGTTGTGTCAGTGTAGGTTGGTTATGAGTTTCTAGAAATTTGTCCATTTCATCCAGGTTGTCTAGTTTGTTGGCATATAGTTTCTCATATTATCCTCTTATGATTCTTTTTATTTCTGTGAGGTCATTTGTAATTTCCCCCCTTTCATTTCTGATTGTATTTATTTGCATCTTCTCTCTTTTTTTCTTTGTTAGTCTAGTTAGAGGTTTGTCAATTTTATTGGTCTTCTCAAAGAACGAGCTTTTGGTTTTGTTGATTTTCTCTATGGCTTTTTTGTTCTCATTTTCATTTATTTCCGCTCTAATCTTTATTATTTCGTTCCTTCTTTTTGCTTTGGGATTGGTTTGCTGTTCTTTTTCTAGTTTCTCAAGTTGTTCAGTTAAATCTTTGAATTTAGCTCTTTCTTGTTTCTTAATATAGGCATTTAGGGCTATAAATTTCCCTCTCAAGACTGCCTTTGCTGTATCCCATAAGTTTTGATATGTTGTGTTCTCATTTTCATTTGTCTCAATATATTTACTGATTTCACTTGCAATTTCTTCTTTGACCCACTGAATATTTAGGAGTGTGTTGTTCAGTCTCCACACATTTGCAAATTTCCTTTTTCCCTGTCTGTTATTGATTTCTAGTTTCATTCCATTATGATCTGAGAAGGTGCTTTGTATAATTTCAGTCTTTTTATATTTATTGAGAGCTGTATTGTGACCTAACATGTGGTCTATCCTGGAGAAAGATCCATGGGCACTTGAGAAGAATGTATAATCCGCTGAATTTGGATGCAGTGTTCTGTATATGTCTGTTAGGTCTAACTTGTTTATCATATTGTTCAAGTTCTCTATTTCCTTGTTGATCTTCTGTCTAGTTGTTCTATCTAATGATGTGAGAGGGGTGTTGAAGTCCCCGACGATTATTGTAGAAATGTCTATTTCTCCCTTCATTTTTACCAGAATTTGTCTCATATATTTTGGGGCACCCTGGTTAGGTGCGTAGATATTTATGACTGTTATATCTTCCTGGAGGATCGTCCCTTTTATTAATATATAATGGCCTTCCGCATCTCTTATTACTTTTTTGCATTTGAAGTCTGTTTTGTCTGATATTAGTATAGCTACCCCTGCTCTTTTCTGTTTACTATTCGCATGGAGTATCTTTTTCCAACCTTTTACTTTCAGCCGGCTTGTATCCTTGTGTCTGAGGTGAGTTTCTTGTAAGCAGCATATGGATGGCTCATGTTTTTTTATCCATTCTGTCAGCCTGTATCTTTCGATTGGGGAATTTAGTCCATTCACATTCAATGATAATACTGAAAATGCACTATTTATTTCCTCCATTTTAGTCTTTGGTTTTCATATGTCATCTTATTTTTGTCTTTCTTTTTACTCTTTTGCTTATCCTTTCTGCTTTTCTTTCTTCTATACTCTCCTCCAAGCCTCTCTCTCCTGTCTTTTTCTTTCAGGTTCTAAGGCTTCCTTTAATATTTCCTGCAAGGGTGGATTCTTTTTTGCAAACTCTCTTAGTTTCTGTTTGTTTGTGAATACTTTATATTCACCTTCATATTTGAAGGACAGTTTTGCTGGATAAAGAATTCTCGGCCGGCAGTTTTCTCTTTCAGTTTCCTAATTGTATCATACCACTGTCTTCTCGCCTCCATGGTTTCTGAAGAGAAATCTGCACAAAGTCTTACTGGACGTCCTTTGTACGTGATCGTTTGCTTCTCTCTTGCTGCTCTGAGCATTTTCTCTTTATCTTTTACATTTGACATTCTGAATAATATGTGTCTTGGCGTAGGTCTATTTGGATTTATTCTTATTGGGGTACGGTGTGCTTCTTGGACATGAAAGTTCATTTCTTTCGTGAGAGTTGGGAAATTTTCAGCTATTATTTCCTCAAATACTCTTTCTGCCCCTTTTCCTTTCTCTTCTCCTTCTGGAACTCTCATGACACGTATGTTCTTGCGTTTTGTGTTGTCATTCAACTCTCTGAGCCCAGGCTCAATTTTTTCCATTCTTTTCTCTCTCTGTTCTTTTCTCTCTTCAATTTTAGCTGCTCTGTCTTCAGTATCACTTATTCTTTCTTCTATCATTTCGAGTCTGCTGTTGTATGCTTCGAATGTATTTTTGACTTCACCTATTGTGTCTTTCATTCCCATGAACTCCGTTACTTTTCTGTTCATGATTTCAAATTCTTCTTTACGTTCACGCAATGACTTCTTTTTTTTTTTTTTTTTAGTATATTATTATTTAATATTTATTCCGTGCCCTGTTCCAAAAAGGATGTAAGTTGTCAAGATGGCTGGAGTACCATTTCACTGGGATGCTAAGGAGTTTATGTCCATTTAGAGACAATGCTTCACGAGAGCCTATTAAAAGACTACAGGATAGCTTGGGGGAGAGAGGAGTGCTGAGAAAAGCAGTGGCAGCTTGTCCTATTCTCATCTTCCATCTCTTTGCTTGCCAGCCCTACCTCAGGAGAAAGCCAGAAACTGGTGGGAAGGTTGCCACAAGAAAACGTTAGCAATGAAGCAGGAGAGGGTTAATTCCCAGAGAGGTGCACCATCCCAGCAGCCCTCCCTTCCTCCGGTGCCTCCTGCAAGTAAAGAGTCTAGTGTCTCCCCAAGGGCCCCAGCTGGGCCTAACGTCTCAATGTGGAGAATGGCTAGTTCCACCCGGTCAGTCTGTAGGCAGGGGCCCAGTGTTAGCTGCTGGTCCTGGGCTCTGCCCCTCCATCACTCCCATCCTCCTCCTCATCGGACTGTGCCAAGGGCGTGTCTGCTCCACCGTCACTCGGGTTTGGGCTGTGCAGGTTGATGGAGGAGTCAGAGGATGAGGAGGACGTCCTGGATGTGGTCCTGTCTGACAGGCTTAGTTCCTCTGGATGGCCGTCTCCCCCAGAAGTCTGGGGGGTGGGTGGAGGGTCTTCACAAGGCAGGAACACGTCTGCACCATCCTGATCCCCGAGGTCAATAAGTTCCACCTGTTCCAGCGTGTCCACGTTCACTTCCATGGACGAGATGCTACCTATGGGGGTTCTCTGCGATTCAAGATGCAGGTGGGACAGGGGGATCACAAACTCTGCCTCTGGTTGTAAAATGTCCTCAAAGAATTTCTGTCGCTCCCGAAGGCGGAGCTGCTGGCGCTCCAGGGCTGCCCGAGGATTTGGGTCCATGTCAGCTTCTGCAGCGCCCGCTGCCTCGGCCTGCAGGCTCCGGCGAGACAGCGGCAGGGGCGTGCAAGGGCCGTGCCGGCCGGGGTGGGGCCGCGTCGCCGGGTCTCCCCCGGGACGGACTCACGCGATGACTTCTTGATGTCATTGATCTCTTTAACTATATTCTCTTTCATCTCATTAATTTGATTTTGGAAATGTGTGCTCATTTCACTGATTAGTTCTCTCAAATTCTGCATCTCTTCTGGGACTTTGCTGTATTCCTTTTCTTGGGCCATGTCTTCTATTTTCTTAGTATGGCCCGTAATTTTTTGTTGGTGCTTAGGCATCTGGTTAGTTTGTATTTTACTTAGATGCTCTATCTCTTTCTCTTTTATGGGGTTTTAGTGGCAGGAGGCTGTGAGTTACCACCGCTCTTTGATTTTTGGCTCAACCTTGATTGTTAGGATTGTTCTGCTGGTTTCTCAAAACTGGGCACTGGACCCAGTAATTGGTTGTAGAGTCGTTTCCTAGGGCCTTGGGCAGGGAGGCTATAGAGGCCAGAAAAAGACTCTCTTACTTATTAATTTTCTTATGTGTACTTCCTTGGTCTGCCAGGAGATGGCGCTTGTTGGCTGCTCTCAATTCAATGCCTTTTCGGAGCGTATTTGTTGTGACACAGACCAGATCAATGTGATAGAACTTCCTGTCTGGGGGCTAGGAACCCTGTGATTCAAACTTTCTGAGACAGTTCTCCAGACTTCTCTCGTAGCGCCCCCCTTTTCCCAGCTAGGAAATATTTCCACTCCCTTCTGAATCTTCAACAATCAGTCCCTGTTAGTAGAGGAGGAGATGGGGAGGTTTGTATTTCTTTAGCCCCTTGCAGGCTCCAAGGCAAACAATGGCGCAGCCCCACCCAGCCTGGAAGGGCTCTCTGGACAGGGCAGACCAAACCCGGGAGTCCAAAGCAGGGTCAGCCCCAGGCTCTCTCTCCCCTCTCCCGTGGAGTCCTCAACAATTAGTCCAGGCTAGAAGAGAGGGAGGTTGCGAGGATCGGATTTCTCCAGTCCTTTCTGGGCTCCCAGGGCAAACCGCCATGTGGAAGGGTCCGTGGGGCTCCGCAGCCCAAATTTCAGGTCAGAACCTGAGTCAGCCTAAGGCTGTGTCCCTCTCTCTCCCCTTTCCTGGAGTGGCAGATCCCTGAAGCCCCCTTTGCCTGTGGTCGCAGGCCCAGGGGCCCGAGAATTCTGAAGAGTGTGGGGGAGGGTGCCGGCAGCAGCAGAAGCTGCTACTTGCAACTCACGGTTCTGTTGTCGCAATTTCCCTCTTTTGTCCCTCTCTCCTCTGGGTGGTGTGCAGCCTTCACCTGCTGACCTAAACCCTAGAAGATCTTTTTCGGGGCTGTTTCAGCTTGTCCTCTAGCTATTTTTCTGGAGAAGAGATTCCCTTGTCTTACTAGTCCGCCATCTTCCCGGAAGTCCCCTATGTTTAACTTTTTAAAATAAACTTTTTATTTCAAATAGTTTTAGATTTACAGAAAGCTTTCAGAGATAATCCGGAGTCTCATATACCCCACATCTGCTTTCCTCTATTATTAACATCTTACATTAGTATTATATTTTTGTTAAAATTAATGAGCCAATATTAATATTATTGACTAATTTTTTTAAAAAAATTTACTTTATTTATCCCCCCCTTCCCATAGATGGTTTGCTCATCTGTCTGCTCATTGTTTGTTTGTTCACCTTCTCCAGGAGGCACTGGGCACTGAACCTGTGACCTCCTACATGAGAGGTGAGTGCCTGATGGGCTGAGCCACATCAGCTCCCCGCAGGCTGTGGCGTCTGCTGGCTGCTTGTTGTGGCAGGGTGGTTTCTAGCTTTGTTGTGGCGGGAGGCAGCATATGCTCATTTTCTTTTAGGAGGCACCAGGACCCAAACCCGGGACCTCCTATGTGGTAGGCAGGCCCCCATGTGGTTGCACCACATCTGCTTCCCAGATTTCCTTAATTTTTGTCTAATGCCCTTTTCCTGTTCCTGCTTCCCATCCAGTATACTCCACTATATTTAGTTCTCATGTCTCTTTCAGCTCCTCTTGGCTGTGATATTTTCTCAGACTTACTTTGCTTTTTTTTTTTTTTTTTTGGCACTTTTGAGGCATACTGGTCAGGTCTAATACTCCACAATTGGGATTTGCCTGATGTTTTTCTTATGATGAGGCTGGCCTTGTTTTGGGGGAGGAAGATCACAGAGGTGAAGTGCCATTCTCATCAGCTGTCAAAGCTACATACTGCCAACTACATACCTCAGGGTTGATGTTAACCATCATCACTTGGCTGAGATTGTGTTTGCCAGGTTTCTCCACAGTGAAGTTACTCTTTCTTAAAAATGGGAATTCTTATTGATTGTCCTATGTCTCCGTTTCTGGGGAAGAAGATGGGTCATTTCACTTGTTCATTCTACAGGATTTATTGTGAGTTAAAGAAATTTTAGGTAAATTTTAGGGCTTTTTCTTCAAGGCCCACTCTTACTAATTAGAGAAATGAACCATATTTCAGGAATAACCTATACTTTTTAGGTAAGAGAAGTTGGTCAAGGTTTCAGTTGCTGGTGTAAGGTGTGGATTTGTTTACTTGTTCTAAATATACTGGGTTTTTCAACAAAAGTCCAGTTGATTACTGATGAATATTATTAAATTATTTAAATGACATTCTTCAAATATAATAAAGCACAATTATTTGTAATTTGCCAGGTATTCAGCATTCTCACTTTCTCTCTTATTTTATATTTAGAAGTAACAGTGAAAAGAGTTTCCCTAAATGGGTCCCTTTCTATCTTCCAGCTTTAATAAGTACAATGGATTGTATAGATATTAGGGGTCCAGCAACCTCCTATTTATTTACATGCCTTCAAAACCTAGTCCCAGTAACACATGAAGATCAGATAGTACTACGAAAAGAAGTCACCTGTACTTCTCATGTTGAAATTTAGAGAATTTCAATATCAAGGAACGAGTGTGTAAAGCAACACAAGGGTCTCTAGGATGAATTTGATGAATTCTTTACAAAAGCAAACTTAGATAATCATATGGTGTTGCTTGAGGCCTTCTTGCTTTGAAGTTGTATAATCTAAATTATGTGACTTTTATTTGATTTCCATTTCATCATGTATCAAGGATTGTCTGTGCAGATTGGAGTGAGAAGATTTTTTGTTGGTGTGATGATTTGAAAATTTATGTATCTCAGAAAAGTATGCTCTTAAATTTAATCCATTCCTGTGATTGTGGACTTATTGTAAGTAGGATCTTTTGGTGAGTAGGATCTTAAGATGTGATCCATCTCATTTAGGGTGGGTCTTAAACCTCTTATTGAACTCCTTTATAAGAGAATGAAATGCAGACAGAGAGAAAGTCACAGAAGTAAGAAGCTGAAAGCAACGAAACCTAGAAGAGAAGGGAGAGACCAGTAGGCGCCGTCATGTGACAGAGGAGTCCAGGATTGCTGGCAGCTGGTCTTCAGGGAGAAAGCATTGCCTGATGATGCCTTGATTTGGACATTTTTCTCAGCCTCAAAACTGTAAGCTAATAAATTCTCACTGTTAAAAGCCAACCCATTTTATAGTATCTGCTTTTGGCAGCAAAGCAAACAAGAACATTTGGACTATGTGTGAGCTCAGGGAGGAAGGGTAAGATTAGGAGTGAACTCATTTAAGTGGATCTTCCTAATGATAGAAATCTCTACAAGATTTGGTGACACTCCACACATGGAAAGAGCAGAGGCATCTGGGTTTCATTGCTGTCTCTGCCACTAGTTTGTTGTGTGATTTTTTTGGTAGCTTGTGTAACTTCCCTCTGTGGTCTTTAGATTTTCTATTTGTACAGTGAGGGTGGATAGGCCAGAAGATTGCTTAAAGCCCCTTAAATCTGTCTAGGTCTGTGGTTCAGAATGGGAAATAAGAGTATCAATATGGGCTTTCCTCCCAATTACAAGTTATGATCATGATTTGGTTCATTATGTAAAAATGTAAGGGAATCTGAGTTTTCCACAGAACATTTTATATATAGTTGGTTGGCATGGTCCTTATCAAGGAATTATTACCAAATTATTTTTTATTTGTTCTAGATATAGCCACAAATTTAAAAATGAATACATTTCCAGGTAATGCCTGTGGGCTACAGAGCTTTTCAAGATAGGTGTTCTGAACCTAGGGATTTGGTGGTGTGGTAGAGAAAGTGGACAGGACGAGGTCTCTATACACTGGACTCCGCGTTCCTCTCCTTGGTCCATCCTGTGTGACAGGCTCTTGCTCTCTCTCATTGGTCTTTGAGCAGCTCGCTTCTGCTCATGGACTTGCCTCAGGAAGGCTGTGAGAGGACTGCTCGCTCTCCAGTGGCCAGAGCTGGGGCAGGTCAGCCCTGGCTGAGGCTTTGGGCCCCAGCCTGTTCTGAGATGGGTTTAATTTCAGGAACCTCAGGCTGCTAGCTCAGCAGGTCAGCATGTCTCATTCTAACTTGGCGTGCTCATGTTTTTGTACGGTATCTCTAGCCTAGTTCCTTGTGACTAAGACTGACCTCGCACTTCAGTGCCAGGTACTGTACCCTGTTCTGTTTCTCCCTATGAATTCTCTGTTTGGGTACAGTGGTTAATTACCCAGTTCCTCCAAGGAAGTTGAACTCTGCCTAGACTCATGCCTATGTTTGGGTCTTTTTTTTTTTTTTTTTTAAGATTTATTTATTTATTCCCCCCGCCCCTGTTGTTTTACACTCGCTGTCTGCTCTCTGTGTGTTCTTCTGTGTCTGCTTGTCTTCTCTTTAGGCAGCACCGGGAACCGATCCTGGACCTTCCAGAGTGGAAACAGGCACTCAATCTCTTGTGCCACCTCAGCTCCCTGGTCTGCTGTGTTTCTTATTGTCTGTCTTCTATGTCTGTTTGTTGCGTCATCTTGCTGCACCAGCTTGCCGCATGGGGCAGCTTGCTTTTCACCAGGAGGTCCCAGGAATCGAACCCTGGACCTCCCATACGGTAGACGGGAGCCCAATCCCTTGAGCCACATCCGCTTCCCTGTGGTTGGGTCTTTGCCACCCATTGCTGATGTTGTTAGTATTCACTAACTAATTGCCTCTCACCAGACTTCCCTGTTTTGTTTTGTCTGCTTTCTCCTTGCCTGAGCAAGGAGAAAGCCTCTGCTTGTTGGTACGCACTCTCCTTTTCCGATTGTGCACTCTTGTCTACTTGGATTTCCCCCTAGGCCTTGGTTAATTGTGACAGCCAGTGATTTTCTTTCTTGGGAGCTTTTATAAAAATTCTATTAGTTTTTAGCTGCCTTTGTTTATTATTTCATGATATTATAAACTAACCACATGACATTTTTTTATTGGGCCATTTTTTTTGTCTTTCTTTAGAACAAATCTCACATATCCCCTTTCATCCACTTGTTACTTTCGCTTGGGGTCCTAGAATCATAAAATCTCCACATTGGAAGAGACCTCCACAGTCATCCAGTACAACCTTCCATCTGATGGGTAGCTCACTAACTCCCAAGTTAACCCATCTATCCTATTTTGGGACTGCTCTCAATGTTAGAATGTCTTTCTTCTGGGCCAAAAGTCATTCATTCATTTTTCACTCATTCATTCATTTTCCCAGTCATTCAGTCAAAGCATTTATTAAATATCTGCTGTTAGCCAGGCATTGGGGAGATGTATAAGTAATTATTAATTATAATTATATTACATGTGTGTGTATATATGTGCGCTGTCCCTGTACTCGGAGCTGCTAGTCTAGTGGGGGATAGAGAAGTAAACAGGTAATCACAGTTCCTGTCTAGAAGCATGCAGTGGGTAGGAGAATGGGTCATTTCCTCTGTGTGACCCAAGGTGGGTTCATGGAGGGGCTCTTTCTGCCATTCCAGTTAACACTAACTTTCTGGTCTACCACCAATTTTTCAACTACCCCCCCCCCCAAAAAAAAGAGAAGAAACTCGCCATCTTTCTTCTGCCTCTGCCACTCCGATTGCCCACGGAATCATCTTTCTACATGCACATTGTGATTGGTTGCTCTCCATTGCTTACCTCAAAGGCTGACATCTAACTTCTTGGCACAGCTTTCTAAGCCCTCTGCCTACCTCCTCTCCAGTCTCATGACACACCATTTTCCATCAGGCTTTCAGTGCCCCAGAACTTCATGCAGTTTCCTGGCTTCCCCATGCTTGCTTACTCTTCTATTTGCTGATGCTGTCTACTGCCTTGAATGGCTGTTACTCTTGTCTACCTGGCAATTCATATTCCTCCTTTAAATCACAATTCCAGCTTTCCCCCTTCTATGAAAGTTCACCCTAGCCTGTTGCCTGTTACTGTATCTTGTATATCTCTTCCTCCATTATAGCACATTTCACTAGTGGTGTATCCTCTGTTGGCATATATTCCTCCACCCCCCACCCCTGCCCACCAGAAGATTGTGAGTTACTTCAGACCAGGCCATTATCTCTTATCTTCAGCCTTAACACACAGCCTTAACACAGGGCCTGGCCCAGAGTGGTTAGTCAAGAAATATTTGTTGTAGAATGGATGAATAAATCAATAAATGAGTTAAAAATGAAGACAAGTCTTCTGTGGTCTCTCTTCCGGTTTAGGTCTCCTTTGGGACTCTGAGAATACTATTTAAACAACTCTCTATTTTGTAAATGTAGTCGTCTAACAAACTGAAAGCAGATCGAAATGGAAAATAGATTTAGCACTTGAAATCAGATTCAACAGGACGATAGTTTTAATGCTCAATTCAATTTATTTGCTTGCTTCATAGCAAGCTGCTGATACAGCCAACACACGATAACCAGGTTGACAGCACACAACACATTTAAAGGTGGAGAATACCAGAGTCCTGAGTCCATCGGGCAAGAGCAGGTGGGTACCTTTTAAAGAGTGGTCTCAAAGCCAGTTTGGTCATGGCCTCAATGAAGGTTCCATAACTGATGGTGGGAGGCAGGAGACTCTGGTTTGGTCACAGTGTGATGACGAGGACGGCAGCAAATCTTGCAGGATAGCATGGACATTGGCCCTGAGAGTCAGAGTGATGGGGTGTCATCCTGCCTCTACCTAATGATCGTCAAAGTGGTATCTGCAACTGGGTTTTTATAGGAAGTGCCCCCTCTGACTGGCATCAAGCCAGTCCATATCATGTTTTTCTCAATTTTGTTTACATTATAATTGTGGTCAACATGTTTACAATGTTTTTGGGATTCAAGATCATTAATATTATTTCAGTACATACTGTTTTGACCATAGTTCCTTGCAAACCCAGGACCTGAACACTGGCTTATGCACCACCAGATACCAGCCTGCAACTATCACTGAATAGCCTGCCAACAGGGAAACAGGCCTTTCAGGGGCTTTGGACAATTGTTTACCTTCTCCCACCCCGTAGGCTCTGATGTCAAGATAAGATTCTACTGTGTCTCTTCATAACTCTAATCAAGAGGTAGAAATTGCTTAGAATGAAAAGACTTCTTTGCTGCTCTTATAAATCAGAACACTTGTGAAATGAGGGGAATTAGTATTTGAACAGGCTTCTGTCTCATTAGGCAGTCCTTTGAATGTGTCATCTACAAACTCAAGCAATTGATAAGGACATTTAGTGGACATTTATTGTCTTAAGGCAGTCTGTTTCAAATAAATACCAAATGAGGTATTTTGGTTCTAAATTATGCATTTATCACCTTCATGTTGGAGCCTTTTTGTACACAGTTATGTCAGTGAGCAGTGGGAGATACACAGTTTTCATGAACTTTGTCTGCTTTCCCTGTCTTCCTGCCCTTTAATCATGGTTTTCTTCCTTAGGCTGTAGATATTGTGAATGACAATGATTTATGATTGTTGAGCCAACCTTGCATTCCTAGACTAAACCACATGTATAGATATTATGTATTATCCTCTTATATTTTATGGATAAAAATCACAGTTAGATGTCACACCATATGTATGTTGTATAGATCACTAGAACCTTTTCCATCCTTGTTAAGGTGAGTGCTAACCTTGCTTATCATACAACACAGGTGGCATGCTTTTGTCTCATCTTCATTTAGTCTTTAGGCTGTCAGAGTGAGGAGAAAGGTAACATTATCTATGTGCTAGGCACAGTGTGTTTATCTCATTTGAGCTCATTCCATGGGAAATTGAGGTCCATCAAGTAGTTTGAACCACCCACGTCTTGCAACTGGTAAATAGTTGGGTCAGAATTTGATTGCAGGTTTGTGTGGTAAAACCCATTTTCAGCCTACTACAACATTTGACCTCTCTCTGGAAGTGAGTGCATCTGTGTGGGGAGGGAGGGGGGGTAGGGAAGAAGTAGGGGTGGGTAAGGAGATTGATTGAGATTGGGTAAGAGAAAAGCAAAAGCTCTCCTAGTTTTCATTGCCATCTAAAAATCTGGGCTTTTGGGTATGTCGATAAGAACTTAGTTTGAATCTCAGGTCTGCCATTTACTTTAAGCACATATGTCTCTTCTGAGCCCCATTAAAAAATTAATGTTGAATATTAACATGGAGCTATTATGAGGAGCACAGATATGTGCTCAATATAGTGGTGTCCATTACTGTCATTATTGATTTCCAACCATTAAAATATGTTTTTAAACTGGAAATAATTAATTTTGATTTGGAAAGTTCTGAATGAAACTTAGAATGACTTCTGTGGTTTATTATTATTATTTTTTTGAACATTAGTTTCCTTTAAAAAAAAAAAAAAGATTTATTTTTATTTATTTATTTATCCTGCTCTTACTGCTTGTGCTCACTGTGTGCATTTGCTTCGCATTTTTCTGTATCTGCTTGTCTCCCTTTGTTGTGTCATCTTGCTGTGCCAGCTCACCATGCCGCACGGGCCGGCTTGCCTTCACCAGGAGGCCCCAGGAATCGAACCCGGGGCCTCCCATTTGGTAAACGGGAGCCCAACCAATTGAGCCACAGCCGCTTCCCTCTGTGGTTTATTTAGTTCATTTTTTAATATTTTAACTTTTTATTATGGAATTTTATAAAACATAAAAACAGAAAAAATAGTATAATGAATTCCCATGTACCCACAACCCAGATTCAAATGATCAACATTCTGTCATTCTTGATATTTACTTCTTTTGCCCATATAGCCTAAAGCTATTTCCTTTTCATTAAAATGGATTTTAGCTTCCTCTGCTTTTTACCTCTCCCTCCCCAAGTCACAAAAACACCATTGTGTTTACTAAACCAATTTGCAGTTTGGGCTTTCCTACTGGTCTGGCAGTGGTTGTCCCAGAATGGAAGATTGGATTTGCCATTTTTGTTTTCATATGGGCAACCAACCATTTAAAGCTAGCTTTTGTCCCTTATCCCACGCAGATCTGACAGTTTATGATTCGTTGAGATTCTCTTCTAACTGACACATAACTACTCCAGGCTCTCTGGAGAAATGATTGCTTTTTTCACTGAGGTTGTTTTGGTTATCACAAGTAGGGCCTCGAAAGCCTCTGTGCTTCATTAGCCAGGTCAGGGAGGTAGCAATGAGAAAAGAGGCTGATTCTGAGAAAGGGCATCAGGCCATCATCAAATGACCCTTCAGTGCCTGGGAGCTCAGGAAGCCTGTTGGCTCCTGTTCCAGCAATCCAGAGCCTTCCAGGAACTGATAACTATGATTATTTGGTTTCATAGTGGAACCCTTTCAACTAAAAGTGTTGTAAGACAGATGAAAGAGATGAAAGTAGAGGAAAATCAATTGTATTTTGATCATCTTACCATCCTTACATGTTGTTGCGAATCAGAATGGGTAATCACTAGTCTTTATTTTTAGTGCATTGCTTCTGGCCCAGAAGCCCTTAAGTAAATATGTTAGGCCTAGAGTACAGTCTGTGGTTAATAGTTGCCTTAACAATCTGATGAATGTAATAAATAAGTTATCCTCATATTTGTTTAGAAATCCAGGATTTCTTTGTTGTAGGGTGATATTTAAGGTGTTGACAGATCTCTTCCATTTGCTTATTTTCCTCTGTTTTATATTCAGTTAGTATAATACACCTTACTGTTTTTCAAGCACATGACCATATCATCTTTTAAAAATGTTCACATTAATTTATACATTAGTTAGAGTAGGTTTTTTTTTTTTAACCGGGAGGTCCGGGGATCGAACCCAGGTCCCTCCATATGGGAGACGGACGCCCAACCATTTGAGCCACATCCGTCCCCCTAGAGTAGGTTTTATTTCCACTTTATGATGAGAAAAAGGACTCTGCGGTATGTTTTCTCAAGATTACCATTGGATATTGTATGAGTCATTATCTAGAACCCAATTCTGATTTTGTCCCAGTGCTCACTGGAGACCCCTGGGCCTTGGGCCTGATCTGGCTTTCTAAATTTCATCGAACTGGGAAATGTTAAAAAACCATATGTCTTGGGAAGCGGCTGTGGCTCAATCAGTAGGGCTCCCGTTTGCCATATGGGAGGCCCCAGGTTCGGTTCCCGGGGCCTCCTGGTGAAGGCGGGCCCGCCCGCACGGCGTGGTTGGCTGACCCAGTGAGCACAAGCAGCAGGGGGGGGATAAATGAATAAATAAATAAAATCTTAAAAAAAAAAAAAAACATTTGTCTAATGACTACCTTTGTCCCCACAATTAGGATCAACAAATTTGATTGATGCCTATCTTAAAGAGAGTTCATGAACTTGTTGGTGGAAGATAAAGTTTTTATTTTTATTTTTTTATTAGAGAAGTTGTGAACTTATAAAACAGTCATGCATAATGTGCAGAATTTCCATACATCACCCTCCACCAACACCTTGCATTGTTTTGGAACATTTGTTGCAGATTATGAAAGAACATCATCAAAATATTACTGCTAACTATGGTCCATAGTTACATTTGGTGTATTTTTTCCATAAACCCCCAATTATTAACACCATGTGTTAGTATTGTACATTTGTTGTAGTTCATGAGAGAACACGCTCGTATTTGTACTATTAACCACAGTCCATCATCCACCACATGGCTCATTGTGTTACACAGAGAGATAAAGTTTTAGGAGTACTTCTTCTACTCTTTGTATGTGTAACCATCCCTTTCTAGATTGGCTAGACAGAGGATCCCAGTGTCCAAGCAGGAATGCCAAAGTCAGGTCATTAAATTTTGGGGTGGTTTTTACTAAAGTGTTGGTAAGTGAGGTGAAGGCCCAGCAAGGTAGATTTGGCAGGGCCTCTTGTTTAGCTACTTTGTGTTCAACACTATTCTAGGCATTATAGGGCCATAGAGATAAAAACAAAACAAAAAAAATATATGATCCCGGGGAGCAGATGTGGCTCAAGCAGTTGAGTGCCTGCTTCTCACATGGGAGCTCCTGGGTTTGGTTCCGGTGCCTCCTAAAACTAAAACAAAAACAAATAAGCAAAACAAATGAAAACAAAAAACATCTCAGGGGAGCTGATGTGGCTCAGTGGTTGAGGGTTGGCTTCCCATATACAAGGTCCCGGGTTCAATTCCTGGGCCCTGGTACCTTAAAAAAATGTGTGTGTGTGTCTGTGTATGTACACACACATATATATGATCCCACCTCTTTAGAACCTTTTAAGCTGACAGACAAGGTGGATGCATACATAGATTTGCCTCCATTTTCTGCTTCCTCCAGTTTATCCTCCATTCTGCCAGCAGAACAATCTTTTGAAAATAAATGCCCTTTCCCTGCTTTAAAACTTTCTGGTGGTTCCCTGTTTCTTATAGGACCAAATCCAACTTTCTTATCAGGACATATAAGGCCTATGATTTGGTCCAGATTCTTCTCCCTCCATACCCTCGCCTCCACAGAAAGCTCCAGGGGTGACCAGAGGCCCTCATGATTTTTCGTTTCCTTGGATGTTTAGTCATGCTGGATCCTCTGTCTGGTTCCTTTGAGAAGAGACACTAAGGATTAAACAAGGAAGGTTTTTATTAGAGTCCCACCTATGTGAGAGAAAATGGGAAGGGAGCTGAGTAAGTGTGGTCGTGTCATCAGACCTTCATACAAGTCTTACCCTGAGTGAAGGGACAGGGAGAGTAGGGTTGGTAGGAGCCTTCTGGACAGCCGTGCAATCAAAGCCCCTTGGGGCGTCCCTAATGTCAGTGGAGTCTTGTATCTTCCAGAAACAGGTCTGCTTTAGTATCCCTGCTGCATTCAAACATTGGAGGGAAGCATCCCCTGGGAGGTGTGGCTTCAGCACAAACCTGAGGATGAATTTCTGATGCAGCACCTGTGGCCTTTGGTCAGTTGTGCTCCCTGTAGTTGGAGGTCTTTGAGTTGCAGCCTCTTGGCAACACATCTTTCCTCTTCCATTTAGTTCCTCCTACTGTTCTTTAAAGAGCCAGCTTTAAATGTTTCCCTTTCTGGAAAACTTTTGCTTGAGGGTAATTCTCAGAATGTCACATAATGGTCCTACCACCTAGAATGACCATCCTCTAATCTCTGCCTGATACATTCATTTAATTAAGACTCAGCTTTCATATCACGTCTAAAAAGCCTTCTTTTTTGCGAATATTCTCACTGTCCTGATTCTGTGATAATCAGGGTGGGCTAAACATTCGCTATATTAGAAACCATGCATGTGTCCCCAGACCTCGTTTTCCTCCCTAGGTCTGGTTTTTAGAATGCTGGTGATAAACTAAGCCTGATTTATTATATGTCCATCCTGTATGGGAAAAGACTGTAACTCTAGGTATCTCTGGTCAACCTTAAGAGATATAGCAGGGGGCTATATCTGGTTGGCATCCATCTCCCATATGGAGGGACCTGGATTCGATCCCCGGGACCTCCTGGTAAAAATTTAAAAAATATATAGAAGGTGCGTGGGCCGCCAGGCCCTGTGCGCGGGCACACCACCAGTTCCCGCGAGCCACACAGCAAGATGATGACATAATAGGAGAGTGACACAAGGGAGAGGCAAGATGAGACGCACCGAAAAACCAGCAACTAAGGTTGAGCGGGCAGGATGCCTCTCTCCTACATCAGAGATTCCAAGGATTGAATCCCAGTGAAGACAGGAGGAGAAGGATGAGAAGAGAGGGCAGAAAATGGACACAGAGTTG
>JAKSZT010054138.1:5654879-5690187 GCA_026826555.1 Tolypeutes matacus | reverse complement strand
CTATCTATCTATCTATCTATCTATCTATCTATCTATCTATCTATCTAATGTTTTCAGTTTTGTTACCCATACCACCTATAACAGGACCTAGTAGGTACTCAGGCAATATTTATTGAACGAATGAATGCAGGCAGATCTAGGGAGAAGATAGTTGAGGCAGAGAGTGAACTGCTTGAGCAAAGCCATGGAGGGGCAAGAATAAGGGATTTACTCTGTAGTTAATAAATGCCTTTAAAAAAAAAGTATATCTTGCTCAAAAGCTGACATTTTAGGGAAAGTGTATGATGCAAAACAGTGGGGGAAAGGAGTGTCTTCCTGGCAGTTGAGAATGATTCCTACTTGAGAACAATGTTTTGAGTATTTCCTGAGAGACTTCTTTCCTGGGAGGAAACAGAGTTGATGGAAATGGAATTTTACTGCTGCCAGGAAAAGTATTATAAAGATCAAATCTCATACAACTACTACTACTAGAGTGGAAATTTCCATAGAGCAAAGGGATTTCAAAGTTTCAGCTACTGGCTTATATATATTTAGTATTCAGTGCATCTGGACTGTAATTCTATAATGAGATCTGACCAGTTTTGATAATGCAGTTTGTAATGTATGAATTAGTAGGGATCCATTCATCCTGACGTTTGCTGACTCTGCCAGATGTTGGTCATATTTTTGATGAAAGCAGCGGAGAGCTGGCTGGGATCCCAAGTGTCAGCATCCACCAACAGGTACCTGCCATTGCTACATATTGCCAGAGGAGGTAGACAGGCCTAGGACAAGGCTTTACAAAAGTACTTTCTTAGCAACTAGAGATTTTGCCCCTGATCCCTATGTAATCTACCTGGTGGCCTGAGTTGGAATATGTATGAGGCAGGCATTCCTTTCTGCCCAGGCACAAATCTCTCCTAGATAGTCTTCCCTATGTCTTGTTTCTCCAGTTGTGCTTTTGAAGGGATACAAATTTCCTTATTTGTAATGTGGGGATGAATAATGGCACCAACCTCATGGCGTTGCTGTGAGGATTCAATCAGATAATACATGCACAGGGCTTGGACTGGGTCTGGCGTAGAGAAAATGCTCAGTACATGGTCGCTGGATTTTATTAGGCAGTAGAAGTAGGAATCTGAAGATAAAATCTTAATACTTATAGTTGAATATTATGAAAGTCAGTTGTTCACCATTCATTTGTTGAACATCTGTGATGATGCAATATGGGTCTCCAGGGAACTGGGCTGCTATGGCCCATACTGTAATTAAACTTAACATACACAATTGCTGATGTTCATCTCTTTTCTCAGATGAAGACAGATCATCTTGGCTGATAAATAAGCAAAATCTACTCCATCCTGCTCTACCCTTGTGTGGAATACCTTCTCCTCTCTTTCTTATTGATCCATCTCTCTCACCTTCAGACTTTTATTTGTACTGTATCTTTAGATTACATATATACCTCGCTCAAGAAAGTCCCAGGCATGTGAAAATGAGATGGATGCATGATACGTCCCTCTTTCCTTCATTTTTGTTGATCAGGTTGTTTGACCCAACAGCTCTTGCTTTCACATCCTTTTTCTTTTTTTTGTAGTTCACATGGTATAATATCCTTTTTACTTGTTTTTTTAATTATAGTCAAATTTATTGAAATGTTTTCAAAAGTCATACAGTCCATCTAAAGTGTACAATCAATGGCATTTGGTATAGTCACAAGAGTTGTGCATTCATCACTTCAATCAATAGTAGAGCCTTTTCATTAATCAAAAAAAAAAAAAAACCCCAAAACAAAAACCCTGCCCCTTAGTAGTCATGTCTCACTTCTCAATCTCTGTCCTTCCCCTGCCATACATAACTGCTTATCTATTTCCTTCTCTCTAATTTATTTGTATTTACATTTTATGTAGATGGAGTCCAACAATGTGTAGTGGGAGGGGTGGGAGGTGGGGCATAGGGGAATCCCTACAATTTTTGTGTACCATTTGTGTAATCTAAGTATCTTTTAAAAAAATAAAAAATAAAAAAATAAAAAAAAAAAAACCAATATGTAGTACTTTTGTCTAGTTTTTTTCACTTAGCAAATGTATTAGTCAGCCAAAGGGGTGCTGATGCAAAATACCAGAAATCTGTTGGCTTTTATAAAGGGTATTTAGGGTAGAAGCTTACAGTTACCAGGCCATAGAGCATATGTTACTTTCCTCACCAGAGTCTCTTGCCACGTGTTGGAACAAGATGGCTGCTGACTTCTGCAAGAGCCCAACCTTCCTCTTCCTCTTAAGGATCCATGATTCCAGCTTCTTTCCATACCAGCTGTAGGCTGGGATAAGTCTCATCCCTCTCCCTGGGCTTGTATCTCTGCAGCCTCAGCTGCTCTGGTCTCTCCACAAGGTCAGCTGTAGACTATCAGGCTCTCTCTTCCTGGGGCCTCTGCCGTGTCTATGGAGCCATCTCTATTCCTCTGTGTTCTTCTCCTGTGTGTTTACTTCCCGGGGCTCCAGCATCTCAAACTCCAACTAATTTCTCTGCCTTGTCGTTTTCTCTATGAGTCCTTGCCCACCAAGGGGACGGGGACTCACCGTCCTACTGACATGGCCCAATCAAAGCCTTAATCATTATTTAATCAAGTAAAATTGAAACCTCTGAAGTTAATACAATCTAATATGCCCAGGGGAACAGACCAGTTTACAAATATAATCCAATAAATCTTTTTGGAATTCACAAACAATATCAAACTGCTACCGCATACTTTTACCACTGATGGAAGATTATTAATATGTTACTGTACACTACTGTCCGTAATTTGCTTTGATTGTATTTTTGCCCAAATATCCCGCTGATTTTAACATCTTGTAACGTTAACGTACATTCTTACCACTATCAGAGTTGTTAATTCTACCATAGAGCTTCTCTTTTTCATATATAAACAGACATCTCTTGTAACCATCTTGCTTATTTCTCTTCCAAGTCCCACCCTATTGCATCAAGAACCTACCCCCTCCTTACTTCTCCATCCTATTTGAATGCCAGAAACATGAATTGAATTATGGCTGATGGGGACTAGAATATTACTATTGACAGATGTGTATCAAGGCAAAGGAAAGCCATGCGTTAAAATAAGAAAGAGGGGGGAAAGTAGTGTTTATAAATTTGAAGTAAAAAAGGCATCTTATACTCAATCCGTCGAAAGCCGAACTCAATCTGTGTCCTCTCCTAAACTGTCTTCTGGATGATCCCCTCTGGAAGTGCCTGGCAGTCAGCTCTCAAGATGTTTCTCAAATGCATTTATTTCCTCCTTCTCATTCTTATTCCCTCTGTCTCTGCCTTGGACCAGGCCCTCAACATCCTGCATCCAGAGCAGGGGTTCTTAACCAGGGGTCCATGAGCTTGAATTGAAATAAAAACCAAAACGAAACAAAACATTGTTCTTGTGCTTGTTGGTGTAGATGTGATATATTTATTAAATAATACATGGTATAGTAAGGGGTCCATGATTTTCACCTGACTGGCAAAGGGGCTGTGGAACAGAAAAGGTTAAGAACCCCTGCTTTAGAGGCAATAGCCTCTTACCTTCTTTCTAGTTCCCTCTCTGACCCACTTTGCCCTCCACAGAGTCACAAGAGGGTGTTATATTCTTTTTCCAGCCTTTTTATTGGAAAATGAGACAAAGATTCAAACCAAAAGAAATGTATAGGTTAGTAAAATATTCTAAGGCATCCATCCAGATCAAGAAATAGAACTTTGTCAGCCATGCCAGAAGTCCCTCCATGTGCCCTGTAGTCATTTCCTTCCATTTCTTTTTCAAGAAGGTACTTTTTTTTTTTTAACTTTATTTTGTACATTTAATAATTGAAAACATAAGCAATTAAAAACTAAAAAGTAAACACAGATGAATAAATATATACATTTCTCAATTAAATGTAATGGATACATGTAAATTTTTTGTTGTTTTGTTTTTTGTTTGTTTTTTTGGTTTTTTGTGTGTGTGAATCAAACAATATATTACACAATATATTTGGTTCATAGTAACGCATTCATACAGTATTTGTCCTTTTGTGTCTGGCTTGCTTCACTCAACATAATGTCCTCCAGGTTCATCCATGTTGCCATATGCTTTATGACTTCATTTCTTCTTACAGCTGCATAATATTCCATCGTGTGAATAGACCACAGTTTGTTTATCCATTCATCTGTTGATGGACACCTGGGTTGTTTCCAACTTTTGGCAATGGTGAATAATGTGGCTATGAACATCGGTGTGCAGATGTCTGTTCGTGTCACTGCTCTCAGTTCTTCTGGGTATATACCCAGTAGTGGTATTGCAGGGTCAAGTGGCAAGTCTATATTCAACTTCTTTAGGAACTGCCAAACAGTCCTCCATAGTGGTTGTACCATCCTGCATTCCCACCAACAGTGAAGAAGTGTTCCTATCTCTCCACATCCTCTCCAACACTTGTAGTTCTCTGTCTTTTTCATAGTGGCCATTCTGATAGGTGTGAAATGATATCTCTTTGTAGTTTTGATTTGCATTTCCCTAATCATGAGTGATGTTGAGCATTTCTTCATGTGTTTTTTTGCCATTTGTATTTCTTCTTCGGAGAAATGTCTATTCAAGTCTTTGGCCCATTTTTTAATTGGGTCATTTGTCTTTTTATTGTTGAGTTGTAACATCTCTTTATATATCCTGGATATTAAACCCTTATCAGATATGTGATTTTCAAATATTTTTTCCCATTGAGTTGGCTGCCTTGTCACCCTTCTGACAAAGTCCTGTGAGGTGCAAAAGTGTTTAATTTTGAGGAGGTCCCATTTATCTACTTTTTCTTTTGTTGCACGTGCTTTGGGTGTGAGGTCCAAGAAACCACCACCTACTACAAGGTCTTGAAGATGTTTCCCTACATTTTCTTCTAGTAGTTTTATGGTCCTGGCTTTTATATTTAGATCTTTGATCCATTTTGAGTTGATTCTTGTATAGGGGGTGAGGTAGGGGTCCTCTTTCATTCTTTTGGTTATAGATATCCAGTTCTCCCAACACCATTTGTTAAAGAGACTGTTTTTTCCCATCAGCGTGGGCTTGGTAGGTTTGTCAAAAACCAGTTGTCTGTATAGGTGAGGGTTTATTTCTGGATTCTCAATTCTATTCCATTGATCGATATGTCTATCTTTATGCCAGTACCATGCTGTTTTGACCACTGTAGCTTTGTAATATGTTTCAAGGTCAGGCAGTGAAATTCCTCCCACATTGCTCTTCTTTTTTAGAATGCTTTTGGCTATTCGGGTGCACTTTCCCTTCCAGATGAATTTGGTAATAAGAAGGTACTTTTTGAGAACATCAGTCTCCTTTTGCCTCACAGGCTTTCTCAGGCCTACTTGCATGCAGCCTGCTTTCTATGACTCCTCCTCTCCTCAGCTCCCAGATGCTGCTCCACGTTTGCTAGATACCTCCAGACATTTGCTTATGTTCTTCCCCCTTTTTTTGGAATTGCATCTATTCTCATTCTCCATTGAAATTCTAGACCCAATCAAAAGTCATTTATTCTATGAAGCTCTCTTTGATCTCTCCCATGCCCCCATATAATCCCTTCAATCCCTGTGCTCTGTGCCCATTATAGCATTTTATACATGCTTCTGTTATCAGCGTTTTTCATAGTCTCTGGTGCCTGTCAGAATGCTTGATGCATAATAGTTGCACAATAAATGTTGATGTACAATAGATGCACATTAAATGCAATCAATCTTTAAAGCTCCTTCAGACTGTCAAGTTTCCTTCATAGTCAACACAGAAATCATACTTGGTCATGTGTTCAAGCCTACTTTTCCTTATTTTGCACAAAGTTAAAAAAAAATTTCTGTCAGTACCTAATATTGCCAGTTTTAAAAATCATATTTTTTTTTTCATTGTAAATGTTTGCTATTTTGGCCACGTTATTGTTGAAATGAGTTTTGGGGCTTTTCTGGTGACCTACAGACCATTATTTTAATTGTTCCCATGATAACTAATAATTCCTGAGTGCCAACTATGTGCCAGGCACCGTGCTAAGCCCTGTCTAAATTATTTATTGACTCCTCACCTTAATCCTTTATTGTTCTCATTTTATAGGTTAGGAAACTGAAGTATAGAGAAGTTTGAGTTATGGTCATAAAGCTAAAAAGTGGGAGAGCTAGTCTTCAAACCCAAGCAGCCTGACTATAAATATGCAACCCATGCTCTTTTTTTTTTTTTTTAAAGATTTATTTTATTTATTTATTTCTCCCCACCCCTTCCCTTCGTGGTTTACACATGCTGTGTCTGTTTGTCTTCTTTTTTTTTTTTTTTAGGAGGCACCGGCAACAGAACCCCGGCACCTCATTGCTTGAGACACCTCTGCTCCCTCCTTTGTTGTATCTCTCATTATGTTTCCTCCGTGTGTCTCTTGTTGCTTCATCTTGTTGCGTCAGCTAGCCATGCCAGCCCGTCATGCCAGCCCATCGTGCCAGCCTGCTGTCTTGCTCGCCTTCTTTAGGAGGCACCGGGAACTGAACCCAGACCTCCTGTGTGGCAGGTGGGAGCTCAATCTCTTGTGCCACATTCGCTTCCTCGAAGCTCTCTCTCTCTTTTTTTTTTCTTTGTTACCTCTTATTAAGAGAACATGGTCTCAGTAACAAACAGTGGGTTTTTGCAAAGCATCTGTGGAGCAAGGTCTGTTTGTGGAAGTGTGCTACTCATTTTCTCACTGGACTCGTCAGTTCTTTTTTTTTTTTCCAGTTGTTGCTTTTGTTGAACTCACATTAAGAAAAATTCAGTATTTGTACTATTAGCCTCAGTTCAAAATATAATTATTCAATTTTGATGATTGCTCAATAATTTTTTTTTTTTTTTTGAAGAGTTCAACTCTTTATTGAACATGTTGCAAAGGGGAGGGGTTTAGTCAAAAAGATCAAAGCCCATGTCGTCATCAGACTCTTCAGATTCTTCTTATTTTGCTTTCTTTGCTTTTGCTTTCTTCTCAGCTGGGACAGTAGTGGTGGAGGGGGCAGGACCTCCTGCTGTGCAGCACCCATTGCCGGGGGCAGGCCCACCAGTCCTACATTGCAGATGAGGTTACCAGTGTTCTTTAAATTACCAGTTCTTGGGAAGCGGCTGTGGCTCAATCAGTAGGGCTCCCGTTTACCATATGGGAGGCCCCGGGTTCGATTCCCTGGGCCTCCTGGTGAAGGCAGGCCCGCCCGCACGGCGTGGTTGGCTGACCCGGCGAGCACAAGCAGCAAGGGGGGGAGAAATGAATAAATAAATAAAATCTTAAAAAAAAATAAATAAATAAATAAATAAATTACCAGTTCTTTAAATTCTTCATTCCTCATTCCCTAAATTGCTTCTGTGCAGGACTTTGTCCAGCTCCACCGACATTAGGTGTGTATATCTTGTGGCTAATGGGGGCAGCTTGGTTACTGAATCTGGGTGCGCCACCAATAGGAAGATTGCTCTTGTATCGACACTTTACTTCTCAGCCACATGTATTATTTAGCTCACCACAAATGATGTGCCTTCTGCATGGCAAAATGATAAGTTATGTCTTTTAAAATGATATTGGTCATTATGCTAATTGCTCTTTTAAACCTCCCTTTGAGGTGCTAAGAGATTTCCCAGTGTAAACAGTTGAATCAGTAATTTGGTGGAAGAATGGTTCAGTAGTTGGTATCACCCACTGACCTCGATGGGGCTGGCAGAAACCCAGATCAGGGACCCTGGAAAAATTGGGTCTGAGACAGCAGTGCCGGGGCCTCAGCCATTGGGGAAAAAAACCAAGTGGAGAGTAAAAGACAGACGTATGATGTCTGGCCTCGTGTGTGTGTGTGTATGTGTGTGTGTGTCTGTGTCAGTGTCAGTATTTAGCCTGTTTTCCCCATTGGTGTGTCAGCTTCTCTGGGGCAGAAATTACAGCCGTTCTTTGGTTGAGCCTCAGGCCCCTTAGTACTGCCCAGGCCTGCATGTGGCACAGATAAAGCATTGCCCACCTGCTTAGCCCTTTTTGCTCATTTTAAAGAACTCTTACTGTATTTTGATTTTCACAGTCAGAGCTTCCCTTTCAGCAAATTGCCATGGTCCATCTAGAATTTTTGGTTGTCTGAAACTTCAGTTCGTGTAACTATTTCTTTTTTTTTTTTTTTTTTTTTTTTAATTTTATTTATTCATTTATCCCCCCCTCGCTGCTTGTGCTCCCTGGGTCAGCTAACCACGCCGTGCGGGCGGGCCTGCCCTCACCAGGAGGCCCCGGGAACCGAACCCGGGGCCTCCCATATGGTAAACGGGAGCCCTACTGATTGAGCCACAGCCGCTTCCCGTGTAACTATTTCTTAAAACTAACTAGCTAGCTACAACAAGAGCAGCTAACATATTTTTGTTCCCTTTGTGATGCCAGGCACTGTTTAAAGTGCATTACACACAGTTATTTCTTGGAGTTCTCATGAAAATCCTACAAAGTAGGTACTCTTATCCCTGCTTTATAGCTCAGGATGCAAATGGTTATCACTTGAAACCTAAGAGATTTCTTGTTCTAGAGAAATTTGTTGTATTAGCATTTGAGCTGTACTTTCTGCCTCAGGTACTGCTTTGTTTTGGAAAACATTCGTGTGGTTGGGAGGGTGCTTCTGGAAATGATGATTTTCTCCAACATTAGTCATATATAATAATTTGGGGGAAAATTACCCCCACACCATTTTTATTGCTATTCATTTTGTTAGAAAAGTGGCTGTGGCATTTTCTTCCAGTTTCCACTTCATCAATAACTTTTCTGGTAATTTTTTTCCACTGGGGATGGGGTGGGGTTTCAAGACGGGCTATTTGTCCTTGTTATAATTTCTTTTCCCAGATTTCTCGACTCCTTGTTATAGTCTAAGCACTATAGTAGGATTTAGTGGCTTTTGGTCAGCAGTTGGGCTCTTTTGTCAGTTCTGATACTGCAGAAGAAGTAATATGCTTTCATGTCAGGTAAAATGTACAAGGCCACTGTTGAACTCTAAGGAAGAATGAGCTAGAAGCTTTTCCCAAAGAGAAACATTTCAGAGGCAACTTGTGTCTTTTCCTTTTTCATTTCCCAACCTTGTCCTCCTGTGTCCTGAGAAAATTCCACACTCACTCAAGGGTCAGGTTGTTCTCCAGTTTAATGCTCTATGATTATTGTTATCAAAAGAATCCCCGCATTGGTGTCTTGCTCACTCTGAAGAAGGTTCTTCAAAGGTGTGTTTGTTTTCTTGGCTAAGAAGCCTGATGAGAGTAAGACCCAGTCGCTAGTGGCCATGTGAGAAACCAGTAGATCCTGGAAATAGAAATGTGTGATAAAAGTTTGTGCATTTCCTTCAGGGCATATGATGTTTGATCTCACCCTTGTTTCCCCCAGTACAAGTAAAAGAAATGATAATGAAAGTGGTGTGATGGCAGAGGATTGGGCCCCAAATTTATTTGGTATGTTTTTTTTTAAGGCTTTTTATTTTGAAATAATTTCAAACTTACAGGATAGTTAGAAAAATAATACAAATCCCATACGGAAGAACTCCAACATAGCCTGCCTCCCCATCCCCAGACACCCAGGTCCACCAGCTTCAACATTTTGCCACCCTGGCTGCACCATTCCATCTATCCATCTATCATCTACCCATCCATCATCCATCCATCCATCCATTTATCCACCTTCCAAACACTTGAGAGCAGGCTGCACACATACTCTTTGAACACATAATACCTCCATGCACAGGAATGCCCACCCATGCAGTCACCCTAAGGGCATTTAACAAGTTCAAGATATTTAACATTGGTATAAAGCTTACATTCTACATTCCAATTTTTTCTTCTGTCCCAGTATTGTCCTTTTGAGCCTTTTCTCCTCTATGTTTAGTATGTTTTTCCATCCAAGGACTGAGATTTGTAGGAGGAGGTGGGAGAAGTAAGAAAATTTAAATTAGAGAGGCGTTTGGCTGACCTTGGAAATCAATGTCAAGATCTGTGAACCATCTGCAAGTGAAGTTAATCAAAAGGAGAAAACTCAGGCAACCGGCAGTGCAGCGCCAGATTCCCTTTATTTTTCCTTTTCCCTCTTTTCCTCCTCTCTGGTTTCCCTCCCCCATGGTGTCTGATTGCAGGTGGGTGTGTATGTGCTCAGGCCTCATCCCAGGGATATGAGATTCACTAGGTTTGGCTTGGGGCTCAGAGCGCTGCATTTTTCACAAGCTCCCAGGGGATTTTCTTGCAGACTTTCTCAGAAGCATCCTTTGAGAAGGCCACATGTGCTCATAATTGGTCAGACATGTGGTAGAACACCTGGAATCACTATTGAATATTGGCTTACAGCCACACACATCCACTTGTCCTGTGGAAATGGAATGAATGCATCTCTCTTTAGTTTGGGAAAATGAACTTTTTATATTTATGTGGTTGCTAAGAATAGCTAAGGTTTATTGAGTACTTTCTATATTCCAGTCTTGGGTATATGTGCTGTACAGGTATCATCTCATTGAATCATCAGGAAAACCTTATAAAATTATTACTTTCTATATTTATTGATAAATAAGGAAACTGAGGCTCAAAGAGGTTAAGTGACTTGCAATTGTGCAGGAAGTTATATCCAGACAGTCTATTCCGGTATGCTTTCTTTTTCCTCTTAATGGATTTCAGGTCCATAGAATCATTCATGAATCGTAGAATGCAGGCTAAATGCTGCATTGCCTTTAAAGCCAGCCAACTATTATGTTAAGAGTCTACCATAAATTTCCACAGCCACCAGCTTTGCTATTGATCTTTCCAGATAAAAATATTACAAATCAAACCAGGATTTACAAGCATATACTTAATATTGAAACGAGAAGCCATAGATATTTTAAACAGAATTTAGCATGCATTGAAAAAATTTGGCATCCTTATATCTTTTACAGCAGTCAGGGTCCGCCCTATTATGTAAAACAACTAGATTTATATTTGCTAACTTGCAGTTAAGAATGTTGCACTGAAAGGAAAAACAAGCCCTAGAGCTGGATGGTACCTTCACTCTTGGGAGGGCAGTTTCTTTACATTCCTGATCACATGAATTAATGCAAATTGCTGCATCAGGCTAAAAATCCATTATGCTCAGTAACTTTAAATAATGAGATGATATATTATGGGATGCTTTGGACAAAGCAGAGCAATATGTGCTGAAAGTGCTGATTATGAAAACTAAAGCCCCACTTTTTCAAGAAGCCCCACCAATTTCAGGTTTTTGTTTTTTTTCCAAGTGAATTGTCCACAGGTTACTAATACTTAGAAAACTGAACTGTGTGATTATACAGGTTCTAATACTTTTAAGCTTTTGAAGATACAGTTCCCCCTATTCCAACCCTTTTTCTCGTCTTTCTGGGAAAATCCTGAACATAGAAACTTCTTTTAAAAATTTGGTTCTAGAGCAGATAAGTAGATAACATGGAAACCCTTAAGATAAAAAGTATTTGATAGATCATTGGAGTTGTTATATTATTGGATTTTTACCTGATGTCTTGGTATCTTAGTTAATCTGATAAAAGGTAAGATTGATGTAAATGATTTGAGATACTACTGTTCTGAATGTTACTGTGGTCAAAATCAGTTTTTGGTTATTTAAAGATAGCTCCCCTGCGTTTTAATTCCTTGGGTTGTCTTAAAATACTTGAGTTGTGTCAGTCAAACTGGGACTGAAGAGTGCTTTATAATAACTTAAACTTTAGATCCTGACATCAGTAGGAGTGATTTCTAGTGGGAACACTAATAGGGGGAGAACAAGGTGTCAATAAATATAACAATTAATTTGAAAATATGCATATGCTATCACATAGTAACTACATTCTTGGCTCAGAGATGGATTCTTTTTTTTTTCCGTGCTTCAAAGTTGAATTTATTTTTATGCATTTTCCAGGGAAGCAGTAACTGCCCAAAGCAGGCAATTCTCTGTGTATCAACACCAATACCAGTGAATAGATGGTTTTTCAGTTAGTAACATAGTAACAGCATGAAGGATTACTCTCTTTTTTTTTGCATTTTTTTCTTTATTTTTAAAGGAGCTTTAGATTACATAAATGTTAACATCAAAAATATAGGGATTTCCCATATTTCCCACCCCATCCCCCTCCCACACTTTCCCACATTGACTAACACTTTTCGTTAGTGTGGAACCTTTGTTACAATTGATGAATACATATTGAAGCACTGCTACTAACCATGGTCTATAGTTTACATTATGTTTTACACTTTGTACCGCACAATTTTATAGGTTTTGATGGTATGTATAATGGTCTGTATCTGTCATTGCAATGTCATTCGGAACAATTCCAATGCGCCCAAATACCCCATGTTACACCTATTCTTTCCTCTCCCTTCCCTCAGTACCTCTGGTGATGACTGTCTTTATATCAGTGTTAAAAGTTCTTCCATTACTGAAATAATAATAAGTCTACGTTAGTCCATAGTTGCAATCTCCCCTTATGTTTGTTCATTCCTCAATCTTGAGGATTTTGGAATGGTGATGCCCACTCTGCTTCCGACTGGGGGGAGAGATGGATTCTTAATTATAGCAATGCATTAAAATTACCTGGGGAGTTTTTCAATGGTTTGGCTTTTGTTTTTATTTTTAACTATTTTGAAATACTTTCAAACTATTTATAAAAATAGTACCAAGGCAGCGTTGAACCTGCCAAGTAGACATCATGAGCAAAGCTCACCCACCCAAGTTTGAAAAAATTTATGGACAAGAAGTTATCACTGAAATTAAATGGTGGCAGACATGTCCAAGGAATATTGTGGGGATTTGATCCCTTTATGACTCTTGTGATATATGAGTGTGTGGAGATGGCAGCTAGTGGACAACAGAACAATATTGGAATGGTGGTAATATGAGGAAATAGTATCATCATGTTAGAAGCCTTGGAATGAGTATAAATAATGACTGTGTTCGGCAGAGAAATCAATTGCTTCCACGTGTCCCCTCCCCAAAGGGCCTGTTTTACTGTGCTGTAATAATTGGGTCATGTGTATTCTTCATATTAAATTTTTTGTTAAATAAAAAAAAAAAAAAAATAGTACCAACCGCATACTAAGAATTCCAACATATCCCTATCCCCCCAGATACACAGATCCACTAATTTTATCATTTTGGTGCATTTGCTATACCATTCCATCTGTTTGCCGGTCTATTTATCAATCCATAAGTGCCAAGTCTATTTCCTAAGAATAAGGATATTCACTTATGTAGCCACCTTAAGGTGCAGTTATCAAGTTTAAGAAATTTAAAATTGATGTAAAGCTTTATAGTCTGTATTTCCAATTTTTCATATGTCTCAATAATGTCCTTTTACTCATTTTCTCCTTCCTTGTTAGAGCCCATTCAAGATCACATAATGCATTTAATTATCATCCTTTTGTTGCTCTTTCATTTTTTTCTTCTTCTTTACATTGTGGGAATATATTTGCAACATGAATTTTCCTAACTCAACCACCCCCAAGCACAACATTGAGTGAGATTAATCACATTGACAATATTGCAGTACCCTCACCACCATCCATTATGAGAACTTTCCCTTCACCCCAGACAGGAACCCTAGACTCATTTTGCATTAACTTCTTATTGTCCCTGCCCCCTCACCCCGGTAATCTATACTCTACTTTCTGTTTCTGTGAGCTTGCATATTCTGTGATATTTTCTTTGTGGTTACCACGGGGCTTAAATTTAATAACCTAAATATATAATAATCGTGTTTGCTTTGATACCAACTTAACTTCGATTGTGTGCACACACTATGTTCTACTACCCATCCATCCCCCTACTTTTATGTGGTTTTTGTAACAAATTACATGTTTATACTTTCTAAGTCCCATATCACTGATTTATCATTGCATTTTAAGTATTTATCATTTAGATCCCATAGGAAGGAAACAGTGGCATTTATATTTACCCATGTTGTTACCCTCACTAGAGACCTTTATTTCTTCGTGTGGCTTCAGTCTGTTGTCTGTCCTTTTTTTCAACCTGCAGAACTCCCTTTTTTTCTTGTAGGGCCAGTCTAGTGATGACAAAGTCCCTCAACTTTTGTTTATCTGGGAATGTCTTAATTGCTTCCTTATTCCCCCCCCCATTAATAATGTTTTAAATATATTATTAGATAAGTTGGAGTAAACACAGAAAAATCATGCAGAAAATAGAGTTCCCATATACCAACCTCCCCCCATTAACACAGTTCCTGTTGTAAATGGAATTTTTTTCTTGTTCAGTTTGTTCGTTACTAGTGTATAGAAACAGGACTGATTTTTACATGTTGATCTTGTACTCCTCCAGTTTGCTGACTTGGTTTATTAGTTCTAGAGCTTGGTTGTGAGTTTCTCAGGATTTTGTGTATTGAGGATCAAGTCATCTGCAAATAGGCAAAGTTTCACTACTTCCTTTCCAATTTTCATGTCTTTTATTTCTTTATCATGTGAAGGAAGTTTCCTTCTTTCCTAGTTTTCTAAGTGTTTTTTTATCAAGAAGGGGTGTTGAATTTTTTCAGGTATCTTTTCTGCATCAATTGAGATGATCATGTATTTTTTTTCCTTTGTTCAGTTAATGGTTTTCTTATGTTGAAACCACCCTTGCATACCTGGGATAAATCCCCCTTGATCCCGGTGTCTACATCATTTTTGAGAGAGACTTTTGCTGGGTATAGAGTTCTTGATTGGTGATTTTTTGCTTTCACCACTTTAAGTATGTCATCTCACTGCCTTCTTGCTTCCGTGGTTTGTGATGAGAATCTGCACTTGATCCTGTCGAGGCTTTCTTGTACATGACACATTGCCTGTCTCTTGCGGCTTTCAGAATTCTCTCGTTATCTTTGGCATTGGACAGTTGATTATAATAACATTTATAATCAATTTGGGTTTATCCTGTTTGGAGTTCATTGAGTGTCTTGGATATGTATATTATGTCTTTGATTAAATTTGGATAGTTTTCGGCATTATTTCTTTGAATATTCTCTCTGCTCCTTTGTCTCTTCTCCTTCTGGAACTCCCACTATCCGTATATTGTTACACTTGATAATATCCCACAGGTTTCTCAGGCTCTGTTCACTTTTCTTCATTCTTTTTTCTCCTGAGAGTGCATGATTTTAATGGTCTTAACCTTTAAATTCACTGATTCTTCTGCCAGCTCCAATCTGCTGTTGGACCCCTCTAAGGGATTTTTTTTGGTTTGTTTTGTTTTGTTTTTTATTTTATTTTATTTTTTTTATTTTCTAAGGGATTTTTAATTTGTTATTGTGGTCTTCAACTCTGTTTCCTTTTTATAATTTCCATCTCTGGTCATATTCTTTGTGTTCACTTATCATTTGAGCATATTTAAGCCCACTTTTTATTTATTTATTTAAAAATTAAACACTTAAAGATTTATTTATTTACTCCCCCTGCCCACGTTGTTTTGTGCTTGCTGTCTACCCTCTGTGTGTTCTGTGTCTGCTTGTCTTTTCTTTAGGCGGTGCTGGGAGCTGATCATGGGACCTTCCGGAATAGGAGAGAGGTGCTCAATCTCTTGCGCCACCTCAGCTCCCTGGTCTGCTGCATCTCTTATTGTCTCTCCTCTGTATCTCTCTCTCTTTTTTTTTTTTAAGACTTATTTTTATTTATTCCCACCCCACCCCTTGCCACTTGCGCTCGCTGTCTGCTGTCTGTGTCCATTTGCTGTCCGTTCTTCTGTGTCTGCTTGTGTCCCTTTGTTGCGTCATCTTGCTGCGCCAGCTCTCGTCGGGTGTGGGCCATCAGCTCTCCACGGGTGGGGGCCAGCTTACCTTCACCAGGAGGCCCCGAGTATTGAAGCTGGGGCCTCCCATATGGTAGACTAGAGCCCAGTCGATTGAGCCACATCTGCTTCCCCCCTCTGTCTCTCTTTTTGTTACATCATCTTGCTGCGCCAGCTCTGCGCTCAGGCCAGCACTCCAGGCGGGCCAGCACTCCACGTGGGCCAGCTTACCTTCACCAGGAGGCCTCAGGAATCGAACCCTGGACCTCCTATATGGTAGACGGGAGCTCAATCGCTTGAGCCACATCTGCTTCCCTAGGCCCACTTTTTAAAGTCACTGTCTGTTGTGCCCCATGTCTGGTTTTCCTTGTTGATAATGCTTTAATCTTTTTCCTTTGCTTGGGCCATCACTTCCTGTTTCTTTGTATGCTTTGTAATGTTTTATTGATACCTGGACAGTTTGATATTTTAATGTGTTATTGCTAGATACAGTGAGTTTATAGACTAGCTCCAGGCCAAAGCACAGGGGCTTCCCTGGTCCTTTTTGCCCATGTGTCTTGTCTTGATAATGCTTGTGTAGCCCTAGAAATTTCCCCTTTTGCACAGATAAGAATGCCTCCCAGAACTGGGACCAGGGACCTGCACTGGGAGCACTGGCTGGCTCTGGGCCCAGCTGGTAAGGGACCACCAGGGCACCACAAGATCCTTTTTCTTGATTAGGCACTAGCCTTGTTACTGAGATTCTTTAATTGTTTTCTCAAGCTTTGAGAAAGATGTTTTTGCCAGTTCTTCTTGGGTGTTAAAAGCTTCTGGATGGGGACTGAGTCCTGAAGCTTGTCACTGCCATTTTGATCCAGTAGCGATTTCTTTTAATTTGGTGACCCCCATTCATTTCCATTTTATATAGCTTGATAGCTGTGATTGAGAAAATTTTGATTGGCAATCACTAATCAGTATTTTTTAATTGAAAAGTATTATATTTGGCTAAAAACTCAGAAACTATGGAAGGTATAAAAAACTTTTCATTCCCGCTTCATTACCAGCCCCATTCTCCAGAAGTAACCGCTGTTAAAAGTTTCTTGTGTAAGCTTTTCAGGTTGTTTTTATGTCTATTTAATAAGTGCACACCCATACCCACACATATATCTTTTTAAAATGTACAGTTGAGATCAAACAATGCATAATATTCTTCCACTTGCTTTTTTTACTTTATTTATCTTAGCGATTATTTCATTTGGTACTTACAGAGATACTCATATATTTTACTGGCTGCATGTGGTCTGTTATTTGGGTAGTGAATTATTCCCTCCTGATGGACATTTGGATCGGTTTAATTTTTTTTTCTTTTTTTGCTATTGTAAACATTGTGGTTAACAACTATCCTTTTACATTTTTGTTTACCCATGCTTATAGAATCACACAAGTTAGGTTTAAAAGCACACTTGGAGGAATGATATTATTATTGAACTTTCTCTGTTTTTCTATTTGATGGTTCATAATTTTAAAATAAAGCCAAGTTACAAAGAACTTTTGAAACAATAAAAATGAAAAACATTCTCTCATACGTGAACATACATATCTGAAACTGTGTGTAAATATTACTTTGAATAATAATAGCTACCACTTAATCATCACTGATATTATCTTATTTAATCCTCAAAATAGCACTATGGGGTAGGTATTATTATTGTTCCCAATTAATCAATGAGGCGAGTGAATAAAAAAAGGTTACGTTACTCGTCCAAAGTCACACAGGTAGTAAGTATCAGAGTGAGGGCTTCACAACAGTGTATACTCAACAGTAAAAGACACCCCAATTGAAAAATGGACAAAGGGTTTGAATAGATATTTCTCCAAAGAAGATGTACAAATGGCCAATATATGAAGAGATGCTCAAAATCTTGAGTTGTTAGGTGAGTGCAGATCAAAACCAGAATGAGATACCATTTCATACCTACTGCAATGGGTATAATTTAAAAACATGGAAAATAACAAGTGTTGGCGAGGATATGTAGAAATTGGGACCCTCATATTGCTGATGGGAATGTGAAGTGGTGCAACCGTTGTGGAACAAAGTTTGGAAGTTCTTCAAAATGTTAAACATGGAGTTACCAGATGACCCACTAATTCCCTTCCGAGGTATATACCCACGAGACTTGAAAACATATGTCCATGTAAAA
This sequence comes from Tolypeutes matacus, assembly GCA_026826555.1. Lineage (NCBI taxonomy): Eukaryota > Metazoa > Chordata > Mammalia > Cingulata > Chlamyphoridae > Tolypeutes > Tolypeutes matacus. The sequence continues at coordinate 5,672,288 of JAKSZT010054138.1, read as the reverse complement.
ACTTGTACATGAATGTTCATAGCAGCATTATTCATAATAGCCAAAAGGTGGAAACAGCTCATGCCCATCAAGTGATGAATGCATTGACCAAATGTGGTATGTCCATACAAGGGGATATTAGCGCGTAAAAGGAATGATGTACTGATAGGTGCTGCAACATGGATGAAAACGTTATGCTCAATGAAAGAAGCCAGTCACAAAAGACCACATACTACGTGAGGCCATTTATATGAAATGTCTAGAACAGGAATGTCAATAGAGACAGAAAATGGATTAGGGTTGGTGGGAAAGGAGTGTTGGGGAATGTGGGGTGACTGGTAATGGGTCCGGGGTTTCGTTTTAGGAGAATGATAATGTTCTGCAGCTGGATTGTAGTAATGGTTGCACCACTATGTGTACATGTTAAAACCATTACATTGTACACTTTAAATGGGTGGATTGTATGGTCTGTCCAGTTTCGAAACCATAGAGGGCCCTTATATATTGTTTCCAGAGATCTATCCTCCCTCTTTTAGTAGAGTGATCTCCTCTAGTATCATGCCCTAGGTGCTATAGCTATACTGAGGAAGAACAAATCTATCTTTTTTCCCGTCCAGGCTTTCCCCCTGAGCTCCACCCCTATATTTGGGACTGCCTACTAAACTGGTCCACGTGGCTGTCCTGCAGGACTCTCAGATGCAGCAGCCTATCCAGAATAGTTCATTAGTACCTCCATTCACCAATCTGATTCTTTGTGTTTCCCTTCTGGGTGGATGGCATCTCCCTTTACCCTGTCGTCCAGGCAGTAGACCTCCAAGTCCTGTCAGTCCTATCAGGTCTTTCCTTTCTCAAACCCATCTCTCTTCTTTTCCATCCCCATGCCTACAGCTGTGATCCAGGCCCCCAGGAGTTACTGCCTAGCTGACTGTGGTCATGTGCAGCCCAGTCTAGATTTTCTCCCATCTAGCCTGGCTTCTAGCCATCCTTCTCCTCATACTTTTTCCTTCTGCGGTAGGTAAGCTCCTTGTAGGTCATTCAGTCACCCCATGTCAACTCCTGGTCCTGGGACCTTGCACTCTGCCAGATCCTCCCCTTTACTTCTTAGTCCCCTACTCATCTTTTAAAGGTTCACTAAAGGCATCATATCCAGGAGGTTTTTGATGACCCCTAACTGGGTTAGGCACCCCCCTCCCCCCATAGCTCCTCTGACATTGCATTCACCACACTGGAACAGCACAATATATCTAGGTGACTGTCTTCCTTATCAGATTGTGAGTTCTTAGAGGCTGCAGCCGGCAGGATATCTTTTTCTTGTTTCTCTGTTTCACTCATCATGTGTCCTTCTCAGGGAGGCCTTCTCCTGAAACCCTATCTAAAATTGTAATCTTCCCCAACACTTCCTGTTTCTTCTCTTTGATTTATTGTTCTCCTTAGCATTTATTACTATACTGTATATGTTATTCTTTTATCTTGTTTATTGCCTGTCTCCTCCCACTAGAATGTAAACTCCGTAAGGGAGGAGTTTTTATCTCTTTTGTTAACTGTTATATCCCTACTACCTAGACCAGTACCAGGCAGGCACTCAGTTAATATTTGTTGAATGACTGAAGGAATGTTTGCCTCAGCTGCATCAGAGAGACAGTAGAGTATATTTGTTAAGAGTGTATTTTCTGGAGCCAGACTGCTGGACTTGAAAATCTAGCTGTCACTTTTTATCTGTGTGATCATGGGCAGGTCACAGTTTCTCTTGGGCTGATAGTCATATTTACCAAACAGAGTTGTCATGAGGATTAAATAAGTAGGTCTTTATAACACATTACAAGCCTAGCTGCTATATCGTAAATGTTCGATAAGTATCAGCTGTTATTCTTCTTCTCTTAGGAAGTTGGACTTAGAGGCACCTAGTATTGCTAAATGTTTGTCTCTGCATTTCCAGAGCCTAGACTGCTATTGCCCACTTGGAGGTATCAAATAAATCTTTGTGAAATGACTGTATGAATATTTAAGAAGTATTGTTTTCTTTATTTTAGTGTTTTGGATTTTAAGTAATTGCTATAGCAGTTTATGTTAAAATTAGAGATGTGAATCCCTAAACAAATGCCAGAAACATTTAAGACAAACATGGGAACTTCTTAACTTCGACCTTCATGTGTGAAAGCAGTAAGCCCACTCAGGGCCTTCAGTTTTTGCAGAATGTAGATGATACTATTGCAGAAATCCAGGCTAGGCTTGGACTTGGGCTGGTGGGCCTTGTCCTCCTTGAGACCTCCTTGTTTCATTTGACCAGCTTCAGAGTCCTTTGTCTTTTGCAACCAGGAAAGAAATTGACCTAGGCCAGCAAAGAACTGACATCAACTCAGGATAGGTGAACCTTCAATTTCTAGAAATCTAATGCAGAAAAGGCAGAAAACTACTCATCTTGTTATCTTGGAAAGTGTAACTGTGTACTAAGCTCCATCTGGCAAAAGGAGTATTAAATACTTGTTCCTTAGCATCTTTTCAGAAAATGGGGGGTGGTGGCAGAAATGAATATGTACTAAGTGCCAACTATGAGCCAGACACAATATGTATGTTATTTTTGTTTAAAAAACCAGGAATACAGGCAAACCTTGGAGATATCGCATGTTCAGTTCCAGACCAATAAATAAATAAATAAATAATAAAATAATAAATAATAAATAATAAATAATAAAGCCAATTATTTATTCACAATAAAGCGAGGCACACAAATCTTTTAGTTTCCCAGTGCATATAAAAGTTATGTTTACACTATATTGCAGCCTGTTAAGTGTGTAATAGCATTATGTCTAAAAAAATGTTCAGGGAAGTGGCTGTGGCTCAATCAGTAGGGCTCCCGTTTGCCATATGGGAGGCCCCGGGTTCGGTTCCCGGGGCCTCCTGGTGGGGGCAGGCCTGCCAGCACGGCGTGGTTGGCTGGCCCGGCGAGCGCAAGCAGCAAGGGGGGGATAAATGAATAAATAATTAAAATCTTTAAAAAAAAAATTTTAAAAATAAAAAAATGTTCATACCTTCATTAAAAAGAACTTGATTGTAAAAAAATGCTAACCATCATCTGAGCCTTCAGCAAGTTGCAATCTTGGAGGAGGGTCTTACCTTGATGTTGATGGCTGCTGACTGATCAGGGTGATGGTTGTTGAAGGCTGTGGCAGTTTCTTAAAATAAGGCAGCAATGAAGTTTGCCATGTCGACTGAATCTTCGTTTCATGAAAGACTTCTTTGTAGCATGCAATGCTGTTTGAGAGCATTTCACCCACAGTAGAACTTATTTCAAAATTAGAGTCATTCCTCTCAATTAAGTTTATATAATATTCTAAATCCTTTGTTGTCATTTGAACAATGATCACAGTATCTTCACAGGAGTAGATTCCATCTCAAGAAACTACTTTATTTGCTTATCCAGAAGAAGCAACGCATCTATCTGTTCAAGTTTTGTCATGAAATTGCAGCAATTCAGTCACATCTTCAGACTCCGTGTCTAATTCTAGTTCTCTTGCTATTTCCACCACATCTGCAATTACTTCTTCCACTGAAGTCTTGAACCCCTCAAAGTCATCCATGAGTATTGGAATCATCTTCCAAACTCCTGTGAATGTTGATATGTTGACATCCTCCCATGAATCACAAATGTTCTTAATGGCATCTAGAATGGAAAACTCTTTCTCAAAAATTGTTCAATTTCCTTTGCTGAGATCCATCAGAGGAATCACAATCTATGGCAGCTATGGCCTTACGAAATGTAGTTCTTAAAAGTAAGCCTTGAAAGTCAAAATGAGTTCTTGATCCATGGGCTGTTGAATGGATATTGTGTTAGCAGGCATGAAAACAACATTCATCTCATTGTACATCTCCATCAGAGCTCTTGGTTGACTTGGTCATTATCAATGAGCAGCCACATTTTGAAAGGGATCTTTTTCCTGAGCAGTAGGTCTCAATAGTGGGCTTAAAATATTCAGTAAAGCATGTTCTAAACAGATGTGCTGTCATCCAGGCTTTGTTGTTCCATTTATAGAGCACAGGCAGAGCAGATTTAACATAATTCTTAAGGATTTATGCTGTGGTATGGTATGGTAAGGTAAATGAGCATTGGCTTCAACTTAATTGGCCTCTAACAAGAGAGTCAGCTTGTCCTTTGAAGCTTTGAAGCCTGACATTGATCAGCCCTTGCTGCTTCACCTTGTACATTTATGTTATAGAGACGGCTTCTTTCCTTAAACCTCATGAACCATACTCTGCTAGCTCCCAACTTTTTTTCTGCAGCTTTCTCCTCTCTCTCTGCTTTCATAGAATTGAAGAGAGTTAGGACCTTACTCTAGATTAGGCTTTGGCTTAAGGGAATGTTGTGGCTGGTTCAGTCTATCCAGACCACTAAAATTTTCTCCACATCAGCAATACGACTGTTTCACTTTCCTAGCATTCCTGTGCTCACTAGAAGTAGTGCTTTTAATTTCCTACAAGAAACTTTCCTTCACCATTAACAGTTTGGCTTACTGTTACAAGAGGCCTAGCTTTCGGGCCTATCTCAGCTTTCAACATGCCCTTCTCACTAAGCTCAATCATTTCTAGCTTTTGATTTAAAGTAAGGGACTTGTGACTCTTCCTTCCACTTGAACACTTAGAGGCCATTGTGGGGTTATTAATTGGCCGAATTTCAATGTTGTGTCTCGGAATAGGGAGGCCCGAGGAGAGGGAAAGAGACAGAAACACAGGGAATGGCTGGTCATTGGAGCAGTCAGAACACACATATTTACACATTTATCGATTAAGTTTGCCATTTTATATGGGCACGATTTGTGGTGCCCCAAAACAATTTGAATAGTAAAATCAAAGATGACAGATCACTATAAAGATATAAAAACAATGAAAAAGGTTGAAATGTTGCAAGAATTACCAAACTTGGACACAGAGACAATGAAGTGAGCACACGCTGTTGGAAAAAAGGCACCAATAGATCAGCTTGACGGAGGGTTGCCATAAACCTTCAATTGGTTAAAAAAAACACAGTATCTGCAAAGCGCAGTTAAACTTAGCACAGTAAAACAAGGTATGCTTATATAGTATGACCCCATTTTGCAGATAAGGAAACTGGGACAGAGAGATGTTAAGTAACTTGCCAAAGGTGATATACCATGCTAGGATGTGGAAAAGCCAGGGTTGTGATCTTGGGGTCTTTCTGACCTTCATTTTCTGTATCTATATCTGTTGCACACTTGGATAAGTAAACATATTTTGGTGTTTATCTAGAATGTTGACAATTTGTTCTACTGGCAATTAAAATTTTTTTTAAAAATATTCCATTGAAGTATATTATATATACATGCACATACATAAACAATAAGTGTAGGGAAGCGGCTGTGGCTCAATCAGTGGGGCTCCCGTTTGCCATGTGGGAGGCCCCGGGTTCAGTTCCTGGGGCCTCCTGGTGAGGGCAGGCCCACCTGCACGGCGTGGTTGGCTGACCCAGCGAGCACAAGCAGCAGGGGGGGGATGAATGAATGAATAAATAAAATCTTTAAAAAAAAAAACAATAAGTGTATATATAGTAAAAGTTGTGAACTTACAAAGCAAACATGCATATCATCATACAAGGCTCTCCGTTTTTTTTTTTTTTTTTAAGGAGTTTTATTGAGATATATTCACATACCGTATAATCTATCCAAAGTGTACAATCAAGGGCTTTTAGTATAATCACAATATCGAGCATTCATTACCACAAAAACTTTTAGAACGATTTTGGCAGGTTTTTGATATTTTCAAAAATTGGCATAAAGTAAAAAGAACCTTGGGGGCACATGTGGCTTAAATGGTTGGGCGTCCGTCTCCCATATGGAGGGACCTGGGTTTGATCCCCGGGACCTCCCGGTTAAAAAAAAAAAAAAAAAAAAAAAAGTTAAAAGAACCTTAAATTCCTTATAGTTGAGCATTTGTAGCTCAATTTGTACGAAGTTACATATCATAAATATACTATGAAGTATGTTCAACTAGCAAATTAAAATTAATAGCTGTAAAACTACACTTTAATATTTACATTATACACTATTATTCATTTTATGTAATATCAACTACAAAACTATTTTATTTATATTTTTCTTTATACATCAAATTTAATTGCAAGATGGCACTGACTTTTTTTTTTTTAATTTTTAGAAGATACTTAGATTACATAAATGCTACACAAACGATATAGGGATTCCCATATGCCCCACTCCCCACACCTCCCACACCCTCCCACATGAACATCCTTCATTAGTGTGGCACATTCATTGCAATAGATATACACATCCCGGGGCTTTGCCATTAAGCATGGACCATAGTTCACATTGTAGTCTACACTCTCTCCCACACAGTTCTGCATGTTATGTGATGATATAAAATGGCCTATATCTGTCGTTGCAACGTCAGTCAGGATGATTCCCAAGTATTACAACTGCTTTTCCCTCTCCCTGCCCCCAGAGCCTCAAGTAGTCACTGGCTCCACATCAATGTTGTAATTTCTTCCATTGCTAGAATCACAATATGTCTATAGTAGAATACCAGTAAGTCCACTCTAGTCCATAGCTCTTCCCCTATTCTGAGGGTTCTGGGATGGTGATGTCCACTCCACCTCCAAGTGAGAGGGAGTTTATATCCCATGGGGAAGAAAAACTACTTTAGATGTATAAATGATCCTTAGTGTGATTACATATGTCAGGTGTTCTACAATTGTTTTTAGTAACTTTTTTCTTCAAGCCTACTTTAAGAATTTTTTTTCTTCTGGCTTCAACAGTTTTTGGAAATGTACTTTCAGTTTATAAAATCCTCCTAGCTTCTGCACTAACTCTGGAAGAGTATTTGTAGGTACTGTCAGTGTCCTGAATTTGAATAAAGCAACTTGATAATTGCATGCAACTGGGGTTGCTGTGTGCCCCTGATGAGTGCTGTTTGGTACACTTCTCAGGAATGATAAAAACCTGTGTTTTTCTAAGTGATAGGCTTAATAGATAAAATTCACTCTGATGTTAAAGTCCAAAAATAACATAATTCTTTTCTCTGAACAAGTCACTATGCAGCACAGCATTACAGCAGAGCCAACTGTATTATAAACAAAACTGTAATGTCAATCCTATGTTCTCTTTGTCTTCTCCTCTGAGGGGGTTACTGTTCTTATCAAAACAATTCAAAGTGCACTGTGTAGTGTTGGTCCTCAAGAATTATTAGTTTCTGTCCCAACAGTTCACTGCAGACATAGATGCTACAGCAGTTACTCCCCAAGGTACTACTTGCCTACTGCATTTTTAAAAATAGTGTGTTTTCATTATGCTACTCCTACTCTGGAAGAACTGTATACATAGTGGTTTCCTTTGCCAGCCAGTGTGGTTAGAGGGACATTTTTTTTTTTTTTTTTTTTTTTTAAGATTTATTCCCCCCCCCTCATTGTTTTGCGCTCGCTTTCTGCTCTCTGTGTGTTCTTCTGTATCTGCTTGTCTTCTCTTTAGGTGGCACTAGGAGCCAATCCTGGGACCTTCTGGAGTGGAGAGGGGCACTCAGTCTCTTGCCCCATCTCAGCTCCCTGGTCTGCTGCATCTCTTATTGTCTGTCCTCTGTGTCACTTTTTGTTGCATCATCTTGCTGCACCAGCTCTCCTCGCGGGCCAGCTTGCTTTTCACCAGGAGGCTCCGGGAATTGAACCCTGGACCTCCTATATGGTAGATGGGAGCCCCATTGCTTGAGCCACATCCACTTCCCTAGAGCAACATTTCTAATACATAAAAGATTTAAGGCTGATATCTATTTTTATTCTGCTCTGCTACATACTTTTTAGCTGTGAGACATTGAAGCATTTAGTTGCTCTCTCTCTGCCTCAATTTCCTCCTCTCTAAAGTGGGGATGACAAAACCTACTTCATAGTTTGGTTGTGAGGATTATTATTATCCAGGATTACATAAACTTTATGTGTTGCATTTATTTAAGACATTATTTGAGGTGCAAGTCTTGGCTCTGCTGCTTTCTACCTGTGTGATCTAGGATAAGTCACATAACCTCTTAGTGCCTCAGTTTCCTTATGTTTAAAATGGAGAGAGTAATAAGTACTTACTTCATAGGTTTGTTATAAGAACTAAATGGGCCAATGCATATGGAATGCTTTGAACAATACCTGGCACCTGGTAAGTCTTCAATTGTTATAAGCCATTGTTATCATTATTGTAAATCTCCAGTCATCAGAGCACAGCATCAGTGTTTGTTTAGTTATGATCACTAAACTGAGACCTCCTTGAAAGTTTGGACAGAATCTTTGTATCTTCTGAGCCTGGCATATAGTAGGTGTTTAATTTAAAAGGTTTGTTTAATGAATGTATTCGTGAATGAAGGAATGCCTTCGTCCTTCTCAGATTTACCCCATTTCTCCTCTCCACTCCTATGCAACTAATCTCTTTCTCCCATGACTCTCATGGTATTTGCAGCTGGACTGACCATGTTTTCTAGAACAAAAATTTGGTATATTTGGTCTAAAATCAGAAAAATCTTGTTAAGTACAAGCTGTTCCACTTATCACAGTCTCATATTCTACCTCATTAGATGTATGTCTCCTCTCCTACAGAAGTGTGAGGACAGGGATTCTGTTGTTTTTTGTTTTTTGTTTTTTTGTTTGTTTGTTTGTTTGTTTGTTTTGGTCTCTGGTCCCCCAGCATCCAACATAGAGTAGAGCTTGGTGTATAGTAGTGCCGGATAAATGATTGTTGAATTGAACGAAGAGTATATGGGAATCCAGGAGATGAGTTCACCCTCCCTGTACCTCCATCTCATAAGGAAAGAAAGAGCTGCACATGCCACATCTGTGCTGGTTTCAAGATTACTGGGAGCTATGCTCGCTTCGGCAGCACATATACTAAAATTGGAATGAAACAGAGAAAATTAGGATGGCCCCTGTGTAAAGATGACATGCAAATTCGTGAAGCATTCCATATTTCCTATAATATAATTATTCAGAAATTTCAATAAATGAGATTCCCCCTCCCCCCAGATAGATGGCTTCCTCATCTGTCTGCTCATTGTCTGTTCACTGTCTCTGCTCTTTGTGTCCGCTCGTTGTCTGATCATCTTCTTTTAGGAGGCACCAGGACCTCCCTTGTGGGAGATGGGTGCCCAACTGCTTGAGCCACATCTGCCCCCAAATGAGACATTTTAAAAAAGATTTTTAGGAGCTCTGGGATCTGAATCTGACTTATTTTGACGTAATACATTTCAAACCTCCAATTAGGTGCATACAGGACATATGAGAGGAAGAGCCAGAAACAGGCATTTGAAATAATTATATTTTGCAAAATTGCATATTGATGCTTGTTTTCAATGGTTGTTCCTTTTTTTTTTTTTTTTTTTATTATGGGTAAAAATCAAAATTCTCACAATACATACAAACATTTGCAAAATGATATATAAATATATATGCATATATGTGTATTTGCTTACAAAAATGTTATTTATATATATATATACATATATTTTAAGAGGTGCTTAGATTACCCAAAATATTACACGGAACCCACTGGGATTCCCATGTTCCCCACCTCCCACACCTCCCACCACATCCCACACAAACATCTCCCACAGTAGGCCATTTTAAATCAGCACACACCACTCAGAACTGAGTGGGAGAGAGTGTGGTCTACAGTGTGAACTGTGGTCTATGGTTGGTGGCAAGGCTCCAGGATGGTTGTTCCTTTTTATCCTATTTCCTATGTATCTGTGTTTGCTTTTGTTTTTTTCTTTCCTGGTCTAACCCAAGTCCTCAAAAAGTAAATTAGATTGGAAATAATTCATTAGTGCTTTTCAGCCCCTGGGCAAGGAAAGCTGGTATCAACAGTGCGGTTTCACTCTTGCTGCATCCCTCCACCTGGAGCTGCATGGAAATACTTACTCTAATTATAATCATTAAAAGTTCAATGAACTCTTCTGTTTTACAAAAGCTTTTCACATTTTCTTTTGTTAGGCAGTTTCTTTTCATTTCTGCATGTATGCTGTTGCTAATTTCCACTTATATACTCTTCTGGCTTTATACAGTTGGTTCCATTTTTCCATGTAACTAGACACATGTGTTGTGTTAAATTGTATATATAAGGGGAGGTCAGTCTCATAAAGTTACTCTCTTTTTTTGCTGCTGTTCACATGACGGTTGAATGTGTCTGCCTTCTAGTAATACATTAAGGCTGCAATATTTGTCTAGTTGTCGGGATACTTAGCTCTTGTTAACATTTATTGTAGCACATGTGTAAATCTGGTCTTGTAGAATGCTCCTTTTTAAATACATGGAAAATAGTATTTTTATTGTAAATCAATATGTGTACCCTGTACAAAAGGAAACCATTTGCCCTAATTGGCTCAATGCATCATATGATTTTCTTTTTAAATATAAACTGTCATTTTCTATAATCAGAGTTAAAAGTACTCATGTCAGTCACTCTAATTGGGAGCAGGGTTTCTATTTTGGGATGATGAGTGTTTTTTAAAAGTATAGTTTGGTGATGGTTGCACAGCCCTGTGACTATACTAAAGTCCATTGAACTGTGCCAGCAAATGGATGAATCTTAGGGATGTAAATGATATCGCAGTAAAGCTATGAAAAAAGAGATATTCATATCACTGTATACCAGCTCTACCACTTAACTAGCTGGCTGTGTGATCTTGGGCAAGTTACTTTCCTTTCTGTGCCTTGACTTCCTCATCTGTACAGTGGAGATAATGATAAGAATACTTTCCTCATGGGCTTGTTGTGAGGGCCCATTTATGAGTAAATACATGTAAAGTGCTTAGAGTGGTGCTTTGGAACATAAGCCCTCAACTGTCAGTTATTATTTTTTACATTGTGTGTAGAGCTCAGACAGAGAGGTCTGGGGCTGGAGATAGACCTTTTTCGTGTCATCAGAATATAGATGGTAATTAAGGCCGTGGGTAAGGTATAGATCACTCAGGGAGAGCATGCAGAGTGGAGGAGAGCCAAGGATTGAATCTAGGAAAATGCCAGACTTTAGCATGGGGACAGGACAAGCAGGTAAAGTCACGAGACTCAAAAGGAATGTCCTGAGAGTTAAGAGGAGGGATGGTGTCATTGAAGCAAAGGCGAAAAGAGTCTTCTAAGAAGGAGACAGTGTTTAATAGTGTCAGTGCTGCAGAGAGGGTAAGGTAAAGACTGGGAAGTGTCCATTAAATTTGACAAGGTAGAGATGTTCAAGGGTGGGGGCAGGAACCAGCTTGCAGAGAGAGGGCTAAAAGTGAATAGAACGTGACGAAGTAGAAATAGTAAGTGTATTCCTTTGGGGAGGCTAGTCATTTATTCCACAATTATTTATTGAGCTCCGACTATGTGCCAGGCACTGCTTTAGGTGTTACAAGTACTCCCGTGAACAAAACAAATGCAAAAACTTCCCTGCCTTGGAGGAGCTTAAATGGGGCCTAGGGAGGGCAGAGGAGAGATAAGGTGAGAAAAGAGTATATCATCAATGAAAATGTACGTGTTTTTTCTTCAGAAAAGGACTTAAACATATTTCAGTTAAGGAACCACAGGAAGATAGTAAAGATGGAGAGATTGATTGTATGCAGGAGATGGGATAATTACTGGTTCAAAAAGATGGGGGGAGGTGAAGATCAAGAACATTGATGGGGGCTCTTTATCAGCCTTGAATAGGAGAAGGTATCTCTTCTGAAACTGGAGGAAAAGAGCTGAGGTACATACACAGAGAAGTTCAATGGAATACTTACTTGGAGGTCCTTATTTTGAAAGGCATCTAGGAGGCAAGGTCAATGTGGCAGGTAGCTTGAGGAGACTCAGTTAAGCTTTGAAATGGGCACTTAGGGGAAGCAGAGAGTGAGGTGAACAAGGACAAGGAGGAGGTTTGTGCAGTGGCACTACGGGATTTGTAATGCCCTCAATCCTCACATTAGTATGATTTTATCAAAACTGTCCTTAGCTTCCTACATATAGGAATGAAGAAAGCCTTTTCTAAGATTAGTCCTGGATTTAGGGCTTTATAGGGCAAGTATGGCTGACGGCAGGATGAGAAGAAATTGAGGGGGCTTGTGAGAGAAGAGGTTCCATGAGTGAGTGTGGCATTCAGATTTCGTAGGGAAAGTGAAGCTAAGGAGTTTGAGAAATTGAGGGTGGGGTCAAGAGACCAGATATTTTAAAGAGCTGTTGTTGTGGGAGAGGTGGGTGTTAGAGATTGAATCATGTCCCTCATAAAGACATGTTCAAGTCTTAATTTGCATTCCTATAGGTGTTAACCCATTTGTAAATAGGACCTTTGAAGATGTTACTATTAGTTAAGGTATGGACTCATTTGTGAATAGGATTTTTGAAAATCCTATTTATATGTGGCCAGATTTAATCAGGGTGAACTTTAATCCATATGTCTGGAGTCCTTATGAGACAGAGGAAATTCAGTCAAAAGAAGCCAGAAGTCCCCAGAAATCAGGACCAGACACGAGAGAGAGATCACCATGTGATAGAGGCAGAGAAAGCAAGCTCCCAAACTGTGAGACAATAAATTTCTGATGTTTAAGCCAACCCATTATGTGGTATTTGTCATAGCAGCCCTAGCAAACTAAGACAGAGGGCTGTTGTTATTTGAAGTATCCCAGATGAAGCAGCAGATGATAACATATCCCAGTGTGTCACCATGGAGGTAGCTGGCTGCAGTGTAGAGCAAAGGTGAAGCTCTTTAGCACAAAGGAGTTCTGGGATTTGACAGTCTAGGTCTCTGGATGGATTGTTCATGTTGATGGTGGAACATTCAAGTAATGTGGCAAGAGTTGGCATGGAGAACAAGACTGAAAGCCAAGTTTCAAAGTCTTCAGTTAGTGTCAGTAAATGACCTGGAGATCTGTGTTTGTTAGAGATGATGAGGCATGGTAAAGGTCACTGGAGATAACAAGATCAAAGGAGTATGAAACGGGCATGAGGTGGGCTGTCCACATGGACATTGAAATTCTACAGGATGATGGCAGGAGATGGGATAGAGAGGATGCCAGTGACCCTAAGGAAAATGAAGGGAAAAGTGCAGGAGGTGGGTAGATGACCATGAAAAGGAGGGGTAGAAGCTAGTGTCTCCAGATGACATGAGCCTGAGGGAGAAGAGGCTTGCCCTGAGGTTGGATTAAGGGACTGGACAAACAATGAGGAGGCATGAGGAAGCTGGCCCCTACCCCTCTGGGATTTAGATATAGGGTCCACAGGCCAAGAGTCTTCAGAAGAGAGCCAAGTCTCGAGGGAGGCAAGCTGTTGTAGAAAAAGTTCTCTGATGTTAAGGATGTAGGGAGTTTATTAACAAGGATGGTGGGTTGCACAGAGAACAGTTTCATCAATGGGTTGAGAGGGAGGGAGGGAAGGGAAATGGTAGAGTCATAAGTGTGGGGTGGAGGAAGGAAGAACCGAGCAGTAAGGGCATGAAGGTATCAGAGAGGAAGGGAGGCCTGCATTTTGGGTAATTGGATGGAGAGTTGTGGGTAGTTCCCAATTTTTGGGTTCCCACAAACCCAATTTTTGTTTTGCCCCCAAAGCACCTACAGTAAATGTCATGTGAGCAGTTCGGAGTGCCACGAGAGTACCTGGCAACTGCTCCACCAATCCTTTCCCTTTGTAGATTGTCTCTGGGTCTGAACCTGACTAGTGGTCTGAGTTGTGTATTTCTTAAACCCAGACCCTGATGTTTATTCTGACTAATGTGAGTTTGCTTTGTGCAAAGCACAAACTCTTTAACAGTTAGCATGCGTTTTAGAAGGGCAGCCCAAACCCTTAGTTATGGTTTACTTGTTTTTATGTTACTTTTACAATTTAAACATTTACTCCCCATGAGTGAAGGAAGGTATTTCTTCATAGTACTTTATGGTCACCATTAGAGCCCAAATTCTGTTTTCCCTACAGTACCTGGGCAGCTGGGTGTTTCTGCCTCTATCTACTTATTTATTTATAAGGCAAGGAAAAAAGTAGGGTGATAAAACTAAAGTAAACCTTAGGAGTTACACAGTGGATTGCATGCCTAAGCTGTCGACAATTGCTCAACCTAACCTTACTTAAATATTCACAAAGCCAGTTTTGATTAGCTCTTTAATCCTGGTTATCAGATAGATGCCAATCTACTAAACCAATTCCAGAGGTGGTCATTACTGAGATTTATGATCACCGACACCATGAAGCTTTACAGTATAGCCATTGAAGAATTCTTTTGGGAGAAAGTTATTTAAGAAGGAAATTCAGTGTTCACCAGGTTGGAAACAACTGGGCATCAGTAAAAGGGAGATCCCTTAGCAAATCTTATTTGGTTTGTTATATAATATACTGGCTAACAGTTCAAGGTTATCAGCATTCATGCAAGAGGCACTGTTTCTCAAGGTCAAGCCATATGTGGCTCTTTATTCTAAATCTTTAAATATAGATGTATAAAACAAACTAACTTTTGGAGGATTACAATGAAACTAGAACATCCACTGCAGAATTAGAGATTTCGACACAATTATTCCTGACATAAATCCTTTTGAACATATCAAAAAAGAACGGGACAATCTTATTTGCCAAACACAAACTTGTTTTAAAATGATTAAAATGATTTTTAAAAGTTTTTGTTGTAATGATGATGATAACTTTGAAAAGTAGAAAATTAACCAGAGTTCTCATGTCAAGGAAATTTATTTGGAAAGGCCGATCTTGGGCCTTAAATAGAGGAAATTAGAGATAGACAGTAGTTTCTAAAAGGTGACTACAATACAGTTATTAAAATGTCATCTTTGAGAGTACTTGTTACATAAACTTCACTGAATATGTCAGTGTTTAGAAGTTCTAATTAATGTTATTTATACTGAGTATGAAGCACATGAGGTCTCTGCATTTTCTCTACTCACCTGAATGTGTGAACTATATTCTGAGTCCTTGTAATGCTCCACCCCTACCCACTTTCGTACCCTCAACGCTTTTCTGTCAGAATTCCCTTGACCTCTCCTAATTATTAAACATAAATTGCTCTAAATATTTACATTATTTTTTTTTAGGAGGTACCAGGTAATGAACCCAAAACCTCATACTTGGGAAGTAGGTGCTCAACCACTGAGCTGCATCTGCTCCCCAATGAGAGTTGGTTTTTTCGTTTGTTTGTTTTATTGTTTGTTTTTAGGAGGTACCGGGGATCAAACCTAGGACCTCGTTCATGGGAAGCAGGTGTTCATCCACTTCAGCTACATCCGCTCCCCACACTTTAAAAAAAAAATTTTTTTTTTTAATTTATTGAAGTATACCACTCATACATAAGCATACCTAGACAATAAGTGTATAATAATAGTTGTGAACTTATAAAACAAGCATACATAACATCATACAAGGCTCTCATACCTCACCCTACCACCAATACCTTGCATTGTTGTCAAACATTTTTAATGATGGAAGAGCATCCTCAAAATATTACTACTAACCAAAGTATTTTCCTCCAACCCACACTATTATTATTATTATTTTTATTTTTATATCATTTATACATGAACATACATAAACAGTAAGTGTATAGTAAAAGTTGTGAACTTCCAAAGGAAGCATGCATAACATCGCACAGGGGTCCCATACATCAATCCACCACCACCAACTTGTATTGTTGTGAGACATTTGTTAAAAAGAATATTGTCAAAAGCTTACTGCTAACTGTAGTCCTTATCTTACATTTGGTTTATTTTTCCCCTAACCCACCCTATTATTATTTTTTAAATATATTTTTATGACAGAAGTTGTAAACTTTTACAAAATAATCATGCACATGTCCAGAATTCCCAAACAACACCCCTCTATCAACACACCACACCATGGTGGAACATTTGTTACAGATTATGAGATAATATCATCAGACTATTACCACCAACCATGGTCCATAGCGTACATTTGGCACACCTTTTCCATACTCCCCAATTATCAACACAGTACATCTTTGGCATAGATGCATGAATATTACAGTATTGCTGTTAACCACAGTCCATAGGTCACTCCAATTGTGTTTTTCCCACGCTTCTCCACATTCCCACCACCCTGCAATAGTGATGTACATCTGCTCTAGCTCACAAAGGACACTCTTGCATCTGTACCATCAACCACAATTCTCAGCCACCTCTGGGTTTACTGTGCTATTCAGTCCCTAGATTATTCTCTAGCTTTCTCTCAGTTGGCATTTACATCCCTAGACTACTCTTTCCAGCCACATCCCCATTTATAAACCAGCTGTTACTCACTATAATTTGCTACCATCAACTCTGTACATTTCCACACTTTTATAGTAAAGCTAATTAAAACTTCTACATACATTAAACATCAGTAGTCCATCTCAGTCCTCCTCTTATCTCCTTTAAGAATCCACGACCTACCACCAGGTCTTGAAGATATTTTCCTACATTTTCTTCTAGAAGCTTTATGGTTCTTGCTTTTATATTTAGGTTTTTGATCCATTTTGAGGTAATTTTTGTATAAAGTGTGAGGTAGGGGTCCTCTTTCCTTCTTTTGGCTATGGATATCCAGTTCTTTCAGCCCCATTTGTTGAATGGGCTGTTCTGCCCAAGCTGGGTGGGTTTGACAGGCTAGTCAAAAATCACTTGACCATAGATGTCAGGATCTGTTTCTGAACCATCAGTTCAGTTCCATTGGTCTTTTCGGCTATCTTTATGCCAGTACCATGCTGTTTTTACCACTGTAGCTAGGTAGTATGCTTTAAAGTCTGGAAATGAGAGTCTTCCAACTTAGCTTTTCCTTTTTAAGATGTTTCTGGCCATTCAGGACTCCTTACCCTTCCAAATAAATTTGATAATCATGTTTTCCATTCATTTAAAAAATGCTCGTGGAATTTTTATTGGGATTGCATTGAGTCTGTATATCAATTTGAGTAGAATTGACATCTTAATGATATTTAGTCTTCCAATCCATGAGCATGGAATGTTCTTCCACTTATTTAGGTCTTATTTGATTTCTTTTAACGATGAGTTATAGTTTTCTGAATACAAGTGCTTTATGTCATTGGTTAAGTTTATTCCTGAATATTTGGGTTTTATCTGTCATTTTATTTTCACCACTCTTTTGACAATTTTAGTTGCTTTTATTGATAGAATCTTCATTTCTAGACTCTCATCCAGGCCTGTCTGTCCTGCCTTTTCTTTTCAGGCTGTAGCACCTACTTTAGTATTTCCTACAGAGCCAGTCTCTTGGTTACAAACTCTCTCAGTTTCTGTTTATGTGTGAATATTCTAAAATTGCCCTCATTTTTGAATATCAGTCTTGTCGGGTATAAGAATCTTGGCTGGAAATTTTTCTATTGCAGTATCTTAAATATATCAGACCACTGTCTTCTTGCCTCCATGGTTTCTGATGAGAAATTGAAACTTAATCTTATTGGGAATCCCCTTTTTTTTTTTTTTTTTTTT
>JAKSZT010054138.1:5634217-5654779 GCA_026826555.1 Tolypeutes matacus | reverse complement strand
TTTTTTTTTTTTTTTTTTAACTGGGAGGTCCTGGGGGTCGAACCCAGGTCTCTCCATATGGGAGATGGACGCCCAACCATTTGAGCCACATCCGCCCCCCTTGGGTATCCCTTATATGTTGTGCATTGCCTTTCTCTTGCTGCTCTCAGAATTCTCTCTTTGTCTTTGGCATTTGACATTCTGATTAGTATGTGTCTCGGAGTTGGTCTATTCGGATTTATTAGGATGGGAGTACGTTGTGTTTCTTGGACATGGATATCTATATCCTTCAATAGGATTGGGAAATTTTCTACCATTATTTCTTCAAATATTCCTTCTGTGACACCCATGACACATACATCTGCATGTCTCTTGCTGTTGTTTAGTTCCCTGAAACCTTGCTCAATTTTTTCCATACTTTTTTTCATTTGTTCTTTTGTATGTTCGCCTTCGGAGGCCATTTCTTCAAGCTCACCAATCCTTTCTTTTGCCTCTTCAAATATGCTGTTATATGATTCCAGTGTATTTTTAATTTCATTTATTGCGCCTTTCGTTCCCATAAAATCCCATATTTTTCTATGTATGCTTTCAAATTCTTCTTTGTGCTCATCCAGTATTTTCTTACTATCTTTAATCTCTTTAGCCATCTCATTGAATTTATTAAGGAGATTTGTTTGAACATCTATGATTATTTGTCTCAACTTCTTTATGTCATCTGGAGGCTCATCTTGTTCCTTTAACTGGGCCATATCTTCCTGTTCCTTGGTGTGGATTGTAATTTTTGTTGGTGTCTTGGCATCTGGCTTACTAGAGTATTTACTCTGGGTGCAGTTTCTCTTTTAGCTTGGGGCTTCTTGCCCTTTCTCCCTTGCTGGTTGTATAGTAGGAGCCAAGGATGTAGTTGGTGCTGTAAACTGTGGAGGCTCAAGCTGCCCTCATTGTCCCAGGGACTGATGAAGCATCTCCCAACTTTCTCCTTTGTCAGGCATAAGGACAGAGCCATAGCTGTGTGTAGTAATCCAAGTCGTACAGGCCTAGACTGTAGTTGCCCAGAGAGACTGATGAAGCTTCACGCCCCTCCCTCCCCTGCCTGGGGTAGGGATGGAGCTGCAGGTATGGGCAGAAATCTATGCCGTTCGGGTCCAAAATGACCACACTTGCCCCAGTTGACTTCTGACTATTCAGTCTGTGCTAGTCGAATGTACCTGCAGCTACCCGGAGAGGCTGGTGCAGGGCCCTCCAGCTTCCTCCCTGCTAGAGATGGGACTGGAGCCTCGGCTAGGGCTGCAATCCGATTTTGGTGGAAAGAAGCCGGTCCCTAAATTCACTGTGATTTTCAGTCAGCCCTGCTTCCCCTCATGCCGGAGGCAGAGTCAAAATAGTGGCTACTGGCCTCTTTGCAACTTGGACAGGTTCAACCCCTAGCCATTCCTAGGATTATCATTTAACCAGCTGAGTCCACCGATCAGTAGCTGAAGTCGGTGGCCAACTGTCTCTTCCTCCCCCATTTATGGGAAATGGAGCTTCCAATTTCAGCTGTGGAGTAGCTCCTGAGGTGGCTTGTGCCACCAGTGGAGGATGGGCACCGACCTCTGGAGTGTGGAGTGCTCTGCTTACGAATCTTCTCTGCAGATGGGTAGTCTCCTCCTTCCATTCTTTCAGGGATGTTGCAGGATGCTCTTCTGGTCTCCTGGAGCCCCCAAACAGGTGCTTTATAGCTCTTGGTGATTACTAACTGCCTTGTGGCAGGAGCTGACTCTAGGAGCTCCTTATTCTGCCACCATGTTGCTGGTTGTTCCCACACTTCTAAGAAGTGAATCAGGGAAAGAGCAGAAGTGTCTATGGCTTTCTTTATATCTCTCAACACCAGAAGGGGTTGCTCATATAAAATGGACCCCACGTTGCCCTCTGGTCTCTAAAATGAAACACTGGACCTCTGCTACTTAGGGAGGTAACATTCTAGCAAGGTCTGCTCCTGGGGCACCAGCTTGGAGCCAGTTTTGAGCTGACAGGCGTCCATGTGCCCAGAAGCAGAGAGAGTTCCCTTGGGCATGGGGCTAAGTGATGGGTGGAGGAAGGGATGGTACCACTCACTCAGGAGGTCATGCACATTGGAGAAACTGAGGTAAAGGGAAAGAGGCACTCAAGAACATCCTTGGGTCCCTGAGGTTGGTCACGACCCCTTTAAAACTTAACTGCCTGACACGTTTTTTTGTTGTTGTTTTATCATTTTGAAATACCTTTTCAAGGTACTAACTTGGTAAATTTTATGTAAATCTGTAGAATTTTGAATCTTCACTGGAGCCTTCTCATTCAACTCCCCCATTTTATGGATGAGAAAACCGAGACTCAGAGGCAGGAAACTGAAACTACTTTCTGGTGAAATAAGCCTCCTAATTTAAACAGTCAATGCTCTTTAAAAATTTATTGGAATATTTAAACATGCTTGATTGTTCTGTAAACCCACAACCTCTTTAATTCAAAAAAGGGAGAGAAGATGGGCCTTTGGTTCAGGGGGTCTGCCAAATACAGGTGCCCTTACAGATTATTTGATTTGATTCTGAAGGAATGGGTAGGAGAAGGTGAATGTGTGAGGCCATCTGTTTCCAGTTCTCATCTCTGGCCCTCTTTTTTTTCAGAGCTGCTCTGGCCACCTTCTCCCCGCTTAGTTAGGGCGCTACTGGGGCACGATGGGGGATTGCCTGCCTATGTGTGTGCCTTCCTCTTACTCCTGGCACCCAGCCTTCCCTGCGTTGCAGGTGTTGCAGAGCCACGTGGTATGCCATAGTTGGGTACTTTTGATTGTTTATTCCTGCTGCCAACCCAGTGCCTAACCCACCCTCTCTGATTCCCAGCATTCAGTCCTAACATGAGTCACTTATAACCTTTGAGGAGCCTTTTGAAGTTGGTTTTGGTTTCTTTTATGCAAGCATTTTGAGACTGAACTTTGGGTCTTCTAGTTCCACTGAAGTCTTCAGTCACTTCTTACCATTCTGTCTTTTGTTCATTTGCTAATTCAGAAGGGTTATCTGGTTATCGTTGCATAGTTCATTTAAAGAAATGCCTGGGATCATTTTATTTTTGTAAGGTAGCACCCTTTCCTCTCTGCTTCTATTTTACAAAGATTGTCTTTCTGGTTTTAGTTTAGGTGCAAAAATGTGCACATTGATTTCATTTGTGCCCACTGAGTTTCAAGTATAATAGCCCTGCCGATACTTTTGAATTATTTGTAATAGGATGACATTTTTTACATAGACACTAAATTTTTTAAAAAATCTGTATAAAAACCAACTGATAGTGGCATCAAAGGAATTTGCCATTCTACTGTGCTATATGACTGCAACTAAATAATTTTTCAGTGTTTACTATATGAAAGATACTATTTCATAATCACCCTAAAAGTTATTACCAACAACATCATCCCCATTCATACAGATGGTGAAACTGAGACATGATGTGGTTAAGGAACGTGCCCACAGTCTCATTAAGATTTCAACCTACATATCTGGCTTCAAAACCCACAGGATCAGCCAGTATGCTCTGCCTCCTCCCCATCCCTTGTATGGCCACTTTGAAATAATCTTTTAATTTCCTACTCTGAAAGGAGGTCATTTGAATGGCCACCATCAGAGTACCTCTGATTTTTTGAGCATCATAAAATACACCCATTAGAAGATATTCATAAGACAGTTAAACTTTGAGACTTCAGCCTTGATCAAATTGTATTCTCAAGTCATAGCTTGATAATCCCTTTTGTTCTCAAGTAGCTCTAAATGATGCTATGATTTTGAGGCCAGGCTGGTTTGGGGTCATATAAATAAGCCATATGTGTTTGTCTGTAATCCTTCCATCTATCCATCTAAAGAATTCTTCATCATACACACACTTTGAGGTGTTGCTTATCCTTACTGAAGAGGCAAACCCCAAATGTATATCTAAGAGAATAAGGCACAGACCCTCTAAGAATTACTGGATCACCACCTTGACAAAACCAGTCTGTAAAGGCTTTCTAATTTTATGTATCTACAGCACTCCATGTGTTACAGGGACTTTCATTTAGGTATCTGAATTTGGCATTGGTGGGACCTTCAGCTTACATTCAAGGAGATTCTTGCAGGTAATTTCAGCCCAGGAGAACAGAAGTTGAGAATAAGTTGAGATATTTGGAGAGAAAATGAGGAGAAAAACCAGTTTGGTGAGGGTAGAGCCTTCCTGTTCAGGACTAGTAGTAGAAAATGCGGTTTGAATGGCTGGGGAGGGTCAGGTTGTTTTCTGGAAGCCATGCAACCAAGCACAGCCAGTGAATGAACAAAAAGAAAATTCTCTTGTCATGCATCCAAACTTTCACTTTGGAACATGACATAATGAAATATACAACAGATTTCAAAATGAATTCCATCATATTCTGGATTAGAAGAGGCCAAAACTGCCCAAGGTTCAGACACACGAACTTCCTAGCCCCAGTCAGTCATGCATTTCTGCAACTTATTCTATTTTTTTTTTAAATACTTTTTTTTTAATTAAAAAAAAAAACTTTAGATTACATAAATGTTACATAAAAAATACAAGAGTTCCCATATGCCCTCCCACCCCACACTTTCCCACATTAACAACATCCTTCAATTAGTGTGGTACATTTGTTATAATTGATGAACACATGTTGGAGTATTGCCACTAAGTGTGGATTACAGTTTACACTCTGTCCCACACAATTTTGTAAGTTATGATAAAATATATAATGGTCCGTATCCATCATTGCAACATCATTCAGGACAATTCCAATGTCCGAAAATGCCCCCATATTATTTCTATTTTTCCCTCTCCCTCCCCTCAGAACCTCTGGTGGCCAGCCACTGCCTCCACATCAATGATAAAAGTTCTTCCATTGCTAGAATCACAATAAGTCTATAGTAGAATACCAGTAAGTCCACTCTAGTCCATCATTCATTCCCCAATCCTGAGGATTCTGGTATAGTGATGGCCCATTCCGCCTCTAATTGAGAGGGGGTTAGATCCCATGGGGCTGGTGGATGGGACTGACTTGCTTGCAGTTGCAAACTACTTTCTGTTCCTTGGGATGGTCGTTGTCCATCATCATCTCTTTGTTAGTTATCCTGGGTGAGTCCAGTGAACTGGAGAGTAGGTGTTGCTACTCTGTTGAGATTCATGGCCCAGCTGGCACATGGACAGCCCAAAGATTTAAGTCTCTTGGACTTACAACTATGAAGTCTAGTAGTAACTCTAGGTTCAAGTAGAATGGGCAGAAGAGCCATGTATAGGCAAACCACAAATGAGTCTAAGTAAGTCTGTCACACTGGAGCATGTAAATTCCAAAGTCGGGCGTGCTGATCAGATCCTGATCAGCAACTTATTCTTCCTTTCTACCCCAGTATTTAACTTAGCAGGCCACTGTACATGTATTTATATGCTTTCATTCACTCATGCCCTACTTGTGTTTTTTCTGTTAACCCCATGGGATTGTAAAATGTCCATTGCAAGCGCGGCCCTAGCTCAGAGGTCAGTGAGAGTTAGAGTACAGGCAAAAGGAGAATAGGGATTGGGCTTCACTCCAGTCTGTTTCTCCTTGCTGACTGAGGGCTTCCCTCAATGGCAAGTGGTGAAAGAAGGGGGTGGGGGGAGTTGGTGGATGGCAGGGCAGCTGGGGGAAGATTGGTAGCTTTGGAAGGTAGGGAATTAAAAACCTGCACGTGCACCCTGGGCACGGCAAGACAAGTGAGGGCCTAGTGAGCCCCAGGCCCACCTTCTTTGAGTTATAAGCTGAAGTTGTCCCAGTCCCAGGAACATAGTTAGCTAGGGGAGCTAGGACTTGGATTTTTCCCTAAGGAGATCACCACTTAAAAAAAAAAAAACTCATCTTAGTAGGTTCTTTATTGCCTGCTCCAGAGCAAAATGGAGATATATATATATGTAAATATATGTGTGCATATGTATTTAAAATCTCCCATTGTCTTATTACCTTTTTTTTTTTTTTTTTTTTACTATCTCCTGGTGGATTAAAAAATTTGGTAAGTGGCAATTTTTGAGATTAAAATATACCCCTTGTTACATGTTTGAGTAGTTTTTCCACACAAGATTCACTCTAGCCCCAGCATAGGGATAGCAAAAGCCGAAGCAAGAAAATTTACTCGCTTGTTTTCAGAATATCAGTGAAAGGAGAGGTTTTCCTTACAGCTGTGCTCCTCTTGGTCATTGAATCTTAATCTCATTTGGAGTTTCATTGGAACAAATAGCTTTTCCCCCCAAACCATTGTACAATAGCCATTACAACTAGCAACCCTCCTTCCCTACCCCACCCTACCCTCCATGTGGTCCTTTTATAGGAGGAGGTATTTGCTGGGAACACAGAAACAATTTTTTTTTATCTTAGTAGGGTTAAGATGAATGGCCATACACTGGCAGTTTATAAGTATTCAAGGGTGTGGATGAAAACTACTTAAAAACAAACAAACTAGTGTTTTCCACTTGAAGTTGGATATCTAGATTATGTTAAATGCCCACTAGTGTTCTCCAAGACTGGAAACTGAGCCAAGAAATAGTGGTGTTGCTTATGTGCTATTGTTTGCTCATTTATTAGCAAACTTGTTGCATAAGCTTCATTATTAATTATGTCAGATGTGTACAAATGAATAATACCTGTTAGTCTTTGAGATGTTATTTTTAAAAGTATAATTTATTTTCACATTCCAGAAAACACTGGGATAATGTTATATTTTCCAAATGACAAAGTTGTCAAAGGACCTTTTCGTGTGGGACTTTCTATAGATCAATGATATTTCACTCAGCTCTGCTTGTAAAGGATCAGTGCTATGCAAAAGACCCTGCTCCAATTTATGATTATTAAATAAGGTGTTCTTGAAAAGAGAACAGCATATAGCTGGATGATTTGAATTGTGTTTCCTTGGTCTCAGCCTCTGTTTTAGGGTGCATGCTACCTGGGTGATAGGCTCCCCTAAAGACTGTTTACAGCTTGTCTTTGTACTTTATGCAGGTTATATTCATGGAAAATCTCTTATAAGTCAAAGTAATATAGTCTAATACGATTTTCTTCACAGAAACAATATTATATTTGGGATTATATTCCTGGACTGATGGCTGACCTTTTTTTTTTTAAAATAGAAATTACTATAACCAGCGTTTTGTTTTTTTTTTTTTTAAGATTTATTTATTCATTTCTCCACCACCCCCCCTCGTTGTTTTGTGCTCGCTGTTTGCTTTCTGTGTGTTCTTCTGTGTCTGCTTGTCTTCTCTTTAGGTGGCACCGGGAACCTATCCTGGGACCTTTTGGAGTGGAGAGAGGCACTCAATCTCTTGCCCCATCTCAGCACCTTGGTCTACTGCGTCTCTTATTGTCTCTCTTCTGTGTCTCTTCGTTGCGTCATCTTGCTGCACCAGTGCTCTGTGCAGGCCAGCACTCCTTTGCGGGCTGGCACTCCTGCACGGGCCATCTTTCTACGTGGGCCAGTTCACTGTGCGGGCCAGCTTGCTTTTCACCTGGAGGCCCCGGGAATCGAACCCTGGACCTCCTGTATCGTAGATGGGAGCCCAAACGCTTGAGCCACATCTGTTTCCCCTTAACCAGCGTTTTTGATCAAGTGGAAGTGATAGATCTGTATACTGCTCAGGGTAAAATTGTCTGAAGTAGCTATAAATCAATTAACAAGGCATCACAATAACCAGTCACATTAAATTATGTTTAATGAGCTAAATTGTCATAGTAGACTGAACAAAGTTCTTATTGTCACAATCACTGCCTTGTTTTCACTCAAACTGATCAGAAGGTAAACAAATGCCAAAAAACTCCCACTTTCTGCAAAGTCAAGAAATTCACAAGGGATTTCTTTGGGTAAATGTTGATGGGGTAAATGAGACTTTGGGGAAGACTTGGGGTTACTCTGAGGCTTTTTTGGGATACTGAATTTGAGATTTCCCTTTTGCTTTGCTCATTGTCAATTCTCTATAGCAGACAGATTTTGGAGAACAAGTTCTTGGTCTTTCTGCATTTGAGTTGTCATCAAGGGAGATATAGTGAGAAAGTGACGTTTGATGAGACATGAAGGATGATTATAAGCAGGTAGAGAGGAGAGGGAAGAGTATTCTCTGTAGAGGTAAGCACTGGAGCAGGAGCCCTGGGTCAAGGGGGGGCCAGGTGCTCATCTGGAATAGAAAGAAGGCCATTGGGGTAGAACCAGAAAGGGAGGAGGCCCTTGGGACAAGATGAGGTTGGAGAAGTAGGAGGAAGAAACCAGACTGTGCACAACCTTCAAGTAAGGATTTTGGTTTTCATTTTTAAGATCAGTGGGAAACCATTAAGGCAGGGAATGGAGAGATGATATGATCAGGTTTGGTGCTGTATTTGGTTGTTGTGTGGTCCCGGCTGGGACAGCAATTAGAGTACCAAGCATTCTTCACAGCTCATTTTTCTGAATATTTGCTTGGTCTGGTCTCTCCCACTCTACTCTAAGGTCCTTGAGGACAGGAACTGTGTCGATTTTTTATTCATCACTATAGCTCCAGTGCCTTGCATGTAGTTAGGGGCTCAAGAAATATTGGTTAAATGAGTACATCAACCATACTAACATCTTCACCTTGTGGCCTGCTATTAGGCAAGGTGTTACTTTGAAAATGCATGAACTGCCCCTTATTTGCATGGAATATTTCCGTCTTTGATACCTCATCACATTGTTACTTCACATAATTAAAAATTTGTCTGAAGTTGTGTTGAAGCTCAAAAACACACTGGGCTGAATTGAATTGGATCCTGAATCCATAAAATCTGTGCCTACCAGCATTCTGCTACATTGCTTCTAAGAAAGGTGTGTAACTATTTGGAAAATTCCACCTGTTCCTCTTTTCAGCCCTTTTTAGGATTGAAGATGAGGTCGAAAGGACTAATCTCACATCTAAGGAAGTTTCTTCCTTCTAAATAGCTGTGTTGCTTAAAGCAATTTATAACTCTTCTGTTGGAGTTGCCTAATGAAAGTTGTATTGTGAATGATGTGAAGTCCCATTTAGTTTTTTTTTTTTCCTTTTTTTTTTTTTTACATGTTTTTTATTTATTTTTAAAAGATATACTTAGATTACATAAAGTCCATTTAGTCTTATAGAAGAACATCTCATCATAGGTAACTTTCTTTTGGTTCAACACTTTTATATTTCTACCTCCTTTCCTTTCCCCTTTTTTCTCCACCTTTTGATTTCAGCTTAGGGTGTGCCCATCCCCCAGGGAGGAGTTGTACCTACTTGCCTTTGGCCTGGGGCAGAGACTGCAGCAAAAGGCTGGGAACCAAGCCAGGAAGTTAGCAGGGCATCTTAGATACTCCAGTATGCTGAAGGTCATTTATGGACTTCCTGCCTTCCTGCCCACCCACAGACATCATCCTTCAGTCTACCATTAATTGGCCCAATGCTAAAAATGCAAATGCACTTTAATTTACGGCCTTTGAGGACTGCTTGTATTCCGTTGGGTTCTGCCATTTTTCTATCCTTAACTAATACCGCAATTATTTTCTTACCATTTAGAAAGTTTTACATGATAGCTGAGTTTACAAAGTAGAATAAGAATCGACTTAGAAATGTATTAATATATTTGCATACACACATGCCTTTTTCAACAACCTGAAGTTCAGTGAAAGGCATTGCAACCAGGAGAATTGAGCCTTTATGAATATTTAATTACTGAGTACTGGTCATGACTAATCTCCTTGCATTCTACTGAGCCAGTTACTTAATGAAGAGACCTGGAACCATTGTGCTATTTCATGGTTTAGCTGAAGGCATTTTTTCCTGTTCAAAGGTTACCAGGTATTTTTTAATATAGGCTGTAAATTCTTGTAATTGTTCTAGATACCCCCTATGTGTGCTTTAGAAATAGCCCAGCACTATTTTCAATCATATACTTGTCTAGAACTTCAAATTACTGTTTGTACCATTTGGTAAGAAACATTTGAGGAACTCTCTTTATTTGTTTTGTGGAAAATTGTTTGGTTTGAGGGCGGTATGACCTTTAATGCGGGTGGTGGTGGTTTTTGAGAAGTTATTTTGAATTTATCCACTCTAATAAAAATTCTTTCAAGTGGTTGTATATCTGGGTGTGTGTGTGTGTGTGTGTATTTTTCATTTTACAGCAAAAACCTTGAGTACAAATAAAATATATAATTCCAAGCAATTCATTATTTTGTAAAATTGCTCTTTTGGCAGTTAATCCCACCTGTTTTAACTTGAAGTCGTTTGTACCTCGGGTGCAAGGACCATGGATTGCATTCTGTTTTATCAGAGGAATAAGCTGTTTCCCTAGAGTTTACAGGCACATTTGAGAAGGCATTCGTTTCTTTCATATATGAAGGTTACCATTGAACTAAATTGCCACTGTGGTGCTTTAAATGGGCATCCTTAAAGTCCAAAAGGGCCAGTGCACCTTCTAGTGTACCAAAATTAGCACCTTGGAAGGAATTTAATCAGTCTGTACTACATTTTAAAAATGAACACATTGGCATATGAGCCCTTCCCTGTACACTTTATGATTACATGATGTTGCCTTTTTTTTTCCTCCTTCCTTTTCTGCTTGGAAGCCTAGGCCTAGGTATATATTTCATGCTGAATGCTTTATATTCACCTGTGCTTGCGTTTTTGTTTTTTTTTTTTTTACTTTTTTATTGAAGTTTATCATTCATACGTGAACATCCATAAACAATAAGTGTATAGTATAAGTTGTGAACTTACAAAACAATCATGCATATCATCATACAAGGCTCCCATACATCACACCACCACCACCACCACCACCTTGCATTGTGATATGTTTGTTACAAACACTGAAAGACCATCATCAAAACATTACTACTAACTATAGCCAATATCTTATATTTGGTGTATTTTCCCCTAACCCACCTGGTTAATGACACCTTGTATTACTATTATATATTTGTTGTAGTTCATGAGAGAACGTTCTCATATTTGTTCAGTTAACCACAGTCCATCTTCCACCACAGGATTCATTGTGCTATACAGTCCTATGCTTTGTACAATCCATTCAAAGTGCACACTCAGTGGCTCTCATTTTCATCACAGAGTTGTGCTGTCATCAGCTCAATTTCAGAACGTTTTCATAACTCCAAAAGGAAAAATCCCATACCCCCATTGTATTAGTCAGCCAAAGGGATGCTAATGTGAAATACCGAAAATGGGTTGGTCTTTATAAAGGGTATTTATTTGGGGTAGAAGTCCACAGATACCAGGCCATAAAGCATGAAGTTTCTTCTCTCACCACAGTCCGTTGCCACGTGTTAGAGCAAGACAGCTGCCGATGTTTGCCAGGGTTCAGGCTTCTGGGGTTCCTCTCTTCCCGGGGCTGCGTTTCTCTCCGGGCTTAGCGCCTCTGTTTCCTCCACAAGGTCAGCTGTAGACGATCAGGCGAACGGCTCACTTCTCTTCTCCTGGGGCCCTCTTTCCAACATCAAACTGCTTCTCAAAAACTGCTTCAACTGTCCTTTGCCTTGCCTTTTATATTTGATTCCCCACCCACCAAGGGGTGGGGCTCAATGCCCTAATCATAACCTAATCATGCCCAGATTAACAGATCGGTTTACAAGCATGATCCAATTATATTTTTGGAATTCATAATTACATCAAATTGGCCACCCCTTATCCCCCCCATTGTTGTCCCTTTCTCCTGTGCTTTTGTTGGTAAATTATTCTTTACCCTTAAATAGGTAATTGCTTTTCCACCCTTTCACAATTGGGGAGGGGTGTGTGTTTCAGACTGAAATAGGTGGCAAATGATGCAATGACCAAAACCACGAAACATGTTTTATTTCTGGAAGAAGAGCTTGTCACACCCCCCACCCCCCACCCTCGCATCCTCTTAGAGAATATCAGCGCAGTTGAGCAATTTAGGGATCATTAAATTGAGCCCTTCACAAGTAGTGTATGAAGAAACCAAGCCTGGGGTTTCCCCAAGACAGACAGACAGACAAATACACACCCTGATTGATAGTAGAAGGCCTTTCGTAATTAAGCTTTAGAAGCTAAAAAGCCCACCTGGGATTGTGGCCTACACTTAATTTTTCTTATCTATTTTTGGCATACAGGGAATGAAATTGTCACAATTCTAATAATTACCTCATCTCATTCCCTGGAATGCTTTGCAATTGTGAATTCAGTGTATTTTCCATACCAATAGACCTTAGTATAGATGCAGCCTGGATGTACAGACATGTTTTGGTGAGGTAAGGATTGTTAGTGTAGCATTGCCCAAACCCTGCTGTGTGGAACATGATGTCACTGGATCTTCCTTGGGGGAAAAAAAGTGCTGTGGTAAAATCATTTTGGAAATGCTAGCTTACAGAAAGATGAAGAGGTTTCTTTACTTCAAGGCTTTTTTTAAGCTTAAAATATGTGAGTATGCGTTGTGAATAGCCCAGAGGATGGGTGACAGGAGCAGGCGTCCCCCTTCTCCAAGGAATATCATTATTAACTTGCTCCATGTAACATAGTTTGGGAAACACTGAGAGCTGCATTGGGATGTTTTTTCCTCTTCATCACAGCGTGCCATTCAGAGTTGGTAGGGCTCAAAGGCATATTTAAATCTCACAAACCACTTTTATTTATGCAGAAGACATTAATATTTATGTGATGTGCTCTTTCTATACTTTGCGATGACCTTGCTTATTTCTCTAGTCTCTTTTAAATATGTTTTAGGCATAATCACAGTCAGATCACCCATTAAATTTATAGCAGCACTCAATATTTGAGAGTGCACGGTAGCTGCAAATCCAAAACTCTTTGGAGGGAAGGGAAGAATAAGGGAGATTTAGAGACAACGTCATTTCCGGTACAGTTCCCAAGTGACCAGGTGCCCTGCCACAAAGGAAAAGCTGAATTCCTTAATCGTTCTGTGGTCTCAGAACAGTTCCAAAGGCCTCTTGGCAGATGTTAGGGACAACAGCCTCAAGGGGGTTCCTTGAATGACCCTCACTTTCTGTTAACTGCCACCTTTCAGCCTCCCTCACCACCTCTAGCCCTCTTTATGCACGGAAGGGAATGGTGCTTTCAACACCAAGCTCTCTCTGCCCTTTGGCCAGAGATGGCATCAGAATTGCTTATGCTTTTTCTGTAGAGCCGGTACCCTTTCTGCTTTAAATAAACATTTCCACCTGGATCTTGCTGAAGACATTGCCTGGTTCTGTGCTGGCACATTCCTGGAATGTTAGAATCATTCACATAGTCGGTTAACACCTGCAAATATCATCCTTTTTTCATCTGAATGGCAGTTAGAGTCCTTTAGTGTGATCTGTAGGTGCTTCTGTTCATCCTACTGTGCGTAATAATCTTTTATGTGACCTTATTTTACTGCTTAGGAAATTGAGGCTCAGCTCCCTAAGCCATTTCCCCCAGGTCTCACATGGAAGAAAATGTGGGTTTTGTCTTTATTGCATCTTAGAAGCAAAAAAAGGCGGGGGGGGGGAATGGACCATATCTTTATTGCCTTTCAGTTTCACTTCCAAACCTTGTCCTGAAGATGCTTATTTCAAGAACAGATGTTTTTTTTTTCCTTTAAGACATACAATTGAGCACAGAAGTTGGCCACATAATCATGGTTGAATTGAAGGCTAGAAACACTTCACCAAAGAAGTCTCTACCTTTTGTGAGGGTAAAGTCAGAACTCAGAGCCTACTCACCTGCTTTCTTTGTTTATTCAATAAAGCCATTCTCCACAAAGGAAGCTTGCTTTTTACCTACCTCTTTTGTTGGGGGTGTTAAACATAAATAGGTATAACCTAGAGATGCTATTTATATTAATTACATTTACAAGTTGGACATTTTTATAAGCTAGTTTGTTTTCTGTATGATATTTAAAAACTTACCTGGAAAATGCATTCATTGCTTTATTGGACATGTTCCAGCATGCATTTGAACTGCCGGACCTTTCTAGGAAACATATTGTCAACACTTATATAATAATCATGCTATCATGAATCATGATTCCATGATTCAATGGAAACAGGAACTACAACCCTGTTCAGGCCATCAGGTGCCTCTTTTATATTATATATATTTTTTGCTCTAGTCAGGGTTTCTTATCTCTTCTTACACCATAATAAAAATTCTTCTCTGTTGACCTAGAAAGTAATTTTTGGATGAGAATTTATCTCTTCTATGTGTTGATATTGGTAGATGCATTTTTTTCACCTGATATCCAGTGACTTTTCTTACTATTGTTAGGTATAACTGCCTGCTACTGAGATATAACTTTCTTACCTATGAGGTTACTAAATAGTGAGGAAAATCTTGCAGCCCTAAGGGAACTCTCCATGGAAACCAACTGCTTAGGCCTCATATATTTTGGTACACATTTTTGAAGCTTTAGTGTACAATACTGTAGTCACTTCTCGGGAATGGGGGGGTACCCAGTGTAGTGTAATGAGTACTTAGATTATATCTCTTCTCTTAAATTATTTACCTGCCTGTAACCATATTCGATTGAACTTCGCTCAAAAGTTTGATTTCTAGACCCCACTTGTCATGGTCCATTTATTGTAAGCAGGGGATAGAAAAGAACTTCCCAAGATGAGGTGAATACACTGTGCTATGCAAGATGCTGGTGTTTCAAAATACTAACCATTTAAAATATAAAAGTTACAAAAACGAATTAAGGGGAAGCGGCTGTAGCTCAATCAGTAGGGCTCCCGTTTACCATATGGGAGGCCCCGGGTTTGGTTCTCGGGGCCTCCTGGTGAGGGCAGGCCCGCCCGCACGGCGTGGTTGGCTGACCCAGCGAGCACAAGCAGCAAGGGGGGGGATAAATGAATAAATAAATAAAATCTTTAAAAAAAAAAAAAAAAACAACGAATTAGGGCTTTGGACTAGAGTTAAAAAAAAAAGTTGTGAAACGATGCTGTAATCAAGGTCAGACCACCAAAGTGTTTCTAACTTCTGGAAAACCTTACAAATTGCTTGTATTGTGCAGCATTCTCTGTGTTTTCACTGCCATTGTTAGTACATTTCTGCATGTCAGTACACAGATGGCCTCATCTTTGCCTCCTGCCTCTGTGGTTTGTGATTTGTGTTTTATTTTGTTCTCTTTTCAGCCAGGTTGGGCATTGGAGGTCCTGGGTCCCTCTTTAAACTTGCCTTTTATTTGCATATGTATTTTATCCATTTCCTGAGGGCTTTCGTTTCTGCCTTAGCTGGATTGGCAGTCAGTTTCACTGTTGCTCCTGTCTTTTAGGATTTTTTCTTTTTTTTTTTTAATTAAGGGATTGAAGCCGGCACCTTGTACGTGCAAGGCAGGTGCTCAGCCACTGAGCTACACCCGCTCCCCTGCTCCTGTCTTATAGAAGTTAAGTACTAAGTGTTTGGACAGGAAGGTGGTGTGTGGGTATGGATAGTGAAAGTGAAAAGTGACATTGTAGAAATGTGCACTCAGTTCGTGTTCTTATTGTCAGGCTGTGGGTTGCGATATACTATTAGCAAGAAAGTTGAGTTGTGGAGCCCCAGCAGGAACTTGGAGAGCCTCAGGTTACTTTCTGTAAAAGGAGAAAGCTCTGAATCATTAAAAGAATAGTCCGGTTAGAACCTTGAAATCACTAAATGTTTTTACAGCATTTTTGATCCATTGGCTCTTCGCCATTCTATAAGAAAGCTGCATTTCATCTTTAAAGCCACATTTCAGTAGCCCTGAGGTCCTTGGAGGTGAGGACATTTTGGGGGAGAAGTATCAGATTGAGTACACTTAGAATTGATTGCCCTGGTGAAATTAACCTGCCCAGTGGATTACATTTAAGTACTGAAAGTCCAACTCGGAGCTTCCGAACAAGGCATTCTTCTCCAAGCCTTCCCAGGCACTGCTTTTTTCTGAGAATGACACTTGCTGATAGAGGTGTTTGTATGGAACTTAATAGACATTTCTTATAGCAGTTTCAATTAAATGTGCTGCCATCGGGTAATGCCTAATTATAGGCAATTTTGTTTCTGTGGATGAACTTTGTACATTCAATTATCTTAGATCAGGTGTTCAAAAATAATTTAACTTTAAAGGCAAGGAGACACAGAATGCTCTGTCTCGGCCTTGCTTCATTCACTTCCTCTGGCAATGGATGGAGAGACAGCTTAAGCACTTAAGAAGATGCAGTAAAAGCAAATTTGAAAAGTGAGATTTTAAGGACCATTTTAGTGTTATGACTATACATATCAAGATTATTCTTGTTGGCTTGTTATAAAGGGGCTGGCTTGGTGAAAACCTCGGCAGTTTGACCACTGAATACATAGTAGTGATTTTAACCAACAAGCTTAATACACTGGAAATGTTCCCTGGTGCTCTCGTGCTCTCCTCCCTGCTCCCCCTTCCCCCAATCCTAGCACAGAAACACTGACTTTGGGGAGCAGTTTAATGCCTGAAATTTTGATGAAATAAATGCTCTTTCACTTTTGAGTTTGGCCATTTAAAGACTGATGATGCTGGTCAAAAGTCCTAGTGCTGAAGCAAATAGGGTTGGGGTGTGGGCAACAGTTTTACATCCTTGCCAAGACTTCAGATTTTTCAATAAGGATTTTTTTGATCATATATTTTTGTTTGCTGTAGGAATTCACAGAGAGCAGTCTGGTGACCAATAAAAATAATGCTGTAATTGCTGGGATGACATCAGTGATTTTTTGCTGATAACCCATATTGCTTTGCATTATATCAAGGCCTGTAATTTCTATTATCAGTGTTCTAAATAACTGATGGCAGATTAACCACGTGGAAAATGAAGTATTGAAGGAAAATCTCATTTTATGAGCAGCTTAAAATGGTTGGAGGGTGCATTATTTGAGGGTTATTTGTATTTGTGTTTATTGAAAAACACATTATCCAAATTCTAAATATTTAAAGAAAAAGTTTGGGTTTGGGGTGGGTATACTAAAAACTGGTAGGGTGTTAGTTAAGGTCAATCACTGGTTCTCAGAGTGTTCATG
Source organism: Tolypeutes matacus (assembly GCA_026826555.1). NCBI lineage: Eukaryota > Metazoa > Chordata > Mammalia > Cingulata > Chlamyphoridae > Tolypeutes > Tolypeutes matacus. The sequence continues at coordinate 5,637,826 of JAKSZT010054138.1, read as the reverse complement.
GCAGTAATTCTCAGCCCTCTCTACAAATGAGAATCATCACCTGGGCACCTTACAGGAAAAGTAAATTAAATAATAAATATAAGTCCCAGGCATTGGTATTGTTTTTAAAGCCAGTGTGTAGACAGATTTAAGAACCACTGATCTACAGCTATGTCATAGATTTAAATTTGCCAACCCTTGGAATGGATGGAGAGGTAGCCTCTGTTTCAGAGCCTATGCCTTCTTTTATAAGTGACAGTCATGTATTGAGGTGTCTATTCTCTCTCAGTTCTTATCTAGTCACTCATCTGGAGGCAATCAAGAAACAAATCATAATTCCAACAGCTTTCCCCTCCCTCCCTCCCTCCCTCCCTACCTCCAAGCAAAGGCATAGAAATTTGAAGATGGTACTAGTTGAATGAGAGTATCATCTTACCCAGTTTGACTTTTATTGGGAGACTACTTTTTGGTATAAATTATTTGCTTCTTTTTTTTAATATTAGCATTTAGACACTGGAGGTATAACTCAAGAGTACAAAACGGTGATTTTTATCTTGATGGATGGAGAGTTTAAATTGCTTCCTTGTTAATTCATATATTGCAATTACGCTTTTAAAAAATTTTATCCCCATACTCCCTCACACCCTCCCCTCAAGGTACCATGGATTGAACCCAGGCCCTCGTACTTGGGAAGGAGGCATTCAACCACTGAGCTACATCTGCTCTCTAATGAGAGTTGGTTTTTTCATTTGTTTATTTTGTTTTTAGGAGATACCAGGGATTGAACCTGGGATCTTGTACATGGGAAGCAGGCACTACAACCACTTGAGCTACTTCCACTCCCTTCCCATACTTTTTATTGTGGTGTGTGATGTGTCATTAAAATTGAGGCGGTGCCGGCATGTTTCAATTAAAAGAAAAAAAATGCTGTTCCTAAGGACATTTGGATGAGAAGGAGTTCAGCACAGGATGAAACCTTAATGACTTAAAATTCATTATGAGGTGTCAGGAATCATACACTCCCACTCCAGACTACATTGTATGTCATCCAAATGGGAATTTTTCAAATGCTTCTGCTTAAGAGTTTCTCTTGCCTTGGCATTATTCAAAATCCCAGGAACTAAAACCACTGTTACACTCTAAATTGGCAGCAAGTGGAAAATTACAGTGAATTTACACATGAGTTTTGCATTGCCATTTTTATATGAATCAAACAGTTTTATACAGTTGCAGCAAATTCCACCAGACATTGCAGGTTCATCAGATTTAAAGGTGAAACAGGCATGGAAAAATCATCCATTTCACCCTCCAGTACTCAGGCAGCTCCAAATCCAAACCTACCTGGATTAGAAGACTGCCCTATTTTGAAAAATTATCACAAGTATCTGATGTGGTCATTCTGTAGCCTCTCTCAGCCCCCTATATCATCATATAACAATGTGCTCTTCACCACGCTCCCACTCCTACCCCCCACAAATCTGCACAGCAATTTTAATCCATTTCCTCCAGTTTAATGATGATAGAGGCCACTTGGGCCTTCAGCAAAAGGAGGTCAGAGAGAGAATATATGAGGAGCTGTCTTAGTAAAACTAAATGCTATTCAAGTGAAGGGGATTCATAAAAATATCATATGCCTGAAAAAAATCTCACTGTGCTTTCCCCTTCCTTTTCTTCTCGGGAATGCTTTTACCTAGCAGAGAAGAGAGCTGAAGGCAATTCAGAATTGGGGGAGCATGAGTTCATTTTTGTATTCAGTTGATCAATGGCCACAGTTGATTGAAAGAAAAAGTCTACGTTGTCAGTGCAGGAAACTGAGCCTCTTCCCTTTGCCCCTTCCCACTTTGTAGAATGATATCAGAACTTACATAAAGGTAGCTCTTCCTTATTGACTCTATAGCACTTCTTGCTTTGGTAAAATACTAAACAGCCATATGAATATTAAAGCTTCCAGGAGGGAAGCGGCTGTGGCTCAATCAGTAGGGCTCCCGTTTACCATATGGGAGGCCCCGGGTTCGGTTCCCGGGGCCTCCTGGTGAAGGCAAGCCCGCCCGCACGGCGTGGTTAGCTGACCCAGCGAGCACAAGCAGCATGGGGGGGATAAATGAATAAATAAATAAAAAATCTTAAAAAAAATAAAAAATAAAAAATAAAGCTTCCAGGGAAGCGACTGTGGCTTAAGTGGTTGGGCTCCCCTTTACCATATGGGAGGCCCTGGGTTCGCTTCCTGGGGCCTCAGCGAGCAAAACGCAAAGCAAATGGATACAGTGAGCACAAGCAGCAAGGGATAAAAATAAATAAATAAATAAAAATAAAGGTTCCATTGCAAATCACAATATGTACATGGACTTGATATTTTCTGTAATTCAAATAGGTACATCATAAGGGTCAGGTCTGCGGAGACTACAGTGAGACCTTAACCTTCAACAGAAGGCAGGGGAAGGGGTGGGTGGTGGGGTGTCAGGTGCGTTCATTTTCTTTCTTGTAGTTTAAGTTTTGCACAGTAGATATTATGGAAAACATAAGTGTGCTTTTCAGTAAGCTGAGAAGACTACCAAGAAGGCAGTCTCTGAATCAAAAAGCTACCTTTCTGGGAAAAGTATTGTTTGCTAGTTTCTGGGGATTCTTTGAAAATTTCCCTGGGAATCACTGAGTTTTAGTGTGCAAAGTACCTTAAACAATCAGTTGTTCTGATGCCCTGTATTTGGGCGGGTGGGTAAATAGTTAAGCTACCCAGCATGGGGATACGTAATTGACTTTTTCCATGTGGCCAGGGATAGAGATCCAACAAACTCTCTTAGCCTGTGCCAAGGTAGAGTTCCAGAAGTTATCCTTTATAGTCATCCTGAAACTCTTTATTTTAATTTACTCTGATTACTTTTTGAGTGATTCCCTACAGATTTTAAAGGCAAAATTCCACCAAATAGTGATTTCATATTCTTTAAATAAAAATGTGAGGCCAGAAGTTTATCTGTCCTTTGCGGCAATTTTTATTTTTTTAAACTAAGAAATAATTTTCACTGTAATACGTAAGGTATAAAAATTCTGGCTTGGGTGCATCCAAATATAGAAGATATTTGGAGATCTTTGGAAGCTATAGCCTTGCTTAAAATGAGTTTTTTGAGGGTAGGGAATTATGTCTGACCTTTATTTTATTTTTCTTTATTTTTAAAGAAGCTTTAGATTACATAAATGCTACATTGAAAATATAGGGGATTCCCATATACCCCACCCTCTCTTCCTCCCACACTTTCCCCCATTAACAACATCTTTCATTAGTGTGGTACTTTGTTACAATTAATGAACATGTATTGAAGCACTGCCACTAACCATCGTCAGTGGTTTACATTATCGTTTACATTTTGCACTGTACACTTTTATAGGTTTTGACAAAAATGTACAATATCCGTCATTGCAAAATCATGCAGAACAATTCCAATGCCCTAAAAATGCCCTGTGTTCCATCTATTCTCCACCCCCCTCGGAACCTATGGTAACCACTAAGTTTCAAGTTTTGAAGAATGTTTCATAGTTACATGCATTAATATTGTGGGCTTGGTGTGCTGGTCTGTTTTCTTTTATTTGGCACTATGTTCTCGAGAGATTCTTTTTTTTTTTTTTTTTTTTTTTAAA
>JAKSZT010054138.1:5613635-5634117 GCA_026826555.1 Tolypeutes matacus | reverse complement strand
GGCGGGCCTGCCCTCACCAGGAGGCCCCGGGAACCGAACCCGGGGCCTCCCATATGGTAAACGGGAGCCCTACTGATTGAGCCACAGCCGCTTCCCGTCTCGAGAGATTCTTGCCCTCTATTTGAGAATGTGGCAGGACTCCCCAGGATGGGAGTTTAATATTTCCTTGTTTATTGTGTGGGTCTCCACCCACTGAGATAACATCCTAAGACAAGATGAACACATTCATATTCCATCGAGGTATGCCCCAGGTGTGCCCTTTCCCACATATCCACCCACCACCAATACCCTGCGCCAGTGACCCTTCCCTGCCAGTTTTGCCTAAAGAACATTCCCACCATTGTATTTTCAATCACAGACCTACAGATCCCCCATAGTTCACCTTTAAATAGATCATTGAAAGGAAGGATAATCTGTGCAGCTATTAAAATTTTTTCTTTGGTTGGGAAATTATCTTTTTAAAAGTTAATACTAGAAATATATAAATGCATCCATAGTTTCTGTCATACTTCCTTTGACTTAAGTATTTGGTGGTATCAAGCATGGTATAGTACCATCAAAGGAGGCTTTCCCAAATTTATGAAATACGTTTATTTCCAAGAAACTTTAAGTACTTTATACAGTATCTCCATTTTTCCTCATATCTATGAGGTAGTTAAGAAAGTGTACTATTCTGATTTAAGATAAGAGAACAGTGAAATTAATGGGCGAGCTGAAACAAAACCCAATCTTAGAACTTTCTAGATTCAGTGAATCTACTTTAAAAAAAAAAAAAAAAAAGTTAAAGTACCATTGGAGATAAATTGTGTGAAATGGAGCTTTAGGGCAATATAGCATCTGAGAGATTCCATAGGAACCTCTTTCCTATAAAGCCAAAGTATTACAAAGTCTCTTTGTAGAAATAGTTGATTATTCCATAATAGAGGCAGCGGTTCTATTTCTGACCTGTATACTTACAAGTGATTATTTTGTGTTTAGAAGTAATTTGCATTCTGCTGTCTGGAAGGTGTTTGTCAAGGTTTTCCTCAGTAGTTGTATAATAAATGAAATATTCTCGGTCTGATCTTTCCTATGTTAGTGTGTTGGTTTTATGGTGATGGTTCAGGTTCATTTGGGTTATAGAGGGAAGAAAAAGGACCGGTACTAATTTTCACTTAAGTCAGCCACTGAGAGTTTAGTGAATTTTTAATTTCCTAACAGGGTTTTCCCCTCTCCTACTTCCCTCCTCCCTAGACAGTAGCCAAACATGCTTAGACAAGAATTCTGAGCTCTGCAGAAGCATGGAGAAATGGATGAGAAACTTACCTTTTCCTTCTTTCTCTTGGTCAGTGTGCTGGAGAAGAGAAACGAGTTGGTACACGCACTGTGTTCGTTGGCAATCGTCCCATTTCAGAAACAGAAGCTTACATTGCACAAAGATTTTGTGATAATAGAATAGTCTCATCTAAGGTAAGTATTTTTTTAAAAATTCAATAAATGTTCATATAGTGAATCAGATAATGCACTTTTTAAAATTCATGCTTCTGAGGAAGTTGGTGTGTTTATGTATGGATGCGTAGATAAGCACTCACACAGATCTTATACCAACTGTGGTAATTATTCCACTGCAAGGTAGGTTTTGTTTTGTTTTCAAATCACTTTGTCATTTTATGGTAAAAGATCATTCATTTTGCCTTAAATTTTGATTCAGTATGGAATATGGATATTGCTTTAAGCCTTAAAGTGTGTGAAAAGTCGGAATTATTTCCTACTAAATTGCCCTAAAATCACTGGATAAAGAGGGAAATGATCTGCATTCTTGTGTGTGTGTGTGGGGGGGGGGGGAGCTGCCCCAGAATGGCACTTATTTGCCTCTCTTTCTATTCCCCTGTCCCAGGTGTCTCAAGTACACTTCTGGGTCCTAAAGGGTACATGCTGAAGCTGTGTCACCATCTGAATATAGATCTTACCTTCGGCTTGATGTAGTGCTAAGAGTAGTGTCCTGAAAATCGGAACACTTGGGGTTATGTTCTGGCCCGGCCATTACTAGCTGTTTGACCTTTGCTAAACAAATCACCGAGTCTGAATGTCCTTATCAGTGAAATGGGGCTAAAATGTCATATGTGAAAGCAAATGTTAGAGCTCCTAGTACCCAGTAGTCACCATTCTACAAGCATTAGTTTGCTTTCGTTTTTTTTTTTTTCCCCTGTCTTTACCTCTGACCGACAAGCCTAGGTGCTAGATGGCTGGTCTCCTGCCATCTCCTGAAGAATGGCATAGACCACCAATGGTTTTCCTAACTCTTCCCCCCCTTCCTCATGCAGCCTGGCAGAGCAGAGACAAAATGTCGACATGTGGTTCACTGCAAGTTCACAAACACTTAGGACCCAAAACATAAAACTATGCCTTCTCTTAAAATCTTTAACATTTTGGTTTACAAATATGTATTTGATTTTTCCTTGGAGTAATGATGTGTAGTAGAGATTATTTTTAGCTAGGAGAGTAACATGTTAATTATGGACAGTATGAGTGAAAATTGCATTGCCCCCACACCTATAGAACACAGTATATTTGGGTAAAATGTCTGTTTCCTCTTAATTTTATACCCTTGTGGTGGAAAGTTTATCCTCAGTCAGAGGTTTTTGTACTTATGCCCAAGATAAATGAATAGTTCTTTCACTGGAGTTTTTGACTCACCCTGTGGGTTCTATAATAGTCCTTTGACCTCAGAATCATGGAATTATAGGGCTGAAAGGTTGTAAATGGTCATCTTGTTCAGTTCACTGACTTCACACATTGAGACACCAAAGCTAGAGAAATTAAGTGAGTGACATGGTCACCAAGCAGAGTTAGTGATAAAGCCAAGAACAGAACTACTTTTAAAAAGTCTAGTTGGCCTTAAATCAAGAGCCCTTTTCACATCATTGAGCTATTTGGGCTTCTTCCTCCAAAAATGTTTTCTAGGGAATTATTGTTTTTCCTAGGGGGGAAGAATCGATGGAACATAAGGCATTTTTAGGGCATTGGAATTGTTCTGCATGGTTTTGTGGGAAAGATGGTAATTGATACAGTTTTCATTGAACCTAGTGATGACTATTTTATTGCAGTATACCATTTGTCGTCACGTTTTAAAAGAATTTAAAGACTCAGTTTAATTCTTATTCTTTGTATATTTAATAAGACTTTTCATATTTTATTGATAAAATAAGAACTTTTCTTGCACGTAGGATCTTACAGCATTATTGAGTGATTCGTGACTTGGGCAGCATCCATCCCTTTCAGAAAGTAGAAGGGAGCTCTGCTGAGGGAGTGGAAAGGGGAAGCAAGTGAAGAAGTGTTCTGATTGGGTAACATTAAGTTTGTTGATTTCTTGTCTTAGAATCAATATACATCGATTAGTGTGGTATGCTTGTCGTTTCTGATAAGCTATCTCTCTATTGGACCAACACTAGTTTTGTCACCAGGTATTGTTTATCTGCCCTTCTGTATAGTGCATTCCATTTTCTTGGAAAGCCCTTACAGGTCAATTGTTTTCCTTTTCTGGAAAAGTCCTTTTTGGAAAGGGGTCTTCTGACAATGCCCAATGCAGGCGGCCATTTGATTTTACTTAACATTATCTAATTTCATTTTCACCAGTATGCAAAACAATGCAATAGATTATTTTTATTTTTTATTTTTTATTTATTTATTTATTTTTAATCGGGAGGTCCCAGGGATCGAACCCGGGTCCCTCCATATGGGAGACGGACGCCCAACCAGTTGAGCCACATCCGACCCCCATATTTTTAAAATATATCCATGAGCCCATGGGGGCAAATAAAGGTTCTGTTTCTAAGCGGATTAGTTTGATGTAGAAACCAAGATAAAGGTACGAATATTTCTACATTGATAGACTAACATATCTCTTTTTTCTTTGGGAGTATTATATGTTTGCAATTTTTCTAGTTTTTGATTAATTGATCTGCTTTTTCATAAAAGCAGTAGAGCAGAAAAAGAATTTGGCAATATAATAACTTTGGAAAAAGAGTGAAATCATAATATAATGGATAATTCTTAAGTGGACAGCATAGTGGTACAGAGCTTCATCCCTGGAGATAGAAGATCTGGGTTTGAAAGTAAAATACATCACATAACCTCCCTGTGTCTCAGTTTTCTTGTCTGTAAAATGGGGGTCTTAATAATAGCTATCTTATAGGATTGCGGTGAGGATGAAATAAAATAGTCCACATAAAGCATTTAGCACAGTGCTTGGCATGTTGGAACAACTCAATAAGTAGTGATTACTGTTACAGACTGAGAAGTATTGTTGATTTTTAGAATATGTGGTGTGGTCTTTACTAAAGGAGACCTTCAGGTTCACTCAGGAGAGACCAGTAGTTTCATGATTTGACTTTTTCTTTCTCACGTTATCTTTTGGCTGTTTGTACCAGAATCCTTTAATTGAAGAAATGTACACTTTATGGAATATATTAGCTGCCTTCCAATTTTGTGGCAAGTGTTTATTTCCTTTCTCCCACCCTTCAGTGATTTTAAAAAAAAAAGCTTTATCTTAATTGAGTACTTTTTTGTTTACAAATATTGTCAGTAATGTCAGTGTTGACACTGGGAGTAAGTCTTGTTAGTACTGGGAACACTGAAGAGAAACACTTTGACCTACTTTAAATCTTATTTACTTATAAAATTAGTGTTCTCTTTTCCTGGGAACATGATACTTTCTTTAGAAAAGCTTGTCCTCTGCAGCTGTACTACTTTAATGTGTAGTACTCTGCAGGGACTTGGGAATCACCAGAATTTTGTAGCTGGTACAAAACTTGGAATTTCCCTTCTTTAGCAAAAAGTACATTGAGGGAGCGGATGTGGCTCAAATGGTTGGGCATCCGTCTGCCATATGGAGGGACCTGGGTTCGATCCCCAGGACCTCCCGGTAAAATAAAAAAAAAAAAAAAAAAAACATGGGCTGCCAGGCTCTGTGTGCCGGTGAGCCGCCAGGCCCCAGGAGCCATGCAGCAAGATGATGACGTAACAGGGGAAAGACAAGACGAGATGCTCCGAAAGCTCCGAAAACCAAAGAACCAAGGTGGCGCAGGTGGCAGAACACCTCTCCTCCTACATTGGAGGTCTCCAGGATCGAAACCTGGTGAAGACTGGAGGAGAAGGATGAGAAGAAATGGCAGGAAACAGACACGGAGAATTGCCCAGCGAATGGACACAAAACAGCAAATGGGGAAGGGGGGGGTTTAAAATGGATAAAGTAAATAAATCTTTAAAAAAAAAAAAAAAGTACATTGATTGCATCAACTTCCATCATGTTTATATGTTCTACTTTTTTAAAATCTAAAATTCTGAGCCTCATCTTTGAAGGCCCTTCAGAGGAATAAGAATCAGTGGGCTCCACTTATTGAAGGTATGCCCAAGGTTAAGCTTAGTACTTATATGTGAAAGAATGTCTTGGATTAAAGTTTCAAGCCTAAAATAACACTAGCGTTTCTCATCATTTTAAAAATCAGACTTGTCAGTAGAATTTATTAGACTTCACTCTCTCTGATTCTTCTCTGACTCTCTGAATGTACCTTTTTTGGTAGTTTCTAAATCCTGATCCAGGTACATTCTGGTAGTTTCTTTTGCTCTCACTTGAATTGACAGTGGAAAGAATGATGCTTAAAAAAGAGAGAGTTCTTCTGTTTGACATTGGAAATGAAAATGGAAATATAATGCTATGATGTTCAAAATTGGATTTAATGCCTTCATCGAAGAGAGTTAACAGCAACAGTGGACACTGTAATTTTAGCAAAGTGGTTTGTTACTTGATATTGAGCTGCTCATTTGCAACTGGGTACTTATTTACAACTAGTCTTAAGGTATAGTTATTTTGTGCCATTGCATCCAAATCCTTATTAGTCCTTAACATAGCTACTTCTTCCTTTTTTACCTGCTCCCCCATTTACTGCATTATACAGGCACATTAGAACAAGTTACTTGGAGCTTTAGCTTCCCCACTAACAATTTTAATGCTAAATTGGAAAAATGGTGGACTTTGGGGTAAAATAATGTTCTAAAACTTCCTTTTGCTTAAATAATAGACACTCAAAGCTAAGATTCAGTCTAGCATCCCTTCTTTAAATTAAGAAAGTTGATTTAGTAAAGTCATAGGATTTTGGTTTCGAATTAAATTAGGGGGTAGATGTTAGAAGGGGTAATCCACAACTTTTCCACATAATCACAGCTTTGAACATCACATTTGGTTACCAGTTATCTAATTCCCTACAGAGCAGGTGTAAAGTTTGTTGTATATACTTGGGAAGTTGGCGTTTTTCTCTAGAAACAGTTTTTAAACATGTTCTAAATGTTGGGGTTGTTTTTTTTAGTTTAAATTTGCATGTTGAGATTGTATAAAAGATCCATTTACTGATTTCCTGGAGCAAAAACTCACTTTTGAGAAAAATTTCAATTCTCATCATTGTGACTGAGATAAATAACTGTTCTACACCTTTTCTTCCTGTGATTAACAATGTTTTGGGTTTGTAGCAACTGACCAACCCTGAGAGTCCACTTTTTAGAATAACACGCTAATTTGAATGACTTAATGTACCTGGCTCGAACTCAATTTCAATTAGAAAGTAGGCTTCACTTTATCTGCATCGAAATATTATATACTCTATTACATTTATGATCAAATGATATGATAGACACTTAATTTGTCTTTTAGCTGAACCTGTGCAGTAAATGGCCAACACACAAGTTTTAATTGAGGTTTCTTATGTGCCTTCTGTGTGCCAAACATCATGCTAGGCCCCTGTGGTAAGGGAAGTTTATGACACGCTCCCTCACCTCTTACTATCTTATGGTCTGATGGAGGAGAGAAGCGGGCATGTAGCGATAACCTGAGTTCCTCAAGGAAGCAGGTCAGTTAGCAATTTTAAAAGGTAGTAAATCAACAATGAGGCTTAAAAACAGAAAGTTCTTTTTTGATGTAACCCCCACACCCCCCACACACCTGCAGAGGACCTTAAATAGTCCCTAATTTTTGTTTGGTTAAAAACCATTTAGTTTGGGAACAGACTGTCAACACACCAGAAAGCTCAGCTGTTAGCCTGTTGTTGGAGTTTAGCCATGGCATAAACTTGTTCTTTTAGAAAATTGATCTTAAAATACTGGGAGAGTTAGGTCCCAGCCTGGACTATGTCAGCTTCAAAGTGACTGAAGGAGTGGTTTCCAGTACTTTTATTTTTGGTCACAAGCTATCTGGGTGACCTGATGAAAAGTGTGGACTCCTCCTGAGTGATGCACATCCACGCACAATTCTGTACTTAATTTTGAATGGTCATCCTGGAGGCACTGCCATGGACCACAGGGGAAGAACCTTTTGTGATGGCTGTTGGTTGTAATGCAGCCGCTCCACTGAATGGGTTTGCTCCATTTATCTTCATTCCCTTGGAATTCCCTGAACCTTGAGCCCATAAACCTGTCAAAGAGAGGTTAGTAGTAAATTCTCATACACTATGTCATGCTATGTGAATTTGGCCTTTCAATCACCTTAACTAATTTAATAGACAGCTTATATTATGCATATACTTGGATTGGAGATCATTCAGGTGTAAATTTAGCCTTTAAAGTTAAGAAACATTTCTTATTTTCTGGTTTCTGGGCTTTATTAAGACACTGAGAAAGTCTACCTTCTTCTGGTGATTCTTAAATGACCTAGTCCTTGAGCTTTAGGTATGAGTTGTAGCTCCTAACATATAGGCAATGTTACAGTTGGCCCAGGAGTTCTCTCCTCTTGGCTCATGTGCAGTTTAGCATTGAAACGTTTATACTTGTCTCTCCCATTCTCAAAGCCTGTTGTGGTCTGTTGTTCATTAGCGTGAAAGCCAGCTACGGCCCAGGGTTGTGTGTATACCTCTCAGCTGCCGCGGGGGCAGGAGGTATGGGGGGAAGAGAGTTACATCTGTGATGATGGTCAAGACTCCAGAGGTTAGCTGAGTGAGGGATTTTAATTTGTTCATTCACCCATCTCAGCCACTTTATTGGATGTCTACTTTATGCCAGGCACTGTGCGAGTTGTTGGGGGAAAAGTAGTAAACAAGACAGATGAAGATTCTTCCCTTTGAAAACTTGTTGAGGGAGAAACTTTAATAAAAAATTCACCCTTAAATAATTATTTGCTGTAACGAGTGTTTCAGGGATGTATAGGATGATATGAGAGCACATAACAGGGTATGTAATTTTAGATAGGGGTCATGGAAAGTGAAGATGCAGAACTGGATGGACCAATGGTAATTCTCAGAGACTAGTATCATTGAGAACTGAAAACTTTGTTTCTGAAAAAAAAAATTACATACCGTGTCTTTAAATATTTGCTTATTCATGTATATGAGGTTTGGGTTTTAACATGTTTTCAAAGTATTTTTTTTTTTAAAGATTTTATTTATTTATTCATTTATCCCCCCCTTGCTGCTTGTGCTCGCTGGGTCAGCTAACCACGCCGTGCGGGCGGGCTTGCCTTCACCAGGAGGCCCCGGGAACCCAGGGCCTCCCATATGGTAAACGGGAGCCCAACTGATTGAGCCACAGCCGCTTCCCCAAAGTATTGTACTATATTAGGTATCACTTTGTATGGTAATCTAGGCCCATATCAGTCATTATTGTTAGGATTTCAAAAGTTTCCTTTCTGTTAATATTCTTTCCTTCTTCCTCCCTTACAGTATACACTTTGGAATTTCCTTCCAAAGAATCTGTTTGAACAGTTTAGGAGAATTGCAAATTTTTATTTTCTCATCATTTTCCTTGTACAGGTAAGAATACCATAAACAGCCACTCAGCTTTTTTTCTAACCTTAAAATGCTACTTGATAAAAAAATATTTGGAGCCCATTGTAATAAGACTTTTTAAAGTGGTAATAGTACATTTTAAGGTTTACGTGACTTTACATATTTCTGAAGTACTGTTTTTACTAGAAAACTTAAGATTTTATTTCATTGTTACTTTCTTTAAAGCTTTAATGGATTTCACATCTTTGTTCATCCTGGAAGGACATGTATTGTATACCATTAAAGGCAGCGGTATATATCAGAACTGAAAATATTTCAAACTAATAGTTTAATGGTTTTACTTTGTGAAACAGTAGTTATAGCCTATTTGAAAATTTATCACTGATCTTCCTGAATTACCAATTTTGCTCTTCCATATTCACTTACTCACTTTCTGGGTGAAAAAGCCTGGTAGATCCTTCTGCTTCCCTTTGTTCCTTCTGATGTTTTGCCTGTTTTAAACATTTTAAATTGCATCTTCTAGCTTTAAGTCTATAAGCCATTAAAATCTCTTCCGTCAAAATAACCCCTTGAAAATTTTACTACATTAAGATATTTTTTTCTCATTTCATTTTTAAAATGAAACAGAAAAATCACAACAAAATTGCTCAAATGCCTTGTTGATGTTAAGTGCTTCTTGTTTATCCACTTTGAGGCTTTGAGTAAATGGTACTATAATTGAATTTAGCTCTGCTACTTAAAACCAATCTGGGTTTTCCTATGGGAAAGAGCCAATTTCAATCTTAAATGATGGGACATTCATAAAGGAGCCCCTCTAGATTCGTGGCCAGATACATCTTACAGGGCAACATAACACAAGCAAGCTACATAGAGGACGCTGCTGGCGGAGTCTCTCCACTTGGCCTGCAGTGGATTTCAGTTCCTGCCGTGTGCCATGCAGTCGTCCACACAACATATGTGGTAGTAGGTACAGTGAGAATCAAGACATGGCTCTTCTCCCTTTAAAGAGTTTGTACAGCTGAAAAGATAGCCATATATTCACTTAATTTAATGTCATTTCCTACAAGCAGCATGAGCAAAATGCTATGGGAATACAGTGGAAATTAGGATTCTTTCTACCCAAGACGAGTATGAGATGGCTTCACAAAGGATGTGATACCTGAACTGTGTCCTGAAGGATTAGAAGGAGTGAACCTGGTAGAGAATGCCAGACCTGATCCCAGGGGTAGGGAGGAGATTACATCAAGGCACAGAACCATGTGAAGGCCTGGTGTGTAGATGGAAACAGAAACCGTGCCTGCAACACAGGGTGTGTGGCAGAGACTGGCCTGTGTGGGACTTGAAGATGAGAGTCAGTGAGTTGGGAGAGAAGAGTCAACTCCTGATCCCCCTCTCCCTCAAATCTAGTTCTCTACCGGTATTTCCCACCTTAGTGGATGACGGCAACATCCACCCAGGCACATTAACTAGACACTAGGAAGACATCTTTAATCACCTGCGATATCTAATCCTTTACCAGTCCTGCCATTTTTGCCTCCTAAATACCTCTGGAATTTCTTTCCATGTCTGCTGCTCCCACTCTAGTCCAAGTCCTCTTTCCACCTGCATTACATCAGTAGCCTCCTGAATGGACTTCCTGCCCTCCATTCTTGTTTATTTTTTTAAACCACTTTTTAAAAGCTGATTCTTGTAGCAACCTAAGAAAACCATTTTTTAACTTTTTATTTTGAAATAATTCCAAACTTACAGGGCAGTTGGAAAAATAATGCAAACCCCATACAGAGAACTCCTTCTTACCCCCATCCACCTGATACCCAGAGCTACCAATTTTAACATTTTGCCACTGTTGCCATTTCTTTTTATCTCTAAAGAACTTTTATTTTAAAAAAGATTTATTTATTTATACCCCCCCCCCTTTGTTTGTGCTTGCTGTGTCTTTTCGTTGTGTGCTCTTTTTTAGGAGGCATTGGAAACCAAACCCGGGACCTCCTATGTGGGAGGAAGGCGCCTAATTGCCTGAGCCGCCTCCACTCCCTATTTTGTTGTGTCTATCATTGTTTTCCTCCTTGTGTCTTTTGTTGCATCATCTTGAGTAAGCTCTCCGTGCCAGCCTGTTGCATTAGCTTGCTGTCTTGCTCATCTTCTTTAGGAGGCACCAGGAGCCAAACCTGGGACCTTCCATGTAGTAGGTGGGAGCTCAATCACTTGAGCCACATCTACTTCCCTCTAATGAACTTTTGAGAGCAGGCTGCATGCACCATACTCCTTGAAAACATGTACATTTCCTATAAACAAAGATATTCAGTTATGTAATCATCTCAGATGCAGTGGTCAAGTTCAAGAAATTTGTCATGGATACAAAGCTTACATTCTATATTCCAATTTCTCTTATGTCCCAACAAGGTCCTTTTTTTTTTAAAGACTTGTTTTATTTATTTATCCACACCCCCCCACACCCGCCTGTTGTTTTTTGCGCTCCCTGTCTGCTCTCTGTGTCTATTCACTGTGTGCTCTCTGTGTCTGCTTGTCTTCTCATCTTCTCTTTAGGAAGCACCGGGAACTGATCCTGGGACTTCCGATGTAGGAGAGAGGGTCTCAATCACTTGAACCACCTCAGCTCCCTGGTTTGTTGTGTCTCTCATTGTCTCTCCTCTTTGACTCTCTTTGTTGCATCGTCTTGCTGCACCAGCTCTCCTATGGGGGCCAGCATGCCTTCACCAGGAGGCCCCGGGAAACAAACCAGGGACCTACCATATGGTAGGCGGGAGCCCAATCACTTGAGCCACATCCGCTTCCCCCAATAGTGTCCTTTTGAGCCTTTTCTCCTCCACTCTTAGATCCCATCCAGTATTATGTATTGCATTTAAATCTCATTCTATCTTTGATTTCTCCTTCTGTCTTTCTTTTTCAATTGTGGAAACATATACAGCATAAATCTTCCCATCCCAACCCCTCTCAAGGATACCGTTCAGTGGGATTAATTACATTCACAATGTTGAATTGCCCCCCCATCCATCACTAGAGCTTCACTTTGCCCCAAACAGAAGCCCTACACTCATTTTCCATTAACTCCCCATTGCCCTACTCGCCACCCCCTGGTAACATGTACTCTACTTTCTGTATGAGTTTGAATATTCTCTGCTATTTTCTTTGTGGTTGCCATGGGGCTTAAATTTAACATCCTTCATTTATAACAATCTGTTCACTTTGATACCAACTTAACTTCAGAAGCATACATAAATTATATTCCTATACAAATTACATGTTTATACATTTTGACTCCAGAACCATTGCTTTTATCATTACATTTTGTGCATTTGCCTTTAAGGTCTTCTAGGAAGTAAAAAGTGGAGTTACAAATAAAAAAATATAGTAGTACTGGTGTTCATATTTACCCATGTCATTATCTTTACAGGAGACCTTTATTTTTTCATGTGGCCTCAGTCAAGTGTCTAGCGTCCTGTCCTTTCAACCTGCAGAGCTCCCTTTAGCATTCTTGTACAGATAGTCTAGCTATCTTGTACAGGTAGTCTCAGCTTTTGTTTATCTGGAAATGTCTTAATCCTTCCTTCATTTTTGAAAGACAGTTTTGCTGGAAATAGAATTCCTGGTTGGCAGGTTTTTGGCTTTCAGCACTTTCAATATATCTTCCCACAGCCTTCTTCCCCCCATGCTTTCTCATGAAAAATGTGATGTAATCTTATTGAGGTTCCCTTGTATGTGACACATTGCTTCTGTCTTGCAGTTTTCAGACTTTTCTCTTTATCTTTGGAATTCATCAGTTTGATTATAACATAGTATGATGTGGGTCTATTTGAGTTTATCCTGTTTGGAGTTTGTTGAGCATGTTAAATGTGTATATTCATGTCTTTCATTAAATTTGGGGAATTTTCAGTAATTATTTCTTTTTTTTTTTTTTTTTTTTTTTTTTAAAGATTTTATTTATTTATTCATTTATCCGCCCCTTGCTGCTCGTGCTCGCTGGGTCAGCTAACCACGCCGTGCGGGCAGGCCTGCCTTCACCAGGAGGCCCCGGGAACCGAACCCGGGGCCCCCCATATGGTAAACGGGAGCCCTACTGATTGAGCCACAGCCGCTTCCCAGTAATTATTTCTTTGACTATTCTTTCTGCCCCTTTCTCTCTTTCTTCTTCTGGGGTTTCTACAATGTGTGTATTTGTATGCTTGATGGTGTCCCACATGTTCTTTAAGCTCTGTTCACTTTTCTTCATTCTTTCCTCTTTCTGCTCCACCTGGAATTGTCTTACCTTTACATTCCCTGATTCTTTTTTCTGTCAGCTGCAATCTGCCATTGAACCTCCCTAGGTGATTTTTAATTTCTATTGCTGTGGTCTTCAGCTCTTTTTCATTCCTTTTCATAGTTTCTATCTCTCTACTGGTATTCTTTTTGGGTTCATCTATTGTTTTCCTGATTTCCTTTAGGACTTTGACAGTGTTTTCCTTTAGCTCTTTGAGAATATTTAGGACTGTTTTTTTTAAGTCTTTTTCTGGAATGTCCCAGATATGATCCTTCTCATTGATTGTTTCTATTACCTTAATCTTCTCCTCAGCCTCGGCCATCTTTTCCTGTTTCTTTGTATACAGTATTTTTAAAAATCATTTGTTGAAACCTGGGCATTTTGATATTTTAATGTGTTATCACTGGAATTTAGACTCTGACGCATTTGTTCCTTAAGCTTGTATCCAGCTATTGTTATGACAGAACTTTCCTTGAATGCCTGGAGCTAACCAAGAAAATAAAAGAAGGAAAAAAAGAAAACACCTTTCTCTGTTTTTGCAGATTGTCCCATGCCAGTGCTCTCCTTCAGGGCTTATCCATAGTATGGGTTTGGAGAATAGCTCTAGGCCCAAGGGTGGGGATCTCCCTGATCCTTTATGACCATACCTCTTATCCTGAGCAAGTGGTGTGACCCTAGGAATTCCCAGTCTACACTGATATAAATGTCCCCCCTTCCCTAAGAAACCATTTCCTCAAAGTCCTGGGCACTGCACTGTATGTCCTATAGCCAGCAGTCCCTTGCCCCAGGCAGCACGATTTGACTGCTTTCCTGCAAGGTTCTGTAGGAGAGTTCTGGAGGAGAGCTGGGTGAGCCATCTTTGACAGAGAGGGAAATTTTGGGATGGCAAGCCCCACAGGCCACCACCAGACACTGGCCCAGATATACATGCTCTCAGTATATGCATAGGGGCTACAATGCTTCTTCTGGAGCCAGCACCCGGGACCTGCCCTTGGGGGGGGGTGTAGACAGTAAGGGGATGGCCAGGGTGCCACAAGTTCCTAACCACTGTTAAGTGGCTTTTTCTTGGTGACATACTCGCCCTGTTACTGTAGCCCTTTAACTGTTCTCTGGAGCTTTGAGAAAGATGTTTCTTGCTGGGAAGAAAAACTTCTTCAGGGGAATGGAGCTTCTTCAGGGGAATGGAGCCCTGAAATGTCTCACGCCAACATCTTCCTTACCTCCACTCTTGTTGTTCCCTTCCAGTTCATCTTCCACAACTCAGTGAGAATGATCTTTTCAAAATGCTGTTCTATTTTTGTCACCTCGCCTTGCCTAAAACCTTCAATGACGTCCTGCTTTTTGTGGCATAAAGAAGCAGTTGTCTTTGGCCTAGAGGGCCCTACTTGGTCTGACCCCTCCCTCCCTCTGAAACCCTGTCTGGAACCGCATGCCCTCTTGCTACTGGCCTCTTTAATTTCTTTACATGTGCTGTCCTCCCTCCTAGCATAGAGACTTTGTATACACTGTTCATTATGCCTGGAAAGCAACCCTTCACCTAGTAAACTCATACTTACCCATCAGAACTCATCATCTACACACTTGTAATTTTATCTGCTAGCTACATGAAGGCAGGGACTTGTCTCCATCTTGCTTAAAGGTGCGTTTCTTGAGCCTGGCTGATAATAGCATGGGGCCTGGCAGAGAGGCAGTCAACAAATAGATATCAGATAGATTGGATAGATTTCAGTAAAAGTGTTAACCAAGCTGGTGTGAAAACTTAAACCTGAATTAGGACAATTTTTTAAACTAAGTGCTGTGTGGATTGCTTTGGTTATCGTGAAAATTGACATTTACCTGCTCCCAAGATGTGTTTTGTCAGCATTTCTGTCTGAAATGGTTGTAGTGTGTAAGTGCTGCATATGAGATAATGGCTTATTTTAATTTTACTTTCAGTATAATTTATTTCTTTTACCTAGGTCACAGTAGATACACCAACCAGCCCAGTTACCAGTGGACTTCCACTATTCTTTGTTATAACTGTTACAGCCATCAAGCAGGTAAATTTCTTATGCACAATAATGCCTGGATTCCAATCTAGTGTAATTTGAATTTCATTGTCAAAGCTGCTTTTTCATATTTATATAGAGTGGGCAGTATCCTTGATGGATTTAGTTTATATATATGAAAACCTATTCAATTGATTTTAAGGCACATCCTTAATTTCTATGCTCCTTTCCTCCTCAATATTTGTTTGTGGAGGTGTGAGCATTAAAAAAAGAGAGAAGAGTGAGTAGAAAGAACAACACAGTTGGAAATTGGGAGGTGGGTTTTTTTCCCTGTGCATTGTTTCAGTCTGATATGTCTATCTGATAAATTCTCTTTCTTGTGTACTTCTTTTGTTGCTTATAGTAAAGAATTCAAGATCACAAATACTTTAATTTTATTGTCTTTCCAGAGGCTGCTGAAGGACCTAGGGTTGGTGGGTAGGGGAAACTTTTTTTTCATATTTCTTCTTATTAGAGCTGACAACTGCTAGGGATTGTGGTGCTAATTTCTATTTTAGTTTGCCAAAGGGCTGCCTATGTAAAGTACCAGAAATGTGTTGGCTTTTATAATGGGGATTTTTTTTTTTTTTAAGATTTTATTTATTTATTCATTTATCCCCCCCTTGCTGCTTGTGCTCACTGGGTCAGCTAACCACGCCGTGTGGGCGGGCTTGCCTTCACCAGGAGGCCCCGGGAACCGAACCCGGGGCCTCCCATATGGTAAACGGGAGCCCCACTGATTGAGCCACAGCCGCTTCCCTATAATGGGGATTTATTTGGGGTAAAAGTTTAAGTTCCAAGGCCCCAAAATGTCCAAATTAAGGCATCAGCAGAGATGCTTTTTCATTAAGGTCAGCTGCCCTGCCCGAGGTGAAGCAAGATGGCCACTGATCTCTTCCGAGGTTTCTGCCTTCCCCCTTCAGAATCTCTGGTCTCTGGGAGCTCAGCTGTGAGGACTTGACTCTTTCCGGGCTTCCTCTATCAGTCTCAGCTGCTCTAATTTCTTCTAAAGTCCAGTTGCAAGCTATCAGGCATATGGCTTGTCTCTCCCTGGGCCTCAGCTCTTTGAGTCTCTTGGGGGCTTCTCTTCTTGCATCTGAGTTGTGGGTAAAACTGGAGTCCTTTCTCTCACAATGCAGGATCAATATGGTGGCTGCCTTTTCCTGTGTCTCAGTTTTTATCAGACCCAGCAAGAGGGTGGAGAGTCAACCTGAGTTGTGCCTCACTGACATAGTCCAATTGAAAGGGTCTCACATCCACAGGAATGGATTAGTTCACAAACTTAATCTTTCTCTTTTGGGGATTCATAAAGTAATTTCAAACTGCCACAATGTCTTTGAAGTACTTTGAGCCTTTTAAGTGATAGTAACTTTGAAAGATTCCAGATGAAATTGATAATGGAAAATGGCAGAATGTATGTGAAGGGGGGTGGGTTAACTATGTTTAGTATGTATTGGGACAGGCCACAGAACATGGCTAATTACAAACATAATTTTAGATAGAAGCTATCAAGGTGCTTTTAAAAAGTGCCCAAAGAAGCTTACAAAATGAAGTTCTGCTTAACAGTTTTGGGAACAAGGTTACTTTTCCTCTTGGTGCTATCTGGTTTTCTATCTTGCTTACCAGGAAATGCCAGGGTATTTTATCAAGTGTTTGGCTGCTAAATAAAGACTTTTGGAATGTTCTTTCCCTTAGGCCCTTAGGATTATTTCCTTTAACACCACAGAATTGGCATTCCCCAAAATAGCATGCATAGTTTTCAAAAGCTTTTACTGATTCATTTTACTCCCATTACTAGTTCATGGTAGTTCCTTTCTTTTCTCCCTATCATCAGAAAAAATACTCCATGAAGTGACAGCAAAACATTGTCGTAAAGAGAGACAGAAGAGTACATGAATATAGCCCTGTAGGAAAAGAAGGGGAAAGTGATCAAGAGATTTTTTTTCAAACATTTGTATTTGAAAAGATATAGGCATTCCTACCAAAACAAGCAATGAGTGTCAAAAAAAGGAATGGAGGTCATGCTCAAACAAATGAATGTCCTCCTTCTTCAGTTCTTTTGGTTTAAATCTACTTCAGACGAAAAGCCCAAAGAAAAGTAGACCAGTAGATCTTTCTCTGATTACTTTTACCTCTCAAAAATGAATGCCAACTAATATTTTCTTTTATCACCAAGTCAATGGAGTTTAACTGTTGATCTCAAATAAAACTTATCAAAGATTCTCTGTCAAAACAATCCTAACTTGCCTTTTCCTATTCTCTGTGGATGGGGAAGAATGACACTATTTCCTCAGAGACTATCACTCCAACAGTCTAGAACAGAAGAATATAGTGATTAAGCTTGTGAGGAAATAAAAACTCCGAATATTTTTTTTTTCAAATTAGAGAAAATTAACATTAGCTTGAGGAAGAGTAGAATTAGAAAAATAAATCTTAGTCCTTCACAGTTGAAGAACAACAGCTCTATGCCTGTGTTTTCGTTGATACTTACATGAAGAAAGAAGGAGCCTTTTTTTTTTTTAAGATTTTATTTATTTATTCATTCATCCCCCCCTTGCTGCTTGTGCTCGCTGGGTCAGCCAACCACGCCGTGCGGGCGGGCCTGCCTTCACCAGGAGGCCCTGGGAACCGAACCCGGGGCCTCCCACATGGTAAACGGGAGCCCTACTGATTGAGCCACAGCCGCTTCCCATGAAGGAGCCTTTTAGCACAATAAAGCTATTTACCTAAGAGGTATTTGAAAATGTGTCTCAGGTTTTGCTATTAAAGTGTACAGCATTGTCTCTTTAGCATTCTGAGTTGAAATTAATTCTCATAAATAAAGTGTAAATATCTGCTGTTGACTCATGGTGGGTAAGGTTATAGAAATTTATTAGCAAGTTTACTTCATTATCTGAGCTTGATTATATGGTTATTTTTATCCTTTTAGGGATATGAGGATTGGCTGAGACATAGAGCTGACAATGAAGTCAACAAGAGCACTGTCTACATCATTGAAAATGCAAAGCGAGTGAGAAAAGAAAGTGAAAAAATCAAGGTATTCTTTTAAAAAGAGCATTTCCATACAAGTATGGATTAAAGATGAATGCTAATAGAAACCATATTCTCCAGAACAACGGAAGAATTTGGGTGGAACAGAAAGGGAAGAGGCTAAGTGAAAATACCATTCTGGAATGGTTTAGGGCTGTGACTAGAATTCATAAAAATAACACAGTCCTCCCTGTACTTCTTTCAAGTAGTATCACTACTGAATTATTAATTAAATCCTTAGAATTACTGGGACTAAGTTTGCCATATCTCCAGTAATAAGTAAATTTTCTTGAATCTTTTTATATTAATGATGCAAAATGAGTGCTAAAGAGTGCAGAGGGGGAGCAGATGTGGCTCAAGCAGTTGAGCACCTGCTTCCCACATGGGAGGTCCCGGGTTTGGTTCCTGGTGCCTCCTAAAAACAAAACAAATGACAAACAAACAAAAAAAAACAACTCAGGGGAGCCGATGTGGCTCAGTGGTTGAGTGCCAACTTCCCACATATGAGGTCCCGGTTTCAATCCCCAGCCCTGGTAACTCAGGGGAAAAAAAAAAGTGGAAGGGTCACCTGATTTTGACATAGAATCTCTTTCTTTTCCTTTTTTCCTTTTCTCTGTTTTCTTTATCCCAGAGCAGAGTAGCCTAGGGTAGCTAAGAATCTGAAGTTTTCCAAACCAGCCCTAGGAACTCAGCATCACTGTTCAGCATAAGTAACAAAGGCAGCTCAAACGCTTCCTGCCATTAAATCTGTTGCTCCCAGGACACACATTAAAATTGCAAAGCAGGTGAAGGTCTGGCACATCTCTTGCTTTCTCTCATATCCCCTTTCTGCTTTTGCTGTTGCTTTCCACCCTACTGCAGTTAGAAAGACCTCTATCTTCTACCTTCCCTCCACCAGGCTCTTTTGTCTTGAGGCTGACTTCAGCCAGCTATAATCTTGATTAAAGCAGCTGATTCTGTTGTGTGAATTGCTATTTGATGGAGCCCCTTCTGGATGGTTTGTGTGTGGGAAAAGATGTTCATTAACCAAAAGCCTCTGTTTGTTTTTTTGGTTGGGATTTTTGAGCAGGAGAGTGACTTGGTTAGATTGTACCTTTGGTGCAATGGGAAGCCTTTGAAGGGATTCAAAGCCAGAGAGTGAGTGAGTGATCTTACTTCTTTTTAAAAGACAGCTCTGGAGAATGGGCAAAGTGACAGCAGGGGAAGAGGTAGAATCAGGGAGACTAGTTAGGTGATTACTGACATAGTACAGACAAAAGATGATGAGAGCTTACTTAAGGGTGACTGTAGAAGAGATAATTATATTAAAAATAGTAATTAGTACTTACATAGTACATAATATGTGCCAGACACTCTTTTATATTATATTCACTCATTTAATCTTCATTTCACAACAACCCCATGATGTAGGTCCTTTTATTTATTATCCCCTGTATACAAACGAAGAAACAGAGGCATGCAAGGAGGTTAGGAAACTTGTTCACAACTATTAAGTAGGAAAACTGGGATATGAATCCAGTCACTTCTAGGTGTAGAGTTCCTGCTCTTAACCATAACTCTGTGCTACCTTGAGAGAAATGCATATATTGACAATATCTTTTGGAGGTAGTGTCATCAGGACTTAAGAATGAATTGGATGTTTGGGGTGAGGGAAGGAGAAAAAGTGAGTTATTTAAGATAGCCTTTTTGCTTTTGACTTGAGCCAACTACTTGACATTTCTCTAACCCCATCTTATTAACTCAGATGGGGAAGACTGAAGAACAGGTTTAGGGACTGTATTAGTCAGCCAAAGGGGGGCTGATGCAAAATACCAGAAATCTGTTGGCTTTTATAAAGGGTATTTAGGGAGGCGGATGTGGCTCAGGTGGTTGGGCATCTGTCTGCCATGTGGGAGGGCCTGGGTTCAATCCCCTGGTTAAAAAAAAAAAAAGGCAAGCAGGCGAGCCAGGCTTGTACGGATGCGCGGTGAGCCATGCAGCAAGATGATGACGCAACAAAAGAGAGACGCAGGGGAGAGTCAAGGCGAGACGCTCCAGAAACCAGGAACTGAGGTGGTACAGGTGACAGGGTGCCTCTCTCCCACATCAGAGGTCCCTAGGGTCAAATCCCGGTGAAGCCTGGAGGAGAAAAATGAGAAGACAAGAAACAGACACAGAAGATCACCCAGTGAATGGACACAGATAGCAATCGGGGGTGGGGGGAGACTCATAAAACTGTACACCAAAAAGAAAAAATAGGGAAGCGGCTGTGGCTCAATCAGTGGGGCTCCCGTTTACCATGTGGGAGGCCCCGGGTTCGGTTCCCGGGGCCTCCTGGTGAAGGCAAAGCCCGCCCGCACGGCGTGGTTGGCTGGCCCAGCGAGCATAGGCAGCAGGGGGGGTGGGGATAAATGAATAAATAAATAAAATCTTAAAAAAAA
>JAKSZT010054138.1:5549152-5612037 GCA_026826555.1 Tolypeutes matacus | reverse complement strand
AAAAAAAAAAAAAAAAAAAAAAAGAAAAAAATAAAGTCAATTAGAAAATAATAATAATAAATAAAGGGTATTTATTTGGGGTAGCAGCTTACAGTTACCAGGCCATAAAGCATAATTTACTTCCCTCACCAAAGTCTGTCGCCACATGTTGGAGCAAGATGGCTGCCGACATCTGTAAGGAAGGGTTCCTCTCTTTCTGGGGCTCGTTTCTCTCCAGGCTCAGCTGCTCTGCTTTCTCCACAAGGCCAGCTATAGACTATCAGGCAAACGGCTCCTCTTTTTCCCGGGGCCTCTGCCGTTTCTAATTGAGCCTTCTCTCTGCTCCTCTGTGTCCTTACTTCCCAGGCTCCAGCATCCAAAACTCCAAACTTCCTTTTCTGCAGTGTGGTTTCTCTGTGAGTCCCCGCCCACCAAGGCCCAGTCAAAGCCTCAGTCATTATTTAATCAAGTAAAAGGGAGAACTCTGAATCCAATATAATCTAATATGCCCCGAGGGACAGACCAGTTTACAAAATCCAATATTGATTTTTGGAATTCATAAACAATATCAAACTGCTACGGGGACTGAAGTGTGCAAAGAAGGAAATCAGAAATTCACTTTTGGCCATGTTAATTTTGAGATAACTGTTAGAAATCCAGATGGCCATGTCAAGCCTGCAGCTCTGATGAGGTATTTTAGCTGGACATTGAAAATTGGAAATCATCAGCACACAGATTGTATTTCAAGCCTCAAGACTGAATGGAATCACATAGGTCGCAGAGCAGAGGGCCCTAGTAGCAAGCTTTGGGGAATTCCAATGTAACAACTGTTATTTGTGAGGGAAAGTATGTGCATAAGCAGCAAAAATATTGGAAACCAGATATAGTAAGATACCTCTCAATAATACATCATGCTTTAGTGCTAAATAGAAATTTATAGAGGTTGTGCTTGGGTACTACAGTCAGTGAATCAACCAAAGTATATTGAGATGTTATGCCGGATCCCAGAGGAGTTAGAAAGAATGAGCAGAGATGGTTCGTGTTCTCAAGAAATTTAACAAGCTAGCTAAATGGGCATGACATACCTTGCTAAAAGAATAAAAATAAAAGAAGATAACTGTTAAGAACCCAGTGAATAAGAGGAAGTAAAACTCTCACTGTTTGTGGATTACATGATCCTATATTTAGAAAATTCTAAAATGTCCACGATAAAGCTACTTGAGCTAATAAATGAGTTCAGCAAAGTGGCAGGATACAAGATTAACATGCAAAAATCAGAAATGTTTCTTACTAGTATTGAACAATCTAAGGAGGAAATCAGGTAAAAAAATGCACTTAAAATAGCAACGAAAAAGCTCAAATACCTAGGAATCAATTTAACCAAAGAAGACCAACCTATATTCAGAAAACTATAAAACAATGCTAAAAGAAATCAATGAAGACCTAAATAAATAGAAGGACATTCCGTGTTCATGGATTGGAAGACTAAATCTCAAGATGCCAATCCTACCCAAACTGATTTATAGATTGAATGCAATACCAATCAAAATTCTAGCAGCCTACCTTACAGAAATAGAAAAGGCAGTTTATCAAACTCATTTGGAAGGGAAAATGCACCCATATAGCCAAAAGAATTCTAAAAAAGAAGTGTGACATGGGAGGAATTTCACTGCCTGACCTTGAAACATATTACAAAGCTACAGTGGTCAAAACAGCATGGTATTGGCATAAAGATAGACACATCAATCAGTGGACTAGAATTGAGAGTCCAGAAATAAACCCTCACCTCTACAGCGAACTGGTTTTTGACAAACCTACCAAGTCCCTGTTGACGGGACAAAACAGTCTCTTCAACAAATGGTATTGGGAGAACTGGATATACAAAACTGAAAGAATGAAAGAGGACCCCTGTCTCACTCCCTATATCAGAATCAACTCAAAATGGATCAAAGACCTAAATATAAAAGCCAGGACCATATTAACTACTAGAAGAAAATGTAGGGAAGCATCTTTAAAGACTTTGTGGTAGGTAGGTGATGCTCTCTTAGACCTTATACCCAAAGCACATGCAACAAAAGAAAAAATAGATAAATGGGACCTCCTCAAAATTAAACACTTTTTTTCTCCCAATTGCTTTCTTTTCTTTTTTTTTTTTTTTTTTAAAGAAATACTGGGGATTGAACCCAGGACCTTTTACATGGGAAGCAGGCACTCAACCACTGAGCCACATCCACTCCCCAATGAGAGTTGGGTTTTTTCATTTGTTTGTTTTGTTTTTAGGAGGTACCAGGGATCGAACCCAGGACTTCATACATGGGAAGCAGGCTCTCAACCACTTGAGCTACATCCGCTCCCCAAAATTAAACACTTTTGCACCTCACAGGACTTTGTCAAAAGGGTAAAAAGGCAGCCAACTCCATGGGAGAAAATATTTGGAAATCACATGTCTGATAAGGTTTTAATATCCATGACATATAAAGAGATGCTACAACTCAACAATAAAAAGATAGCCGATCTGATTAAAACATGGGCAAAAGACTTGAATAGACATTTGTCCAAAGAAGAAATACAATTGGAAAAAAAAAAAAAAAAAACACATGAAAAAAATATTCAGCATCCCTAGTGATTAGGGAAATGCAAATCAAAACCGCAATGAGATATCATTTCACACCTATCAGAATGGCGACTATGAAAAAGAGAACTGTGAGTTTTGGAGAGGATGTGGAGAGATGGGAACGCTTGTTCACTGTTGGTGGGAATGTAGAATGGTACAGCCACTATGGAGGACTGTTTGGCAGTTCCTAAAGTAGTTGAATATAGACTTGCCACGTGACCCTGCAATACCACTACTGGGTATATACCCAGAAGAACTGACAGCAGTGATACGAACAGACATCTGCACACCGATGTTCATAGCCACATTATTCATCATTGCCAAAAGATGGAAACAACCCAGGTGTCCATCAACTGATGAATGGATAAACAAACTGTGGTCTGTTCACATGATGGAATATTATGCAGCTGTAAGAAGAAATGAAGTCGTAAAGCATATGGCAACATGGATGAACCTGGAGGACATTATGTTGAGTGAAGCAAGCCAGACACAAAAGGACAAATACTGTATGATTGTACTATTAAGAACTAAATATACTTTGTAATCTCATGAAGTTAATAACTTGAGTATGGGTCAACAGAAAATAGAATGAGTTTAGAGAATGGAAAGCTGGGGAGCTAACTTGTGCAAAGTTGGTAAAAAGGATGTCTGTTAATCTTGAAATGAATAGAAAGGTGAAAGCCCAACATGTTTGTAACTAGCAGTGCTATTATGTGGGTATGAAAGTGGTTTGGGGGCGGATGTGGCTCACGTGGTTGGGCGTCCATCTGTCATATGGACGGACTCGGGTTCGCTCCCTGGGACCTCCTGGTAAAATAAAAATAGGTGTGCAGGCGAGCCACGGGCCCGCCAAGCCGCGCAGCAAGATGATGACGCAGCAAGGAAGAGATACAGGAGAGAGCCAAGACGAGACATGGCCAAAACTAGGAACTGAGGTATTGCAGGTGGCAGAGTGCCTCTCTCCCACATCGGAGGTCCCTAGGATCAAATCCCAGTGAAGACTGGAGGAGAAGGATGAGAAGAGAAGGCAGGAAACAGACACAGAGGATCACCCAGTGAATGGACACAGACAGCAAGCGGGGGTGTGGGGGGGGTGGGGGGGTGGTATAAATAAAGTAAATAAATAAATCTTTCCAAAAAAAAAAAAAAAGTGGTTTAAAGGGTAAGTCCAAGGTCATTTTTTTTTTTTAATTTATTAAAGATTTTTATTTATTTATTCATTTATCCCCCCCCTTGCTGCTTGTGCTCGCTGGGTCAGCTAACCACGCCATGCGGGCGGGTTTGCCTTCACCAGGAGGCCCCGGGAACCGAACCCGGGGCCTCCCATATGGTAAACGGGAGCCCTACTGATTGAGCCACAGCCGCTTCCCCAAGGTCATTTTTATTACTAAAAGGAAAACTAAAAAATATAACTTGGAACTGTATAGCATAGTGAAACCACATGTGAAATGGGAATATGGGTAAAATTGCATATATTAGACCAGTTTTCTCTGAAGCTGAACAAAGATATGTTAATACTACAAAATGTTAATATCAGACAAACAAAAACCACATTATGCTGAGTGATAGAAACCAGACACAAAGTACTACATATTGTATGATTCCACTTAAATAAAATGTAAATATAAGTCAATTTATAAAGATGAAATTATATTAGTGGTTATGTAGGACTGGGGAAGGACTGCTAAGGGGTATAGAGTTTTTCTTTTTGGAGTAATGAAATTGTTGTAAAATTCTTTGTGGTGATGAATGCACAACATTGTGATTATACTAAAAGCCATTGATTATACACTTTGGATAGATCATGTGGTATCTGAATATATCTCAATAAAACTGCTTAATAAAAAAATTTAAGAAAAGAACCCAATAGGGAAGCGGATGTGGCTCAAGCAGCTGGGCACCTGCCTACCACATGGGAGGTCCCGGGTTCAGTTCCCAGTGCCTCCTAAAAAGAAGATGAACAGAGAGCGGACAGCAAATGCAGATGACAGGGGGTGGGGGGTTAGAAATAAATAAATAAAATCTTTAAAAAAAAAGAACCCAGTGAGTGTTACAGAAAAAAAAAAAAAAAACACTCTTGGAGATTAGAGAAGGGAGATGAAAGCAGTTTTTTAAGATGAAGTGGGAATGGAATAGACTTAGGATTCAGAGAGGCAGAGCATAAGAACATTTGGATTGGGACTGAGAGAGTGTCAACACCAGGAGATAAAGAGGAAGGAAGCTCCTTGGACTGGAGTGGGGAGTTAGGTTAGAATTAGTAGGAGAGGAATTGAGTTGAACTTTTCTAGTATAAACATTTAATGCTATAAATTTCCCTCTAAGTCTGTTGATAAGCCCACTGAAGGGAATGTCTGATGTCATGTTTTTCATATCTAACTTTTCCACTTGGCTTTTTTTGTAGTTTCCATTTCTCTGTTGAAATCTCCATCTGCTCATGTATGTTGTCTCTCTTTACCAAATCCTTTAACATCTTAGACATAGTTATTTTTAAGTCCCTGTCTAATAGTTCCAAAATCTGGGTCATTTATGGATCTGATTCTGTTGACACATTTATCCCTTGATCATGGCTCGTTTTTATCTTGTGTGTGTCTCATATTTTTAAATAGAATTTTGGGCATTTTATATAAAGAATAGTTGAGCCTGAGTTAACTATATTTATGTACTGTAATGGGCATGCCTCTTCTGTTAGGCCATTAGTGTTGGAGGTTGAGTCAATCTGTTCAGGAGTTGGGTTGGCTTTGGGTTTTGTTGTAGCTAGAGTTACTTTCAACAACCACACAGTCTTCAAATTCCTTGGATTGTGGATTGCTGTTACCTTATGCTTTGTGTGGGACTTTATGTACTGAGTTTTGTTTTTTTTTTCCTCACTGTTTCTGCTCCACCCTCTGCTTTCAGCAGGCCCTACATCCCTGAGTCACAGAGAGTGTCTCTCTCAGTGCCCTTGGTCCTCCCCAGTGGTAGACTATTACTTGTTATTCAGGGCATGGCCCCTGGTGGGAGCAGAGGGGTTTCTCAGTTCACCTGCTCCAGTCTATGTTAGGTCGGGCATATGCAACTGAGCTTCCGGGGTGGAACTTTCTCAATATTCTTGCCCCAATCCCATAGCAGAAGAACTTTGTCTTGTAACAGACCAGGTCCTCAGTATGAGTGGTTTTCCTGCCTCATCCCCAGCGGCAGACGGACTTTACTTCTACCTCTTCTCCCACAGTAGTTAGTGCTTCCCTGGGACTGCACCTCAGAAGTTTTCCATCCTTTCCAGTAGATGCAAGTGGCTTTTGTCTCATGAGAGAAGGGCGTGGGATTCTAACAGGTTTTGTGCCTGTCCCTCCACAGCCATTGATCACCACCTGCATGCTCGTACAGTGTGGAGGGCTCTCTTAGGTCTTCTACCCTCAGGGGAGGCCTGTGGAGAAGAGTTGGTGAATGGTTGTGATCTCCCCTTGGCTCTTGGACTCCCAGGAGTCACATTAGCTCACAGTCAGCCTTTAAGAATTGGTTGAAATTCCAGTTTTCTTCTTACCCACTTATATGGCAACCATTTCTTCCTACTGTGCTCTGCCAATTATGAAACAGTTCATTTGTCCTGTCTCTCCTCAGAGGGACTTGTCTTCCTTCGAATGTCAGTTCACTTGGTTTCCTTCCAACCTCAGTTCTCTGAGGGATTGAAAAAATGATGGTTTTGTGGTTATCCAGGCTTTTCTAATTGTTATGGTAGGGGATGGTGATGATGTTCTTTTGCAGCTTGTTACATCCTAAATGGAAACAAAGCTCTAGAATTGACCTCTGAGTATGTTATTTCCTTGCATAAAAAGTCCTTTACCAGTTTCCCATTACCTTCAGGGTGATGTTATTCCCTTGCTTTAAAAGTCCTTTACCAGTTTCCCATTACCTTCAGGGTGATGTTATTCACTTGCTTTAAAAGTCCTTTACCAGTTTCCCATTATCTTCAGGGTGATGTTATTCCCTTGCTTTAAAAGTCCTTTACCAGTTTCCCATTACCTTCAGGGTGAGACCTAAACCTCTTATCCTGGCCTAACAGACCGTTTGTGATCTGACCCCTGCCTGTCTCACCAGCCTCAGCTTACACTCTATGCACTGGACCTCTGTATTTCATATCTGAACAAACTGTAAGTGGTGCAGAAGAAATGCCCTCTTTGTGGTTTTTATCTATCAGTGACTGAGAGCCATCTTCCAACATTGAATGAGTGTTTCCTTCTTCTAAGATGCTTTAGGATTTTGTCTGTTGTTTTCTTCTGAGTGTTTAAGCATAGGCTGTGGTTTTATGTAAGCAACATAAGTGTTGATATAAGTGAGCAAGGAAAGATCCAACAAAATGAAGTTTTATTTACAGGTTAATCAAATTATTGATGCTGATGCTCTTGGTTACTGATAAGAGGTCTTGAGATCTTCTCTCTGCTAAATTAAGTTGCAAATAAAAGACGGATTTTTCTTTTATTGGTTCAGTGTTTCCCAACAAGTGTGTCTAAGCCAGGCTACCAGATATTTATTCCCTCCTATTCCCTTCTAAAATGGCTTGACTTCTGCCACCAGCCACCTCCTCCCTTGAGGCTATGGTACAAAAGTTTTATTTATATTTTCCATATTTGCCATGGTGTGAAAATGTTGGGAAGCACTGGACTGGATGGTTTCTTACATCCCTCCAGATTTAAAAAAATTATGACTATTCATAAGTTGGGCATCAAGTGATTTTAGGGTATTAGTAATAATTATAAGTAATATCTATCAAATGATTAGCATGTGCCAGAAACATTACTAGATATTTTACCTTATATTTTACCTCTTCTTTACTTGAGGTTTGGGTACTCATTGATAGGAAATGGTTTTTCATTGCTTTATTAATTGTATTCTTCTGGTATCTGTTGAATTATTGGAAAGTGACTTATAGAAAACATTTTTTCCAAATATTATGGGAAAAAGAGATGCTTTTCTAATTAAGTGAGGTTCTCTGAGCACTGAAGAAGGTTTGGCACTCAATGATCAATGACCATCGCTCTTGTCACATGGGAGGCAAAGCATTTTGAAATTTACATGTTGTAGTATGATTGCTCACCTTTCATGAATTGCCCTACTTGGGACATGCAGGATGTTTTCTGGATGCATTCATGAAATGATAGTCATTGACTTATTACACATTAGTGCCAGAAATACCAGAGAGCAATTGGACATCTAGGTGTCTGAATCATTTTATTAGAGTTTAAAATTCAGTGCTTGGGTTATCGGAAAGCATCAGAAGTCACTGTGGCCTAAAAGAGAATTATGAAAGTTGAGTAATATTCTTTCTTCAGATTTCACATGGTGTAGGGTGCTGATACAGTCTAGCCCCAGAAGAGGAAAGGTGTCTTGCTAATGTTTTGACTTTAGAATGAGGTATAATGAATACTTTGTGTGGCCTTAAGAATATTTATATGTACTTTGCTCTCCATTCTAGGTTGGTGATGTAGTAGAAGTTCAGGCAGATGAAACCTTTCCCTGTGATCTTATTCTTTTATCGTCATGCACCAGTGATGGTACCTGCTATGTCACTACAGCCAGTCTTGATGGAGAATCCAATTGCAAGGTAATTGAGACAAAACTTTGGCTGAACATTTTGAGCTCAGGATTGTTCGTTATATAAGAGTGAGTCCCACCACCCCCTTATCTTTTTTCTTTGTTCCCTGCTCATGTCAGTTTTGTATTTGAAGGGAGCTTTTATGTAATTGTCTTTGGACTTTTAAGCAAATACTCATCTTTGGGGGGACTAGGTGTTGCTGGGTGGGGGCAAAGAGCAAAACCATGCTCCAAATAGTAACCATCACAATTTTTTTTAAAGATTTATTTTTATTTTATTTATTTGTCCCCACCCCCTGGTTGTTTGCACTTGCTGTGTCTGTTCATCTTTCCTTGTTTCTTTAATAGGCACTGGGAACTGAACCTGGGACCTCTGATATGGGAGGGAAGCAACTAATTGCTTGAGCCACCTCCATTCCTTGCTTTTTTGTGTCATTATGTTATTCTTCTTGTGTCTCTTGTTGTGTCATCTGGTTGCGTCAGCCTGTTGCGCCTGCCCGTCACACCAGCTCACTGTCTTCTTTAGGAAGCACCAGGAACAAAACCACGGACCTCCCATGTGGTAGGCGGGAGCCCAGCCGCCCAAGCCACATCCACTTCCCAACCATCACAATTTTTGTAGCACTGCTTGCATTCTACATTGACATAACCCACTTAACATTTTATTTAGGCTTTTAAAAATTGGAGTAATCATAATACAACTACAAAAATAACTTCATGTGCACTAACCTTACAATTTGATCTCTTTATATTCTAAAAATGATGACTATTTGCTTAAAGAGTATGCTTACTCCTGGGATATGGGAACTGTAACCTGGAGTAATTTGATTTCTTTTTTAATACCTTAAGGCAGGGGTTCTTAACGAGGAGTCTGTAAGCTTGAATTGAAATTTTAAAAACAACATTATTCTTGTGGGGATGTGTTGGTGCAGGTATGATATATTTATTAACTAACACTCAGTATAGTGAGGACTTAGTAAGGGGTCTGCAGTTTTCACCTGACTGGCAAAGGGGTCCATGGAACAAAAAAGGTTAAGAACCCCTGCCTTAAGGTGTAATTTAGCCTTCCTAGTTGCTTTATTGCAACTAGGAAGAATGATAAACTTGAAGTAAATTTTCTCAAACTAGGGGATAAATGGCTTTCCTGGTACTCTCTGGCAGTCAGTTCTCAGCCATTGCCCAGAGTTTCATGGGCATGATCATGTGTTCACTATGTGCTGCTTTTGAGGAGGGGTACTAATATGCTTACCTCTGGGTTTATCTTTGGAGGGCTTTCCTCTGGAGTTGAGGACCACAACTAAGTATGTAAAAAAAAGGAACTTAACTCCCTGTTAGATGACTAATTGTGCACTTCAAGGGCATGGAGATGGACTGGTAACATTTAAGCTGTTCAGAAACCAGGTTATATTTTAGGAAATGTCAAGATAGAAATCGAGACATCTACCTAAAGATTCTCTAATAGGGGAAAATTTTGCTTAGAGGAAGAAAGCTCTCAAGTGTTTCTTTTTTCAAATAAGTAAACCTGATCAAATCAGCCCAAAGTACAGAGGTTTTCAAAATCAGGAGGTAGCTTTAAATACAGCACAGGCAGTTCCATTATATTCCCCAAAGACCATGGCAACAGCTTTCCCTTCTGCATAAGCGGTGCACTCTCTGAGTCTGTATTAGCCCTTGTTTGATGATTTATAAATGGGTTCATTGGAACCTGCTTTGATTTTGCATGAATCAAGTGCATAATATACAGTAGTAGAATGGTCTGTGTGACTGAAACAAGACACATCATCTCCCTGCCCCTCATATGAAATGTAGCCACTTTGAACATTTTCAAGATCGTTAGTTATGCTGTTTGGGTAATGGAGCTATTAATGACTTTTTTCTTGCTCTTGGCAAAATTGTAGCATTCTTATGACTGAAATGGTTATAATTCAATTTTTGTGTGTATCTACGTTCCCATACGTTGTCGTGACCAAAATAATAGGTCTCAATTCCGTAAATAGGAGGAAAAAAATAAATTTATTGAATTTTTCATGGGGTTTTCACTTAATTATATGCATGCTGCAATTGGAATCTTCTCAGCTGTCAGTATCGAGAAGAACTTTTAGGTTTTTCATTATCTTTGAAATCCCCTTGCAGCAGGGTTATCATTCTAATTATCTGTAATATGTTTAAAGAATAATGCCATGAAACTTACATGATGGGATATGTGCATCAGTAATTGTATTATTCTGCCCAACCTCTTACTAAAACCTACTGTGTCCCTGGAATCAGGTGGGTATATGATTATACAAAGAAACACTTTTTTGTTTATTTCTTCTGCTTTCATCTAGACACATTACGCAGTACGTGACACCATTGCACTGTGTACAGCCGAATCCATTGATACTCTCCGAGCAGCAATTGAATGTGAACAGCCTCAACCTGACCTCTACAAGTACGAGTCACCTGGTTTCATTTTAATGCTATCTTTTGGCTGTGCTTCTCTTTGCAGCCAGTATTGCAAGGAAACACCCACCATTTACCAGCTAACTGTCATTTGTGTTCTTATGAGCTAGCTGTTCCTTCCTTCTGGCAGTGAAATGAATCAAATCAGCCTTGTTCACTAGCAGTCTAAGATAAATCACTGTGGGGGCAGGCATCTTACTTATGCCTTTTCTTTTATTTTTGTCATTTGTAAACATAGCCATCCATCAAGTTTTAAGATTATTTTATCCCAAAAGACTGCTGTAATCAGACTGATGCAGTTGCCAGAGTTAATTAATACAAAAATAAACCCTTTTGCTGGTCATCCAACATTGAAGAGAGAAGAGGATATGGAGCCCTGCAATAAGTAGGCACTCCACCCTTTTTTATGATGATTATGGTTACCTGAGGATTGCCAATAGGCTGTTCATTGACCACAATAAACAGTTAAGTTGAGAAACCAGTAAAATGGTGTAATTTCCTCTATTTTACCCTACTGAGGCTCTCTGGAGTAGGTTGACTGATTATCAGTCATTGTGGGTTGTCAAACGTTGGGCATTTTTTTTATTTTTAAGACTGCCTAGTTTGGTTGATTAGAGCATGGTGCTAATGAGAGTAGAGTAACAGATTTCATCCCCAATTGGGTCAGTTAATTTCATTCTATTCCACTGTTGCAGATGGCATCCATTACCCATGTCAGCCATCTTGTTAATGCATGCTCTTGGTCATAATGGGTGACCAAGTGGTTGGATGTGGCTCACACTAATGCCCAGTTGTGGAAAACAAAATAGTCATCTGACTGCTAAGACAGTGCCCTCCCACCTTTTCTTCTTTCGTATCCACTTTGATATTAGGATCTAGGGCCACAACATAAAACTACTGTTCTCTGCCTTTAAGGAGCTCACAGTGAGCAAAGGAGATAAAACAGTAAAGCTAGGCATACAATAATGTGAGATCATTGAGGTGAATTCAAGGTCCAGAGGATCAGAAAAGGGAGTGACCAATTCTGCCTGAGTTAAAGATTAACATTCCACCCTTGCACGTTTTTAGGGAAACCACAAAATTTTTCACTAGCTTAAATATGGAGACTTTTTAGGGCAGGAAGGTTAGACTACATTGAGTGCCTTTGCTACATGACTTCAGAAAACCTTGTAGTTCCACCATCCTAAGTGCAAATCACTTGCATTATAATTAATGGTTTATTTCTCTGTCTTCTGTTCTAGACAATGAACTCTGGGAGGGCAGGGAACATGTACTTTTTGCTTACTAGTGTATCTCCAGCAACTAGCACAGTTCTGGCACAATTAATATATGATGGATGGGAAGTGGCTGTGGCTCAATCAGTAGGGCTCCCGTTTACCATATGGGAGGCCCCGGGTTTGGTTCCCGGGGCCTCCTGGCGAAGGCAAGCCCGCCCGCACGGCGTGATTAGCTGACCCAGCGAGCACAAGCAGCAAGGGGGGGGATAAATGAATAAATAAATAAAATCTTTAAATATATATATATATATGATGGATGAATGAAAAGATCCTCAGACTTTGTGTATATAATAATATAATATTTTCATTTTTCTGGGGGAGAAAACACACCCTGTTTACAATCCAAATAATAAAAGACTCCCAACACACTTTTTCAGGAGGAGGGGTTAGGTCTTTTTGACCCCATTTTGCAGAAGAGTTAACAGGCACAATCAATTCACGAGTGTTTATGATGTATAGTTAGTTTATGATGTATAGTTACCCTCTGCCTAGCCCTGTTAAGTTATTGGCTCAAGCTCAGTATTGACATCAGCTGCAAGACACAGGTAGGAAATTTCCAAGATTGTAATCAAGTGTTCACGCTTAGATTACTGCTGTGATTTTCAAAAGGTGGTTCTTGGACCAGGAGGACCAACCTCACCTGGGAACTTGGATATTCAGATTCTTTCCTGAATCGGAAACTCAGGGGTGGAGCCCAGCAATCTGTAGTTTAACAAGCCCTCTGGGTGATTTTGTTGCATGCTTCAGTGTAGGAATTACTGAACTAAATGGTTTTAGAAGTTGTGTATAAGCACTAAAAACTTTTCTTCACATGAATTTAAAATAAAAGCCATTTTATTTATATAAAAATATAAAGGAGAGGGGTGTTAACTGCTTGCACGATGCCAAGTAGAATTTTTTTTTCCAAGTAGAATTTGATAATCAATTTAGAATCAGTTGAAATTATTACCCAACTTACCAGTTCCACATGACTGTGCTTCAGAAATATAATAGACTTTTGTCATTCATTCATTCAGTCTTATCTGTCTCTTCTGCATTATTTGTATTTTGATTCATTCCCATATTTGTAGCATACGGATGTCACATGAATGTAGAAAATACATTTGCTATTATGTTCTTTTAACAGGTTTGTTGGACGAATCAATATCTATAGTAATAGTCTTGAGGCTGTTGCCAGGTTAGTTTGTTATTCCTTTAATCTCTCCTTTTGCAGGGGGGTGGAGTGGGGGTGTATTTCTCTTTTCTGCCCATTAAATAGCCAAATATCTTCTTTTTAGAAAAGGATATAAAGGCGAATAAATATAGGGTTTATTGTCCTGCTTATGGGTAACTAACCTTGTGATAGGTAGGGCTGTGGTGGTAAGGATCTGTGGGTAGAGTGGGTGGGGTGTTGGAAGTGATGCTTAGAGTTGCCAAAAGAGCTGAGCTCCAGACACTTTGAATTTTTCAAACCTGTTAAATCCACTGTATTTATTGCGCTCAGGTTTGTACTGGCTGATGGTATTGGAAGTAGACCTGAACAAGAGTGGTTTAAGGGAGAATAATTGAGGAACTGGGCAGTGGGTAAAATGCTGGGAGAATTACCCAGACTTAAGTAAAGTGAAAGGCTGATCGTTTATAATTGGATATTCCATACATGAAGGGGTGTTTTCTTCCCCACTCTATCATCCAGTTAATTGCCTCAACTTTTCTGCTTAGCCTTTATAGCTAAAGTCACAAAGAAGTAAAAGAAATGCAAGGTGCCCAGTGAACTGGCTTTCTTTTCTACATATCTAGTGTGTCTTTCCCCCCCCATGACATTTGATTTCCCAGTCTCTCCTTTGTCACCCTCTGTTTCCGTAGCTCCCTGATTTCCTTTTATTTCTCTGTGCATCTCTTTATCTCTGTGTGTTGCTGGCTGTTCCCATACTTTGCTTCTATCTGTGCTCTATCCTCAAGTTAATGAAGAGTGAGGGGTCTTTAGATATTGTTCTGAGGCTTTCACATATGATATAAGCAGGCCGATACATTCTGATCCCCAAGAGATAGATGTGTGCCAGGGCAAAATATGTCCCCAGAGTTGATGAAAGCTTTTGGGTTGTTTGGTTAAGTTGTATTCATTTTTTATTTAGGTCTTTGGGACCTGAAAATCTCTTGCTGAAAGGAGCTACACTAAAAAATACCAAGAAGATATATGGTGAACAATTTTAAAGATATACTTAATCAGAAGTAGCTTTCTGTGAATAAGTAGTGCATGTTAAACATTGAACATGGCAAGTATTGCCATTTACTCTAAATCTATTTTTAGGTGTTGAAAATTTACAAGATGGTGAGCGGGTGTAGCCCAGTGGTTGAGCTGAGTGCATGCTTCACATGTATGAGGTCTCAGGTTCAATTCCTGGTACCTCCTTTAAAAAAACTATGATGTAGTTCTGATTACAGTAATGTACCTGAATGATCATAAAGGAAAAATATTTTTTAAAAATTTACAAGATGGTGAACTAGTGTGACATAACAAACCATGTAGAATTAAGTAATACTATAATTGATATACTGTCTGGTGAGGAAAAGAGGACTCAGAATTCCTACTTTTATGGATTTAAAAAATTAATAGAACAGACTGAGTGGGGAGTTGGTTGGCAAGTTCATTTGTAACCTAGTTTTCATTATATTCTTCTATTCCTTAGGAGTTGCTGTTTACACTGGGATGGAAACCAAAATGGCTTTGAACTACCAAGGGAAATCTCAGAAACGTTCTGCTGTCGAAAAGTTAGTGTGTACCACAATTTCTCTAGTCATTATTAAGCTAAACTTCCTCAGTAATAACAACCATAAAACAACATCAACAATAATAACAACTGCCATTTTGAGTGCTTTTATGTTTCAAAAACTTCACAGTTATTACAGTTAATATGTGTCTGATTTTGTTTAATCCTCTGAACAACTCTGTGTTAGCCTCTCCACTTTACAGATGAATTAATGGCCTCAGAGAAGTTAAGTGATTTACTTAAGCTCACACAGCTATTAAAGGGCAGAGTTTACGCATACTGTAAATATATTCCCTTTTGCTATTGGAAATGGTTTGGGGTCCTCTAGTTGCTATATGCAAGAATGTTCAACAAATTTTAAGTGGTACCTGATAGATATTCAGGCCAGGTGCCACTTGCATGGACCGCTCTCCATGGTTGGCATGGATAACCACTATCTCAGTGGCATCCCTTCCATAGATCCACTTTCAGACGGACTTGAAAGACTCCACCCTTAACAGAAGGATTTCACATTTGCTAATATCCCTTGTTTTAGTTTACTAGGCTGCCAAAATGCAATATACCAGAAATGGGTTGGCTTTTACAATGGGGATTTATTAGCTTACAAGCTTACAGTTCTGAAGCCATAAAAATGTGCAAATTAAGGCATCATCAGGCTCTGCTTTCTCCCTCCTCCTCTGGACTTTCTTGCCTGCAGCTTCCTGCTTCGTGGCTTTCTCTCTGTCCCTCTGAATTTCATTCTCTTATAAAGGACTCCAGTAAGAGGATTAAGACCTACTCTGGGCCCACACT
Organism: Tolypeutes matacus; assembly: GCA_026826555.1. Taxonomy (NCBI): domain Eukaryota; kingdom Metazoa; phylum Chordata; class Mammalia; order Cingulata; family Chlamyphoridae; genus Tolypeutes; species Tolypeutes matacus. The sequence continues at coordinate 5,596,618 of JAKSZT010054138.1, read as the reverse complement.
ATGCTGAAGTAACCTAATCAAAAGGTCCCACCTATAATAGGTTCATAATCACAAGAATGGACCAGCTTTTCTTAAAAATACGATTTTGTGGGGTACATAGTTTCAAACTACTTAGGGCTCCCGTTTACCATATGGGAGGCCCCGGGTTCGGTTCCCGGGGCCTCCTGGTGAAGGCAAGCCCGCCCGCACGGCGTGGTTAGCTGACCCAGCGAGCACAAGCAGCAAGGGGGGGATAAATGAATAAATAAATAAAATCTTTAAAAAAAAAAAAAAAAAAAAGGGGAAGCGGCTGTGGCTCAATCAGTTTCAAACTACCTAACCACTCTACCTCAAATCTTTCAGATTCAGGGAAATGGAGACAAGCTCCTCCTTCTAAAAGGATTGGAGTTATATGATCCAGATTCATCCTATCTAACTTAGGGAGTTCTGGTTATGTCTGTGTGAAGAGGTAGTTAAATCCTCTCAGCAAAAGACAAATATTAAACTGGACAGAATTGTTAAAAACAACTATTTCAGGGCTCTGGCAATATGAGCAAAAGCAAGCAACAAATTGAGAAAATTTTTTTTCTTCTTCTTAAAAACTGCTAGAATTTAAGGTAGAAATGCTAGAAAACTATGTCATTCTTGTCTGGAACTGCTCCATTCCCGGCTTCCCTAGGTCAGAGGCAACTATATTTTTACCAGCTTGGCGCTTACTGTGCATTTAATAGAAAACAACTGGGGAAAACCCACAGCTTTGGTAACCTGAGGTTGTTATGGTCTTAGTTGGGGTGAGTGGACAACCAAGAAGAAAATTAACAGAGATATCCTGGAAATGAAATAGCCTTAAAGGCTGAAATAGAGCTCTTCAGATATTTCTGGCTAACAGAGATAGATGTGCATACCTGGGGCAGATCCAAGAGATTTCAGCAAATAGTAAAAGTCAAGAGAGACTTGAGAACTGGCTGCAATTGTGAATGTGTTCGCCAAAAGAGACAGATCAATTGGAAGAGAATTGGAAGCATTATGGGCTCAAAGAATACAGCCTTTCCTTAAATCACTGGCTGACCACTAAATTATACAGATATAGGGTGACCCCTAGGAAGCCAGCCTGACAATAACAAAACAAAAACCCCAAAAAACTGAGCAGAGATATCAGTGCCTGGGCCCGTTGTGAGGGAGACAGATGCCACAGTTTAAGCACAAGCATGTTAATTTTTTCAGAAAAACAAAACAATCCAGAGTTGCTACAGTGTATTATCTAAAATAATCAGTTTTCAGTCAAAATCTGAGACATGCAAAGAAATAGGAAAATATATCCCATATATAGGAGGAAAAGCAGTCCATAGAAGTTGATCATAAAAGCTGAATTTAGCTGTCAAAGACTTCAAAGCAGCTATTATATGTTCAAAAATTAGAGGAAACTATGTTCCAGAATTAAAGGAAAATATGAGAACAAAGGCTTAAGAAATAGGGAAAGTCCATAAAGAAATAGAAACTAAGAAAGCGGCAAACAGGAAGTCTAGAGTTGAAAAATACAGTAATCAAAATGAAAAATTCAGTAAATAGGTTCAGCAGCAGATTTGAGATGGCAGAATACAGGATCAGTGACCTTGAATTGGCCAATAGAAGTTAGATATTAGAAGAACAGAGAGAAAACAGAATGAAGAAAAATGAACAGAGTTTCAGAGACCTAGGGAACACCATTAAGCATACCATGTACATGTAATGGGACTCTCAGAAGGAGAGGAGAAAGGGACAGAAAATACATTTGATTAAATAATGGCTGACAGCTTCCCATATTGGATGAAAAATATTAATTTACAGACCTATCGTAGTTAACAAACTCCAAGTATGATAAACACAGAGAGATCCATACCTGGATATGTCATAGTCAAAATGTTGGAAACTAAGGGCAAACAGAGAATCTTGAAAGCAGAAATATAAAAACAACTAATTATGATTAGAGGAACAACAATTCAACTAGCAGCTGACTTATTAGAAACTATGAGGCAAGTAAGTCTTGGAAAGACATTCAAGTACTGAAAGACAAAAACTGTCAACCAAGAATGCTATATCCAGTAAAACTTTTTTTTTCAAAAGTGCAGGTGAAGTATATTCCCAGATTAAGGAAAAAGAGAGATAATTTGTTGCTAGCCGACCTGCCCCATCAGAAAGACTGTATTTATATGTGTATATTTACTCTTCTTTTAATTGCTTTAAAAAATATATGACTATATAAAGCAATAATTACAACACTTTATTGTTGGGTTTATAACATATATAGATGTACTATTCCAGGGCGTGGAGGAGAGATCTTTGTGATGGCCCAATTATTCTTCACTCTTCAGCCATATGGGACATATCTCAAGGAGGGGTCAGCAAGTGTGCATATCTGTGGGGGTCAATCATTTAATCTCAGTCCTTGTCCTCAGAATTCACTGCACCCTTCTCCCTTGCAACACATACTACCACTTACAAACACCCATGTTAACTGTGTGCTTCAGGGTTTTGAGTTGGTAATAACTTGGAGTAGCTATGGAATGTGTGTGTGCATGTGTCCTATCACTTTTTATGAACTTTACTAAAGGTCTGGTATACTAGTCATCCATGACATTTTGGGGCACATTGGTGACCAACATACTGTTCAAAGCCAGCTTTTCCATCTTGCCACTTGAGAGTGATGCTACAGGCATGATAAATGAGATTTCTACGTATAGGTGTATGCTGTGGTCACACATCATGCAGAGGAGAAGCTTTAGATAACTGAACAGTTTAATTTATACGCGGTTGAATTTTTAAGTAATTAGGTGGTTTTTAAGTCCATTTTCTCTTATTTTTCAGATCTATCAATGCCTTCCTGATTGTATATTTATTTATCTTACTGACCAAAGCTGCAGTATGCACTACTCTAAAGTATGTTTGGCAAAGTACTCCATATAATGATGAACCTTGGTATAACCAAAAGACCCAGAAGGAGCGGGAGACTTTAAAGGTAATTGGTTTTATGCTGAAATTTTTAACTATTGCACTTTCTGACCATGTCACCCTTTATTGAAATTCTGCTCTGAGAAATGATACCTTTTGTTAGCTTTCAGGCTTTCTTTTGGTTGTATGGTAGCACTATATTATTAAATATTTAAGAAATTTTGGAGTTTTGTTTTCCTTTTCCTTTTGGCACCTATACTTATTTTTAGCTATTTAATTGTTTTAAGCAATTTGGCAAGAAATTGTAGGTTTTTAATATAAAATGAGCTTGTGATATATCATGAAAGGAGCATAATGAATACCTACATATAAACTTTGAGCTCACATTCATATTCTTGGGGTACAGAAAACTTTAGGAATTGAAAAAATGTTACAACAAAAGGTACATACACTGAAGAATAATGATAAAGTTGAGAAGTGTTCTTAAATGTTGTTCTCACATATTGTGATAATTTTGACTACAATGATGTAATGTCAGTGGGACGTTTCTTTATTGCAAGAGCAGTGCTTTTAGCATTGAAGTAAAAAGATAGAAAATTAGGTATAATATACTTGTCTGATGGAACCATACATCTAATTAGCATGAACTCTCTCTTTTGTTTTAGGTTTTGAAAATGTTCACCGACTTCCTATCATTTATGGTTCTGTTCAACTTTATCATTCCTGTCTCCATGTATGTCACAGTAGAAATGCAGAAATTCTTAGGTTCTTTCTTCATTTCATGGGATAAGGATTTCTATGATGAAGAAATTAATGAAGGAGCCCTGGTTAACACATCTGACCTTAATGAAGAACTTGGTCAGGTTAGTACACATTTTTGTTTAAAATAAGTTAACATACTAAAATTACCTTTTTTTATAGTCTGGATTATCAATGTGATCATTTTCTATTTGGAAATGTGACTCAAGGCGAATTCCTTTATGCAGACAACTAATGAGAACAAGCAATGATTTCATAGCTATATCATCACTTGTTTTTGAGAAGGATTCCAATTTATGTGTTAAATTTGAATATTACAGAAATTCTCTTTAAAACTTACGTGGTGATGTTGTTAGATAAAGGGATATTGCATTGGAACAGGAGTATGCAGTCTTCCATCATCACCTAAAACAATTTGAGGATAGAATATGGAGTAGTAAATATAGTTACTTTATAAATGTGTTTTGTTCCATAAACAAAATTGACCACAGATACCCTTTTGGTATTTTCTTGGTACTTTTATTAGGTGGAATATAGTCCTAGCGAGTAGTTTTTTATTCCAGTACAGGAATTTAAATGAAGAGAAAATGTGAGTGCATGCACTCCTCAAACTGATTTTGCTTCACAACCCAAGTGTCCATCAACCAATGAATAGATCAACAAAATGTGGTATATTCATACAATGGAATATTATTCAGCTGTAAAAAGGAATGAAGTTCTGATTCATGTGATAATGTGGCAGAACCTTGAAGACATCATCTTGAGTGAAATAAACCAGACACAAAAGGACAAATATTAAATATTGTATTAATTACTGGCATGAAATAATTAGAATAAGCAAACTCATAGAGTCAGAATCTAGAATACAGGTTACCAAGGGACAGGGTAGGGGTTGGATATAGGGTGTTAAGATGTTAAAATGTACAGTTTCTCTTTGGGATGATGGAAAAGTTTTGGTAATGGATGGTGGTGATGGTAACACAACATTGTGAACGTAATTATATATTTGAATGTGGTTAAAAGGGGAAATGTTAGATTATATACGGTACTAAAATAAAAATTAAGAAAATAAATTTCATGGAACTGCATAACATAAACAGTGAACCCTAAGTTAAACCATAAACTGTAGTTAATAGTACAGTTATAAAAATGTGCTTTCATCAATTTTAATACATGTACCACACTAAGGCAAGGTGTTAATAATAGGGTGATATATGGGAAACCTGTATTTTATGCATGATTGTTCTGTAAACCCCCAACTTCTCTAATTTAAAGAAATGATTTTGGAGAAAGTTTTTCCCTTTGTCTGAATTTAGTTTTGTTTCATGTAACGATCTTCACAAGCTGAGTGGTTTTTTTTTTTTTTGGCTTGCATGTAATTTTCTTGATATTTAGAATGTCAAGGTGGTGGGAATATCATTTTTGTGACTAGGGGATGCAAATTCAGTTAGTGAAACTGTGGGGCTGGAACAGGGCCTCACACTTGTTTTAAATGGTGCTAATTTGCATCTACATCCCAAAGCGCTCTCTTCCTGAATCTAGCCCCACACTCCCTACCCCCGTTCTTTCTGCTCTTGATACATCCTTTGCCTAAACCAAACTACCAGTTTTATATCTGCAGTCACACGGGTAAAAGGGCCCTCCAGATATCATTTTGTTCAGACCTGACCTCAAGACTCTGTTGTCCCAGACTATGGGGTGTCATCCCACGGAAACATGGGGCACTAAGGAGAAGGACAAGAAATGAAAGAACGCAGGGCTTTTCCCTTAGATATTGTTCCCAGATGATTCTTTTGTGGTTGACGTGAGCTGCCACAGCTGATCCCCGGCCATTTTAAACCAGAAGATTACTTCCAGGGAAAAACTGACTGAGTAGAAGTACACTAGTCCCAATTAAAGACAGCGCTCTGCAGAGATTTTGCATGAAAAAAAATTTTTTTCTTTGAGGCACATAAGCCACCTTTGATAAACCTTTCTCTGACAGTACTTTTGTGGCTCATTCTGTCTGGATGTTGAGCAAGTCTGCCTGTTCTAGATCCAGGGCCTGGCTAGGTAGATTTACCTACCTAAGGATGAGCATGGCCCCTCTGGGGCTAGCCTCAACTAATACTACAAATTGAATAGCCATCATTCTACCTATGACTCACTAGAGACAGGCCAAGTTCTACTTGATGAGACTCTAATCTCCTTCTTACAGATTTCCACTTCAGCTGACTCCACATTACCTATGGGAACATAATCTTGTTCTTATCATCTAGACTATATTAACACTGCAGAAAGTAAAGTAGAGCTTTGGGTAATGATCTGGTAAATTAACCATTGAAAAGAAGCCAGTTTTCAGTTCAGCCACCGTTCTCTTCCCCCACCAAACCCTACCTTTCTGGATGTGATTGTCATTTAGTCAAATCACTAAGTTAATTGTCAGACCACCACTTCAGTGTTAATGCTGTGTAAAAACAACTTGTGTCATTATCGACTTACATGTGTAGAAATTACCTAAATGAAAATGTAAAGAAGCCTTGATATGGTTTCTTAAGCCATTTTGTATTCAGTGGACCAGTACACACAAAATTAAAGTGTAACTAGTGTCCTCTTTGATCAGTTATAATTTAAGGACTATGAGGCTTTTTATGGTACTAAAGGCAGATTCAATTAGTTCCCATCAATACCATTGCAAACAGTTGCTTAACCTGTTTAAAAGTGGCCTACATTGGTAATAAAAAATAAATAAAAAGATGGTTAGGACCGTGTTTGACATGAGAAACAAAAGGAAGTACCCTGATTAGTTCAGCTGGAAAATAATGGGGTCTTTTATAATCAGTCTTTTAGACAAATGGTTTCAACCCATCTTGAAAAAATTGTGGGGACATTCTCTTGCTTCATATCCCCTTCCAGTCTTGGGGCTATGTCTAAGTGTGTGACTTTATAGTGTAAGAATGTACTCTTATTTCAATAATTCATTCCAGTGATTATTTATTGAGCATCTACTGTGTTTCTGGGATATGTTTAGGTACTGGAGTTGTTATTATGAAATAAACAAGAAGCTCTAAAATCCTTCACCATGTAGTTGGGGTAACATATACATCAAACCTAACTATAGCAATATGATCGTAATCAATCAAAAACTTCAGGGATGTTGGGTAGTGATAAGAGTCCAGTACTGCATGATTTTAGTCAACTCAAGAGCAATAAGAGGGAAGTGGATGTGGCTCAAGCAATTCGGCTCCAGTCTACCATATAGGAGGTACAGGATTCAATTCCCAGGGCCTCCTGGTGAAAAGCAAGCTGGCCCGCGTGGTGAGCTTGCCTGCATGGCAAGCTTGCCCACGTGGAGTGCTGGCCCAAGCAGAGAGCTGACGCAGCAAGTTGATGCAACAAAAAGAGACACAGGAGAGAGACAATAAGAGATGCAGCAGACCAGGGAGCTGAGGAGGGGCAAGAGAGTGAGTGCTCCTCTCCATTCCAGAAGGTCCCAGGATTGGTTCCTGGTGCCACCTAAAGAGAAGACAGGTAGACACAGAAGAACATACAGAGAACAGAAATAGATCACAAAACGGGGTGTGTGGGGGGTAGGGGTGGTAAATAAATAAATAAATCTTTAAAAACAATAATAATCAACATCTATATGGTACCTTATACTTTACAGAACATGCTTATTGTTGAGATTTATTAATCTTCACAGTCAGTCCTGTGCAGCAGGCATTAGTATTTAAGGCTAATATTTAAAGTTCAGAGAAATGAAGAAAATTTCCCAGGTCACAAAGCTGGTGGAGCCAAGTCTCCTGTCCAAGTGTTCCAGTAGGTTTTGAACTACATGAAAATGCTGATATTTGATTAATTTTGACCAACCAATTTGGCATTTTCATATGTTCAGCCTATAGTTCAGAGCTCTTTTGTGCTCTGTAGCAGCTCACTTAGGCTTTCTGTCCACAAAATTATGGCCTTGAACTTGCTGATATAAAGGGATGTCTTAGTCTCCTAGGGCTGCCATAACAAGGTACCATGAACTGGGTGGCTTAAAACAAGAGAAATTTGTTGACTCAGTTCTGGAAGCTGGGAGTTTGAAATCAAGGTGTCATCAGGGCCACGCTCCCTCTGAAACCTGGAGGGGAGAATCCTTTGCCCCTGCTAGCCTTTGGCGTTCGCCGGCTATCCCTTCAGCTGCAGTGCTTCAGTCTTTGCCTCCTCCTTCACGTGGCCATCTCCCCACTGTATGTGTCTCTTCCCCTCTTACAAGGACACCAGTCATCGTGGATTAAGGGCCCAGCCTACTCTGGTTTTAACTGACTTCATTCCATCTACATTGACCCTATTTCCAAATAAGGTCACATCCCCAGGTACCAGAGGTTAGGACTTCAACATCTCTTTGGGGGAGGAGGGGGGCACAATTCAACCCATAACAAAGGGTCTTTCCATTAAGCTGAAACCAATCATGAGGGAGAGAGAGGGGCCACTACTTGAGAGTCCAGGTCAAGCAGCAGTCTCTCTCTTTATCCCGCTATCTCCTTTATTTTATTTTATTTTATTTTATTTTATTTTATTTTATTTTATTTTATTTCATTTTTTTATTTTATTTTATTTTATTTTATTTTATTATTATTATTATTTTATTTTATTTTTTATTTTTATTTTTTTATTTTTTATTTTTTTGAGGTACCAGGGCCTGGGATTGAACCGTGGACCTCATATGTGGGAAGCTGGTGCTCAACCACTCAGCCACATCGGCTCCCCTGAGTTGGATTTTTTTGTTTGTTTGCTTGCTGTTTGGTTTTTTGTTTTTAGGAGGTACCAGGGACCAAACCTAGGATCTCTCATGTGGGAAGCAGGCACTCAACCGCTTGAGCTGTTTCTGCTCCCCCCTGTAACTCCTTTAAACATGAGAATGCATTTTAGTATGAGTCACAGCTGACTCTTCCTCCCCCTTTCCTGGGTATGTATGACACATATTAGGGCAGTGCTTCTCAGAGTGAGATCCAGGGACCAGCAGCATCTGCCTCACCTGGAAACTTGTTAGAAATGCAAACTCTTGAGCCCTCCCCCCCAGGCCCCCCCAACGCACCACTGAATCAGAAACTCTGTGGATGGGGCCCAGCAATCTTTTTTACCAAGCCCTCCAGGTGAGGATGATGCACACTACAGTTTGATAGCCACTGCATTAGTGTATATTTTGTTGGTCTGTACCTGTGAGATTAAATGTGCTCAGATTGATAACTGCACAAACTCTTACATACAAGCAAATTGCACTTTGTATTTTTAAAGCTACCAAGCTTGAACACTGATAAAAGGGATTTCTGAATGGGTGAATGCTCATCCAAGTGCAAGAGGCACAACCCAGGGCGACCTTCAGGGGGAATGGAAGGTTAATAGTTGTGAGCAGAAAAAAACCCCAAAGTGTTTCATTTTAACTGGAAAAACGTAAACCATACATGAATTATACCACGCGGATCAATTTAAAGAGCGATTTCAAACTTGGCTGGCTAACGGGGAAGAAAGGAAGATTGGAATGCTATATTTGTGCCAGTGCTGCTACCGTGAAAAGCTTTGAAAAATAATTATAAAGCAACTACTGCTGGAGTTCATCGCTTTCTCCCTTACATAATAAAAACCTTAATCTTGTGCTTATGCTTGTTCCTGTCAGCCCATAATTTTAACTATTTAAGCATGAATTGCCAAGAAAGAAGATAAAATTGTAGGTTTCCAAAAGCCAGATGTTATAAATAGAAGAGATAAAAACTGAAATAAAATGGAAATGCTCAATCTAGTTTATTTTACATGGAAAATTATTTCGTAGCTTATTATTTATGCAAGTATGCTTATATTATTCTTTGACCCATCATCATAAACTGCTATTTTTTTTTTTAATTTGGAAACTTTTTTTAGGATATCTGAAAATATACATAGTATGTGGGAAGAAATTTAAATTATCTTTAAATCACTATTGACCTATTGTGTCTCCTAATGAGCTAGCTATGTTATTTTCCCTGTCTGTCTATAGTCTGTACCACTTATGTACATTATGTGATTCAGCGCATTTCATTTCAATCCATTATTTCTAAAGAAAATTTTAGTTTTCATGGGAAAAAATCCCATTAGTTTTGTTTTGCTACATCCTAATTTATTTAAGTTTTTATTAATTTTTTCCAACTGGTTATGCACGTACCAGCATATAATATGCCCGTGTGTATGTATATATGTATGTGTGTCTCAGGTAAGTGGTCAGTATATTCTTGTTTCCCACTTGGAAAATTGACTTTTCTTATATAACTTTTTTTTTACAGCAGAACAATTAGGTATTAAATTGAACTGTTTTTAGTTTGATAAAATATCCATATTTTTTCTTTCCTATTCATCTTCTATATTTAAGAAGATCTGCCTTAGACATGTGCTGTTATTTCAGTTTTTTTAAAAATACTCATTCATTTCTCATTCATTTGATAATGTTGCTTCTGTAATTACCTTACATTTGACAAGAAGTCTTAAGAAGTGATTTTCTATGGATATGAAAATTACCCTGCCTTACAGTAACTAAAAAAAGACACTGAAGAAAATGAAAATGAATGTGTTTATGTCTTTGTTTTTAGGTAGATTATGTATTTACAGATAAGACAGGAACACTCACTCAAAACAGCATGGAATTTATTGAATGCTGCATAGATGGACACAAGTATAAAGATGTAACACAGGAGGTTGATGGACTCTCTGAAACTGATGGACCCTTAACATATTTTGGCAAAGCAGATAAGGTGATATTTTTGTCTTACTATTTTACCTTGAGAATTCAATCTACACAGGCATGTGTTAACCCTGCATAGTAGAAATTAAGAGTTTGCCAGTAGGCACATGACATAGACTTTTGAATAACCATTTATTTATTCTTTTGACTTCGCCTTTCCTGTTGTACTAATGCCTCTGGAATTTGTAAACAAGTAGAATTTACAAGTAGAGGGAACTGTGGGAAAAGGCATTTGGGTAAAACTTCTTGTCTGTCTGCTCCTGATTTTTGTGGGTCTTTTCTTTTAAAATATAAGCTCATCCAAGAATGATGTCTGTTTAAATTATAAAAGTCCCAGGAGTCTGTAGACATTAAATGAATCAGAGTCTCCTTGCACCTGAGCTATTGCTGGATTGTAAATTAGCTACCGAAAGAACTCATTGAGGCCATGAAGAAGGCACTGCTTTTGAGTTAGGTGGCGCTAAAATACCCTGAGTTACTTAATGCAGCTCCTAGGGTAAGCCAGCTGAGAAACAGGGACCTCCGGTTAGGTACTAGAAGGAGAATACGTAGCTCCTTTGAGTATCAGGAATTTATAAATTTCTGTTATGCAGTTTGGTGGAGCTTACAACATTATCCCACACTAATATCTTTTTCTCTGTTCACTGAGTAGGGCTGAGTAATTAAAGTGAAAATAATACAGCCGCTCTTGTTTTGTTTTTCCACAGAATCGAGAAGAACTATTTCTGCGTGCCTTGTGTTTATGTCACACTGTGGAAATTAAGACAAATGATGCTGTTGATGGAGCTACTGAATCAGCTGAATTAACCTATATCTCCTCTTCACCGGATGAAATAGCTTTGGTGAAAGGAGCTAAAAAGTAAGCACTTCTTATACCACTCCTAAGAAAGTGAAATCACAGGTTAAAAATTAATTCGGATTTTCTTGATTTGCCTCAATATCCTTATCTTGTAAATCTCATTGTTTATTGAAGAGCCAAACTGCTTTTATCTGAAAGTTTTTGAAAAAATTCCCAAACCTTTACAGATCAAAAGGAAAAAGTGCATAGATGTAACTTGCATGTCTATTCAGGCTGGCCAGAAGTCCAAGAGTTCATATTATATTTTGCAAACCATGCAAACTTGGGCTGCTTTTTGTATAACACACGTTATTTCTGAAGTGCTTCCTAGTCATTCTAATTTCTCCCAGCAGTTTTGACATCATTTGGTAACTGACAATCCAGTTTTACCCAAGAGGCCCAAGATGATTAGGTGGCTAAAAGGTCACTCAATGTGTTACCTGCAGAGTTGGAATTACAAAATGCTTCTCCCTTGGTTACAATTTGTGGCTGCACATTGACTTGCTCTGTATCATCAACTCAGACAGTGTAGGGAAGTGGAGTTATATGATCATAGAAAAGAGGAGAAAAGAATAAACAAGTATCCAGTATAAGGGGAAATTAATCATTCTTCAGAGTTACACAAAGGTCTTTTTCTATTCTTTTTGACAGGTACGGGTTCACATTTTTAGGAATTCAGGATGGCCATATGAGAGTACAGAACCAAAGAAAAGAAATAGAAGAGTAAGTAGCACTGTGTGCTTGACGTTTCTCATTTCCTAACCCTGCAGTAAACATTAGATGGCCTCAGGAAGGGCAGCAAAGGAAACTGGATGCATGTATAAATACAGGGCCCTTCTCTGTTCAGAGTTTTAGCTAAATGTAGCTGGAATAGGAAATGCCATTTTCCTAGATTGGCAGAAACTGAGGTTTGAGGTGGAAACAATTCCCACTGGGTTCACATATAGGTCCAGTAGCCTTGAATTCATCCTCGCTGAAGAGTCTGCATGGGCTTTAGCTCTGGAATTTAGATGTCGTTCCAGGTGTCTGTCACATGCTGCAAGAGAAATTGGTGGACATGTATGTTCTCTTCTGCAGCCAACCACTCTGGGATTTTAAGCCCATCCAATTAAGACAATGCTGGAATTATCCAAAATCTTTGCCTTGTTCTAGATTGCTTGGTGTGAGCTTCATGGCAAACACTCTGAAGCAACTGTGTCCCACATTTCCTTCTTTGGCTACAAAGACCCCAATGTCAAAACCATGTTGACTTAATGGCAGTTTTACTTAGTCTCTTTGATTGATTTGAATCCCTTCATCTGAACTTGAAATGTAATTATCTTATCTGACTTCCATTCTGGTCCCTAAGATTTCATAAAAACTATCTTAAAGAGACACCTGTAATGCATATAGAGGTAATTGGGGAATGTGCCCCAGGGGGGAAGGATTCTCTGAAGCCCAGAGGATAGCTCTTTGGCCTGCCAAATGAGGCACTACACATGGATGTCTTAATATGCTGCATAGTAAATATTCTAGTCAAATGCATATATCCAAGTTGTTTATTTTCAAGAAATTATTCTCTTATATTTTTTCTAATGATTTAACTCTAACTCTCCTGTATTCTTTAGCCTGATCAATGGGTCAGCCATCCACACACAAATTTGATCAATCTGATCATGTCATTCCCCTGTTCAAACCCTTCTCAGTGGCTTATTGTTTCTAGAAGAAAATCCCAAATTCTTGGCATGGCCCACAATATTCACATTTCCCAGCCCTTGTTTATCTCTCTTGCTTCATCTCTTGCTGTTACCCTATTGGCTTGTTTTCAGGCCTTGGTGAACTACGCAGAGTTTCCCTAGATACCACTTGCTCTTAGGTTGCTCTGTCTTTGCATGTGTTCTTCCATCTACTTAGAATGCCATGGTCCCCTTTTGTCATCCTGTCACTCCTGCTGGTAACTGTAAAACTCAGCTCAGGTACTACCTCTCCCAGGAAGTTTTCCTTCCATGGCTTCCCTCTGTGCTTCCACCTCACCCCTGTTACAGCACTTAGCAGATTAGGGGGTCATGATCTCATCAACCTCTGCCTCCCTCATCATATGGTAAGCCCCTTGAAGGAGGAGACTCAGGCTCATTCACCTCTATTCCAGCACGTAGTAGGCACTCCTCATGTATTAGTAAAATAATTGGCAGGATAAGACTATTTTTAGACCCTTCCACATAGGGCTTGGTGGGACAGCTCTCCTTGCCTTTGTCCCCCATTCCCAGGTAGTCATTCTCTCCTTACCATTTTAAGAAATGTAATGAGAAGATAGAGATATCCTTTAGCCAACACCAGTGTCCTCTCACAGTATTTTCTACGAGCATAGAAATTCCAAAGACACAAGGGTGCCCACAACCAGCCCCCCTTCCCCAAAGATGAGAGCTTTCTCTTCATTTAGATCTTTACCTATCTTATGATGTTTCTGTTTTGTTTTATTTTCCCCAATGTGGTCTAGATGTTGTACTTTTTTCATCTCCCTTCAAGGTATGAACTTCTTCACACCTTAAACTTTGATGCTGTCCGCCGACGTATGAGTGTGATAGTGAAGACGCAAACAGGTATATATTTTAAAAACTTGACTTGTTTTCCTGTTTGTAGGTTTAAATGTTGACGAATTAGTTCATGAAAGAAAAATGTGATAGTATAGGGTTAGCTAGTCTTGTAAAGCAGTAGCTTTTGTATATGCCTTCATGTATTTACTTAAGTGCAGATGTTTAATTTAGCAAATTGACAGTGGCAGAAACCTGGCATATGCATTTTCTTGGAAACTGATTAACTGTACTCTTCTGTCCCGGGTCTCCAAATAGGAACTGAAAGGGTGACTTTTTTTTTTAATTTTTTTTTTTTAATGTACTAACCAGTATAAGGACATTATGCAGCAGTTCAGTACAATTGAATGGTCTGGGATTACTAGCAGCAAAATCCTTGGGTGAAGACAGTTGCCCTGACCTTCCTAATTCCCTTCCTGTTTTCCATTTCCTGGGAATAGTTGAGTTAGAGATGACTAGGGGCCAGGCTTCTGGGAAGGGGGCACTATGGTTGCACTCGAGCATTCTGGCCTAATTATTGACAGACTAAAGCTTGCTCTTTGTAGGGTATTGAGTACCATCGCACCAGGGCTCCCCTATTTCCTTGGGAGGCACCATGGTAGGATTAATTTCTGCTTTTATTCAGCTAGGCCTGTGGGGAAGCTTGCTGACTGCTTTTCCACGGGCTCTCAGGAGTTCACACACATGTATGTGTGTGGTGATTTTCCAAGAACAATATCTTGATTTATTTCCTAATAATTTGCTTTTTGACATTAACTCTTCTAAATTCCTTCAAGTGAGAATGCTTGCTGGGAGGATACAAACAGACCCTTGGGTTAGCATATTCAACTTCATTTATGCTGTGTGGTGTGATTGCAGAGTCATGAAATTGATTTTACTATGAGGCTATGGAATTTGTTTTCTGGCTTTTAAACACGATTTGAACCAGTGAGAGAAAATAAAAGTACAATTTGAAATACCACTTTAATTTGTATAGTTTATTCAAAATGATTTCAGCCTTTTCAGCACGAGCTTGGTCCTTGATGTCTGTAGATGCCATATGTGCACTCTGGCCCATGACTGGCACTGTTTTCAAAGAGAATACAGATTCAGCTCCTTGACATAAGCACAGTCCTCTGTGATTTCCTGGGAGGAAGTATATTTTAACAGAGGTGCATATTTAAGCGTTGGGATATTAACTGTGTCCATATTGTTCTCAAGAGGTAGTGAATGTTCCCCTGACAGACTGAAGGTCAAGATGTCTCATTCCATTTGGGTGAGCAGGCTCAGGATACACAGCAGTTGGATGAGGGATGTTGTCTTAATAGTTATCTGTTATTAAAATCCTAATACCAGCCGGGTCTAGATGACAGAGTAGGTGATTCAGGGCTCCGGTTCACAGAAGCTTTGAACAACCAGTAAGAACTAGCAATAACATCTTTCTCAAAGCTCCGGAAAAGAGTTAACAGACTGCAGTAACATGGCAAGCGCCAAATCAAGAAAAAGACAACCTAAAAATGTTAAGATCTCATGGTGTCTTGGCTGGCCCTTCCCCCATCCCCTCACCAACTTGGCACAGTGCCAGCTTGCAGGTCCCAGGTCCTAGGTCCCAGTTCCAGGAGCAGAGAGTGACCCTTGTGCACACATACTGGGAACACGTATGTCTGCCCTGATCTGTCTAGTAGTGACCTAGGACTTGCTGTCCTAGAACTTTCCCTGCTTGTAGAAGGCGGCCACACAGAGCTCTCCTTTAGATTGCTGGGGGAGAACAGTCAAGCTGTGCTACCTGGGGCAAGAGATCTCAGATAAAGATGCATGTGCAGAAAGGACCAGGGAGGCCCCTACGCTTTGGCCTGAAGCTATTCTTCAAACTCTTTCTAGGAATAAGTTCTGAAGGAGAGCACTCCACGGGTCAATGTGCAAAAACTGGAAAAGATATTTCTCCCCTCCCCTCCCCTCCCCTCCTCCCCTTCCCTTCCCACCCCTTTTCTTTCTTCTTCTTTTCTCTTTTCTTTTTGTTAGCTCCTGGCATTCAAACAAAGCACTGTCATAACACTAGCTGCATTCAGTATTAAGGAATAGACACATCAGGGTCTAAATTCCAGCAATAATACACTAAAATATCAAAATATTCAGGTTCCAACAAAAGATTAGAAAGCATACAAAGAAATAAGAATTGATTGTGCAGGCAAAGAAAAAGATTAAATCATTAGACATCATCATTGAGGAGGATCAGATCTGGACATTTCTATCAAAGACTTATAAAAAATGGTCCTAAATATGCTCAAAGAACTCAAGGAAAACATGGTCAAAGAACTAAAGGAAATCAGGAAATCGATAGATGAACCCAAAGAGCATATCAATAGGAGATGGAAATTATGAAATGGAATGAAGCAGAACTTGAAGGCCACAGTAACAGAAATTAAAAATTCCCTAGAGGGGTTCAACAGCAGATTGGAGGGGGCAGAAGAAAGAATCAGTGAACTTGAATTCAAGATATTTGAAACCATCTAGTCTGAGGAGCAGAAGGAAGAAAGAATGAAGAAAAGTGACCAGAGCCTGAGGAACCTGTGGGATACTATCAAGCCTACCATTATACACAGTATGGGAGTCTCAGAAGGAGAAGAAAGAGAAAGCAGAGAGAATATTCAAAGAAACAATAGCTGAAACTTCCCAAATTTACCAAAAGACATGAATGTACACATCCAGGATGCTCAACAAACTCCAAACAGGATAAACCCAAACAGACCCATACCAAACTAGGTTATAATCAAACTGTCAGATGGCAAAGGTAAAGAGAGGACTCTGAAAGCCGCAAGAGGGAAGCAACATGTCACATACAAAGGATGCCCAATAAGATTAAGTGCCGATTTCTCCTCAGAACCCATGGAGGCAAGAAGGCAGTGGGAAGATGTATTTAAAATGCTGAAACCAAATATTGCCAAACAGGAATTTTGTATCCAGCAGAATGGTCTTTAGAAAATGAGGGAGGAAACAAGTCATTCAGCTTTGTCATCCCTAGACCAGCCCTACAAGAAATGCTAAAGAGGGAAGCAGATGTGGCTCAAGCAATTGAGCTCCTGCCTACCACATAGGAGTTCCCGAGTTTGGTTCCTGGTGTCTCCTAAAGAAGACAAGCAAGACAGCAAGCTGATGCAACGGGCAGGTGCGACAAACTGACACAACAAGGTGATGCAACAAGAGACGAGGAAAACATGAGAGACTCAACAAAGCTGAGAGTGGAGGTGGCTTAAGCAATTAGGTGCTTCCCTCTCACAGCGGAGGTCCCAGGTTCTGTTCCTGGTGCCTCCTAAAAAGAAGATGAGCACACAACAAGCAGACACAGCAAATGCAAACAACAAGGGGGTGGGGAGAAATAAATCTTAAAAAAACAAAAAGAATTGCTAAAGGGTGTTCTGCAGGCTGAAAGGAAAGGATACTAGACAATAGATTGGAAGTACAGGAAAAAATAAAGATCTCTAGTAAAGATAATGCCATGGGTAAATATAAATGCTAGTACTACTTTACTTTTTACATCCTACAGGATCTAAAAGACCAATGCACAAAATGCAATGATTAAATCAGTGATTTGGGGCGCATAATGTATAAACATAATTAGTGACAAGAACTTCATAAAGGTGTGAGGATGGAGGGGTATAGGAAGATAGTTTGTACACACTATTGAAGTTAAGTTGGTACCAAATCAAACAATATTGTTATAGATTTAGGATGTTAAATATAAGCCCCATGGTAAATCACAAAGAACAGAGAATATGCAAACTCATAGAGTCAGAAAGTAATAGTTCAATTTACCAGGGGTTGGGGGGAGGAGCAATTGGGAGTTAATGCAAAATAAGTATAAGGTGAAGGGAAAGTCCTAGTAATGGATGGTGGGAAGGGTATTGCAACATTATGAATGTGATTAATCCCACTGAATGGTACGCTTGGGAGGAGATGGAATGGGAAGGTTTATGTTGTATATGTCTCCACAATTAAAAAAGAAAGAAAGAAAGAGAAACTAAAGAGATGATAATTAAATGCAATACATGGGGAAGCAGATGTGGCTCAAGCGATTGGGCTCCCGTCTACCAAATGGGAGGTCTAGGGTTCAATTCTTGGGGCCTCCTGGTGAAAAGCAGGAGGAGACACAGAGGAGAGACAATGAGAAATGCAGCAGACCAGGAAGCTGAGGTGCACAAGAGATTGAGCAGCCTCTCTCCACTCCGGAAGGTCCTAGGATCGGTTCCTGGTGCTGTTTAAAGAGAAGACAAGTAGACACAGAAGAACACAGAGAGCAGACAGCGAGTGCAAAACAACGAGGTTGGGGGGAATAAACAAATAAATCTTTTTTAAAAATGCAGGGAAACGGACGTGGCTCAAGAGGTTCGGTGTCCGACTACCATATGGAGAGACCGGGGTTCAATCCCTGGTACCTCCCAGTTAAAAAAAAAAAAAAAAAAATGCAATACATGATACTGGACAGGATCTAAGAATGCAGGAGAAAAGGCCATTATAGAGAAATAGGAAAAATTTGGAATATAGCATAAGTTTTTTATCCATGTAAATACCATGAACTTGATAACTGCCCTTATGGTGATTACATAAGTGAATATCCTTGTTCATACAAATGTACACAGAAATATTATATGTACAATCTGCTTGCAAATGTTCACAAAATAGATTGGATGGATGGATGGATGGATGGATGGATGGATGGATGATAGACTGATGTAGATAGCAAAGGAGGTAAAATGTTAAAATTGGTGGATCTGAGTATCTGAGGGAGTGGGGAGCGTATGTTGGAGTTCTCTATATGGTGTTTGTCTTGTTTTTGTCACTGTCCTATAAGTATGGAATTATTTCAAAATAAAAAGTTAAAGTCCTAATAATACCTGTCTTGAGTTGGACCCAAATATGTCTTCCCTGCACATGGTCCATCTGTCCCTTCTATTCAAACCTGTATGTGGTGCTGGAGTTTGTAGGTGTACTTCCAGAGACCAGGGTTGTCCATGTGTCAGCTGGGCCCAGAATATCGGTGGAGCTGCAACTCCTACTCTACAGCTCAATGGACTCACCCAGGACACCTGGTGGGGAGATGATGATGATGGACAACGGCCATCCCAGGGAATGGAGAGAGTCTGCAGCGGCAGGCAGGATAATGCCATCCATCTTATCCATGGGATATAAGCCCCTTCTCACTTGGAAGTGGAGTGGACATCACCATCCCAGACTCCTCAGGATTGGGGGAAGAGCTATGGACTAGAGTGGACTTAATGGTATTCTGTTGTAGACATATTGTGATTCAAGCAATGGAAGAAATTACAACAGTGAGGTGGAGCCAGTGGCCACTGGACGCTTTTGGGGCAGGGAAGGGAAAAACAGTTTTAATACGGGGGCTTTTTCAGGACTTGGGAATTATCCTGAGTGACATTACAATGACAGATATAGGCCATTTTACATCAGCATATACCATGCAGAACTGTGTGGGAGAGAGTGGGGTCTACAATGTGAACTGTGGTCCATGCTCAGTGGCAAAGCCCCAGGATGTGTATATCCATTGCAGGTGATATGCCACACTAATAATGAAGGATGTTTATGTGGGAGGTTGTGGGAGGTGTGGGAGGTGGGGCATATGGGAATCCCTATAATTTTTGTGTAACATTTATGTAATCTAAGTATCTTTTAAAAAATAAAAAAAAAATTTATTTTAAAAAAAATCAACTAAAAAAAAAAAAATACCTGTCTTAAAATTTAAGTTGAGTATTTTGCTTCTTTATTTTAGGGGACATACTGCTCTTTTGTAAAGGAGCAGACTCAGCTGTTTTTCCCAGGGTACAAAATCATGAAATTGAGTTAACTAAAGCCCATGTGGAACGCAATGCAATGGTGAGCCTACACCTCCCATCCCCATAAGTAAACAGGAAACTGCTAGAGATGACCATGTTTATGGGAGTGCTTTTAAAATGAAAAATTTTTTTAGAGGAGGTACTAGGGATTAAACCCGTGACCTTGTACATGGGAAGCACTCGACCACTGAGCTACACCTGCTCCCTTTAAAATGAATTTTAGCTCATTTTTATTGTTGTCTTTTATATTGGGAGAATTTAGGAATGTTATTTTACTTTTTTTTTTTTTTTTTTTTTTTTACTCCTGAAGCCAGTTTCTGATTAGAATTTGCAGCCTTAATTTTTTCAAGAATCTTTGTTTAATATTGCTTTGACCTCCCCCGCAGGGGCTATTACTTTGTTATTCTGAACCTAATGGAATACTGCCTTTTTAGATGTAATCTGTTCTCCCCCACACACACATAAATATGCTTCAGGATTTCTCTTTTATACATATGGATAAAGCAAGAATGTTTAAAAGAAACCTGTTTTGTTGAAATCTTAGCTGCATAACTACAGATGTACCATTTTGCTTCTAGGATGGGTATCGGACACTTTGTGTAGCCTTCAAAAAAGTTGCTCCAGATGATTATGAAAGAATTAACAGACAACTTATAGAGGCGAAAATGGCCTTGCAAGACAGAGAAGAGAAAATGGAAAAGGTTTTTGATGATATTGAGGCGAACATGAATTTGATTGGCGCTACTGCAGTGGAAGACAAGTAACTAGAAAATGATACTTTTGTTATTTTAATGACCAGTAATTTAGGTGGGATGTGTCTCAGATTAATACTTTATTCTCAAGGTTTGAAATCTTTCATATAACTTTGTTGTTTAATGTTAAAGAGTCATTTATTGCAGCATTATGAAACATTTTGAACTGTTTGTGGGAATGCAGAAGAAGCAATCAGTCATCACTGTGGTCTTTTGAATATTTATTAAGTCATCCATTCATTAATGCAGATATTTATTAAATAGTCTTACCCTATGTAGAGAGCTTTGTGCTAGAGGACATTATTAGAGCTGATGCCTAGAAGAATGGGTAAGATTTTAACAGAGATGAGCAGAAAAGAAATTCAAGGTAACGGGAATAACATAGGAGCTTAATCTAACCTGGTTTAACAAAGCAGAGCATGTTTTTGCATCCTTTAAAATAGTTTACTTTCTCCAGAATGAGCTCTGCTGGACATGACTACAGAGCTCCAGCATTGATATACCTGAAAGGATTTTAGACTCTTAATACTTTAGAGATTTCTTAAAAGTTATAAATGCAAATTATGAGGCTTAACCAAACAAAAAGTTAGAAACATATAACTTTAAAAGGTATTGAAGGGAACAGATGTGGCTCAAGCAGTTGAGTGCCTGCTTCCCACATGGGAGGTCCTGACTTTGGTTCCCGGTACCTCCTAGAAAAAACAAAAACAAAACAAACATAAAAAACAACTCAAAACAACTCAGGGGAGCTGATGTGGCTCAGTGGTTGAGTGCCAGCTTCCCACATACAAGGTCCTGGGTTCAATCTCCGGCCCCTGGTACTGCAAAAAAAATAGTATTGAAATTCTAATGAAATTTAGTCTAATCTCATTGTTATTCCTTGGCCAAAAGGAACCCAAAGAAAGTATCATTCTTTTTCTATCTTTGGCTTTCTGAATTTTATTTAAATTATTCAGGATGGCTGGTTTTCCTATTCCTAAAGCTCCTCATGAGTCGGGATTCGCTAATTCCCCTCAATGTCTGATTAAAATGTTTTTGGCCCTTTCTGTTCTGAACAATGGTAAATATTTGTGTGGTGGGATATATAATATAATGAAATATACTAAAGTGCCAGTGAATGAGAACATTTGGTGAATTTCTGAACATTTTCATTCTGATTAATGATACTTAATTCTGCCATAGAATACCAGTTGCTTCAAGAGATGTAATGAATTTTTCCAAATGTCATTGTTTGAAACTCACTTTTATAAGTAAAATTATGCCAGAGACAATACTCTCGGAAGGAGTAGGGGATATAGAAGAAAACCAACTGTGATAAAGTGTTGTCAGGACTCCACAATTGCTGTGAATTGTAAAAATATTCTCTTTAACAAGGCTTCTCGCAGAATCCCTGTCAAGTATTTTAGAGAATAACAAGGTTTCTTTTTTGTTCCTAGGCTACAAGATCAAGCTGCAGAGACCATTGAAGCTCTGCATGCAGCAGGTCTGAAAGTCTGGGTGCTTACTGGGGATAAGATGGAGACAGCAAAATCCACATGCTACGCCTGCCGCCTTTTCCAAACCAGCACTGAGCTGTTGGAACTGACCACAAAAACCATCGAAGAATGTGAAAGGAAAGATCGATTGCATGAACTGTTGATAGACTATCGTAAGAAGTTGCTGCATGAATTTCCTAAGAGTACTAGGAGCCTTAAAAAGTAAGAAAACTCACTGGTTTCTTATATTTAGACATTAGTACAGATGTAAATCTCAGCTGCTTATGCAGAAGTCTCCATTTTCTGTAATTTATCATTCTCTGTTTAAGGTGTTTTATCCTTGTAAGTTAAAACCTTCCCTGAGGACATGGCTAATGGCCCGATTTGGAATTGTTTGGCATTTTCCACCTCTCCTTTAAAAAAGTTCACTTGTAAGAATACCCTGAATTTTTCAAGGTTTAGAAAAATAGCTGAATTGCTAAATATTTAGGCCCTGGGTATTATGCATTGATATTCTGGCCTGTTCCATCTTAAGAAAAAATTCTCCTTTTCATAGCATCTTCAATTGTATGTTTAAAAAAAAAAAAAAATCTCTCTAACCATTTCCATGCACTTTGAGGTCCTGGAGCAATTTTCTGTGGATTCTCAGGCCCCAGAACTCCAAAGGGAACCAAATACTTGGCTAATATGGCCACTTTGACTCCGCTTTCAACTAGCTGCTTAGGAAGAACTCGTAGAACCTAAGGTTCTCAAGGAAAGCCACAGATCTACAGTAATTCAATGCCCAGAGATATATTTTCCTTTCCTTCCCATTGACCAAGGCTCAGCCTTGTCTAAACCCTGAGCAATTTGATTCCCTCTTCTGGAATGCTGCAGGATGTACCTGTAATAATACCAAAGGCCCCAAGCAATGATCATTGACCTTTTTTTGCGTACACTTTATCTTTGAAGTACAATGTTAAGCACTTGATAGGATTACTTTCATTTAATTGGCACAACTACCCAGTGAGGCATTCTTGCTTTCTTCATTTAACACATAGGGAAACTGAGGTTTAGAGAGGTGAAATGACTTGCTCAGGGTCACATAGCTAGAAAGGAGTGGAGCAAGTCTATCCATTCCAAAGTCCATGCCTTTGACAGCTATGCTCTATCTGTAGTCTCATCTCTGGTGTTTAAAAAATCTCTAAAAACAAATATCGCACATTCATGAGGCTATAGCCAATTCTTAAGCAGCTGTTTGTTCTTCTGGTTTTTGGACAGCAGTGAGAATAACAGGTTTTTATTAATTGCCTAAGATAAATGTTTCCTTCCTTTAGCCAAATGGTATTTATAAAGGCAGTCCAAACGTACTTGCATTTTGCTTGTTCATTCAACAGCTTGGCGCACTTTTGTAAAAAGGGAAGGCTTTCAGAAAACTTAACTCAGCATCATCATTGCAGACCATCCCCTCTTCCTGGCTCATCTTTTTGGAGTCAGGTATAGTCTTGCCTCCAGTTACACAGGCTTCAGACCCAGAATCACCTTTGCCAACTTCTGTTCCTTTACCACTTCCATACCAAATCAGCCACCAGGCCTTATCCTTGCTGTCATTCTCACCATAATGCCCCACCCTAGAATCCTTTACTTCATTCCTCAAATTCCTTAAACCCCTCTGTATTTAAGCAAAGCATTGCCTGTACCACACCCTGCTTGGAAACCTTTAGTGGTCCTCCATTATGCACAGAACTGGGTCACACCAAAGGCCTCTGGCTACCTTTTTTGACAAAAACAAAAATTTATGTTATGCATCATAACATAAATCCTCTTCCCTCACCTCTTTCTGCCCTTTCAAGTCCCATTTCAAATAGCATACCTCTACAAAGAACCCACTGTTCTTTCCTGTGTGTATTTATTGTCCCAATCACTGGGCATTAACCATTTACTCTCTTGTTTGGTTGGATATATTCTCTCATATATGTTTACATCACCCCAAGGAAATTTTCTGTTCTCCAAGGAAAGATTAATCAATAATTCTTTGCATTCCCCCATAAGGCTGGCATATAGTTGGCATTTGCAAATATTGATTGATTATTGAGCTACTGTTTTATGCCCAGTGATTCAGTTCTGTGGGGAGGAATGCAAAGACAGAGAATGCTTGATTGGGGTCTCTTTATGACTAGAGTATGCTCATAAAATTATGAAGCCAAGTATGACTACGTACAAAATATTATGGTGTTAGTGACATGTACCCAGGGACTATGAAATAAAGGAAATGATGAAAGTTAAGGGCAGTCCATAGAACAGCAGCACCATTATGACCAGGCAGCTTGTTAGAAACATAGAATCTCATGTCCTACCCCAGACCTACTGAATCAGAATCTGCATTTTAACAAGGTCCTCTGAGAACTTTGGCAACTGAATCTGTAACTCTGAGATCCTGCCTTGTCTAGTGCTTCCACTGCAGTGGTTCTCAAATGGCACTCAAGAATTCCTAAGCAGAGGGAAGCAGCTGTGGCTCAATCAGTAGGGCTCCCGTTTACCATATGGGAGGCCCCGGGTTCGGTTCCTGGGGCCTCCTGGTGAAGGCAAGCCCGCCCGCACGGCGTGGTTAGCTGACCCAGCGAGCACAAGCAGCAAGGGGGGGATAAATGAATAAATAAATAAAATCTTTAAAAAAAAAAAAAAAAGAATTCCTAAGCAGGGAAGCGGCTGTGGCTCAATCAGTAGGGCTCCCGTTTACCATATGGGAGGCCCCGGATTCGATTCCCGGGGCCTCCTGGTGAAGGCAAGCCCGCCCGCACGGTGTGGTTAGCTGACCCAGCGAGCACAAGCAGCAAGGGGGGGGATAAATGAATAAATAAATAAAATCTTAAAAAAAAAAAAAAAAGAATTCCTAAGCAAAAATTGAATAAGCATTTTGGTTTTTTTTTTCCTAATTACAAAATAAAAGTTAATTGATAAGATTTTCTTGGTTCTAAGATTTCCCCCATGTGTGTATATGTATATATTTTTTTCTTAACTATTTTACCTTTTACCTTTGTCTTTCCTGACACCTAATTCCCCTTAGTCTTCATTTAACATTAGAATCGCCTAAAGAGCTTTCAAAAGAAACCTATGTCCTGATACTCTGATTTAATTGGTTTGGATGTAGACTCCAGGCATGGGAATAATTGTAAAGCTACCCAGATGATTTTGGAAGGCTAGAGTTGAGACCCACTAATCTAGTATAACATGATATCTGTTTAGCATATATATACGTATATATTTTTTAAATCTAAGGCCACATATATCAGTATTGTATGCATCCTTTAATGAACATCACAAGCTTCAGGTACTTCATCACATTTGAGAAGCCATGTCCTATGGATAGGTTTGGTCAGTCAAGCAAAGATGTTAGGGTCTGCTGTGATTTGTTTATCCCAAAGCCATTTTGTCTGTTCCCAGTGTTGAGTTTTCAGATTGAGGACTTGTCTTCATTTGAAAGCTTGATTGATCTGTAATTTCCAACAGTATCCTTGAGTTTTTTTATACAAAGGCAGGCTGTGCAACCTCCTTTATTTTTATACCCTTTAAAACTCATAGTCATTTGTATGGGCATCTTGAGTCTCAGAGATGTGATTGAAAGTCTCTATTGTGACATTATTAGAGGCAGCTGCTGCTTTAGAATTTACCATTCAAGGAACCACATTGTTGACTCCTCTTATCTGCGACACTCCCCTTTATGGTATTAAAAAAAAAAAGTATCTTAAATGGAAATGTATAATAGATACAGCATTTTTTGTTTGTTTGTTTTTTGTTTTATTTCTTACCACCAACGCATTATTTTTTTTAACTTTTTAGAGCCTGGACAGAACATCAGGAATATGGATTAATCATCGATGGTTCCACATTGTCACTCATACTAAATTCTAGCCAAGACTGTAGCTCAAACAATTACAAAAGCATTTTCCTACAAATTTGTATGAAGTGTACTGCAGTACTCTGCTGCCGGATGGCACCGTTACAGAAAGCCCAGGTAACCTCAGATAATAATTAATGTTCCATTCTAGGTACTTCTCTATAAGTATGTACAAATGTTCAGGTTTACTTTTTTCATTTTTTTTCAAAGAGCCTTTATTCCCACTTAACTTCTTCTTCCCTGGCCTCTTCCTCTTTGTGATCAGACTCAGAAGTCTTTTGCCATTTTGAATTAAACCTATGCTTCACCTTTTTGTTCCCTCAGGCTGGCTGCCCAGGTCCTCACCTTTCAAACTTCTCTGATGAGTGCTTGGTGCCTCCTGCCTCCATTCCACTGCTCTTGCCCCATGCTCTTTTCTCATCTTACTCTCTTGGCTTGGCCTGGAGCAGAGCAATAACCTCCTTACCCAATCCACTGTGCTGCCTTCCATTCTCCCCCTCATTACTCTACTACATTTGACATTATCGGTTACATCCTCCTCAAAACTCTCCTCCCTTGGTTTCTGTGACAGCCCACATTCCTGACCTTTTTTTTCCTTCTTTGGCAACCCAATGTCTTTTTATCTTGTTTTATCCTCTGTCTTCTCCCTAATTGTCAGTTTTCTCTAGGGCTAACTCTTCCCTCTGCTTTTTATTTTATGGTCTTTCTCTCTCTGAATAAGGGCATCCGTTTCTGTGATTCCCATCAATAATCTCTGGCCCTGACTTTTTCTTGACATTAACTCTCATATTTCTCGGTGCCTGCTCTACACAGCTCCACATGGATTCCCCACTGTCACATTAAATTCTACTGTCTAAGACAGATCTTATAGTTTTCTCCTCAGGCCAGTTTGGTTTTCCCTTGATGTCATTATTTCTGGCACTGGTGCCATTTTTCTTTTGCCCTCTAAGTCTCAGAGCTACCCTTCTCATTTCCTTCATACCACGTGAATTTAAGTCCTGTTGATCTTGCCGTTTATCACAGCTCTCATTTTGGTACCATCTTTCTAAACCTTTTACTGCCAGCCTAATCTCAGCCCTTATGACTTTATCAGTGTGGTTTCCTTGCTTTCCTCCTTCAGTCTGTTTCCCAGCACTCCCAAATTAATCTTGTTCAATCACGTATATCTTCCATCTTCCATTCTTGCTCAGACATCTTTCCTTCTATGTGGCACTCAGGACTTAAGCCTGCTCAGCCTTAACTTTTTGCCCTCTATTGTTCCCTTATAAATGAATCCTCCACTCTTGTAGGTTGCCCCCCCCACCTTTGTGTCCCTTCCACATGCCATATTCAGGCCAATTTCCAAGCTTTTCTCATATCTTTTCTCCATCTGGAATTCTCTGAAGTCCTCTGGGCCTAACAGACATTTTACTCATAATAAAATCTAGCTCAAGGGCCACTGCCCACATTGACCTTCTTCACCCGCCTTCCTTGTATTCTTAAAGTCCTTGGACTCTCAGTTATGTACTTTCTCACTTCCGTATACATTGTAGGTATTCTTTCTTAAATGTTTGTCTTGCTTCTTCAGAATACTTTCCAGCTACTTCATCTAGAATAGGGGATGACTATGTCTTTGACTTCTCCTTTACATACACCCCACCCCCTATAACAGCCACACACACCCTGCCCGTCCTAGTTTGGGGCATTGTCTCTGTCTGCCCTATCCTTAACCATGTCCCCATTGCAATCAGTGTCTCTTCTTTCTTTTCTTCACCCTTGAGAGCTTAGGTTAACCCAAACTGTGTCATTAGATCCTACCAGAACATTAGCCATAGAAAACTGTTACCCCAGTCAGAGGCCTGCCTCAGTTGTATCTCTTTTCCCTACATTCACTGCCTGCTGCTCAGATTGCTCACTTGGGTTCTGACTACTCTGCTGCCCAGACAAAAGTTTCTGAGTTCCTGACCCCTTGTTGTTTCTCACACCTGGAATATGGAGCTCCTGTGGTTCAGTCCTCAGTCTATTTTATTTCTCTCACTGTCATCACTTCTTCCAGGATGTCACCTACTCATTTGTCATGTCCGTAGAGCTGATGTCCAAGTCACTATCACCAGTCCAAATCTTTGGGGCTCTAGCCTTCAGAATCCATCTGCCCACTGAACATGTCTTCTTTGGTGTCCTAATCACCCACCTCAGCCTTCTCTAGAGCCCCAACCATCATTTTACTTGTCTTTTGTTATTTCCCTTACTGAGCTCATTGTACTTCAAGGTTTCTAGATTCAAAACCTTGAAATCTGTGTTGTCTTCTCCCATACCTTACCCTGCTAGGTATTCTTAGTCACAAAATTCTGTCTCTTTTCCAGTATCTTGTCTTTTCCATTTATTCCTTTCTTTCTGTTACCTTTCAGGCCCTTGGAATGCTTTTCCAGTCTCTTTCTCCCCAATCCGTGCAAATCTTACCAGTCTTTCATGATTTAGACCAAATCAATCTTCCGTCTATAAAATCTTTCCTGAT
Organism: Tolypeutes matacus; assembly: GCA_026826555.1. Taxonomy (NCBI): domain Eukaryota; kingdom Metazoa; phylum Chordata; class Mammalia; order Cingulata; family Chlamyphoridae; genus Tolypeutes; species Tolypeutes matacus. The sequence goes on along the minus strand of JAKSZT010054138.1, from coordinate 5,568,388 downwards.
TTTTCTGGCACGTAATGTCCTCTCCGTTCTTTGACACCATAGGCCTTGTCATGTGGACAATTCACATGACAATATCACGTATTGCTTTGCATGGATATTGGAAATTACCTTGCATTGTTAATCTGGTCATCTAATTGTCTTGTCTCCATGCCCTACCTCTATATGCTGTTATATCCTTTTTGGAACCATACATATTGCTTTGCAGAGCATATTGCATTCAGAAATAGCTGATCAATAAATAGCGTTTGTTGAAATGATTTCTTTTTTCATGAAAGCTATCCTACAGGTTGAAGCTCTTAATCTGGACCTGGGGCTTAGTAAAAAAAACAAAAAACAAAACAAAACAAAAAAAATCCATGTTTACCTACTAGAGTTCTTCATGATTTTACAGTTCCTGACCATATATCCTTTCATTTTTCCACCAAGATGTGTTTCAATCGTTTTAATCTATATGTTCATGCAGAAACTGTTACCCTTGGTCATTTTATTTCCTTCCCTACATCTTCCCTGACTGTAGTTTGTCTTTCTTGAGGTGCAAATTAGTACTGCTCACAGTATAACAGGTGCAGTTCACCAGCGTTGTAGCCTATCAAAAAAAATTCATTTGGGGTTCTTTACTTTTTGTCTTTGACTCTTTCACTTCAGATTATTTTAAAAAAGGACCGAGTCGAAGGGTGGGATTGGTGAAAGGTGGCATTTCACAGTAACATCATTTTTGTGTTAAATGGGTTTGGATGTGGGGTTTTATTGTGCTATTGAATACAATTAAAACCTGACTGAATTTTGTTTAAAGCAAAGATTACGGGGTGCCTTAGCTTTATATAAATTATTTTTAATTACTTCATTTATGTTTGAAAATTAATTTTATTTCTGTTCACTGATGAGAACAATCATGAGGATAGAATTTTTGCAAGGGATTGTTTAGCTACTGAATCAAGCTTTTTAAAAGCTGCTAGATTCCAAGGGGTTTTGAGGGGTGACACATCAAGCAGTCATTATCTAAAACATTGGGTGGAGAAGGGCAGCTGCTTACCCAATACGTGTCCCACAAGTAACTGCCAGGAGAAGGCTTGAGAAAACCCCGATACAGAAATGCTTTAATGCTGGAGATGAACATTTGGTCAGTCCCTCCTATGCACACAGCATAGAGCTAGACTATGCCATTGACACATCCTGAAGAGACACTCAGGGTGTAGTCACAGTGTTTGTACACATATCTTCTGCATCTTTCCACAAATCTCACCACCTTTAAGATACTCCTCTTAAAATGCAGCTACCTCTAGGAGAGGTACTGGGCTGTGGGAGATTTAATAAAGATTAGTTGGTAACCACATAGGACCAAGAATTTAACATTAGACAAGTTCCTGGGCATAAGAGGTGGGTGCACCTAGGGCAGGTAATAGTGTCAGTAGGGAAGAAAGAGTGGGAGGTGACCAAAGACATTGTTCTCTGACTCTCCACTTTTGTTCTGATGGCCCTATACCTATACATACTACCCCAAATTAGCTCACCCTGGGCACCTGATCGGAAAAGAAACATACAGCAATGGAAAAGGGGGGGAATGTGTTAAGCTCTGATATGGGTAGGAAGCAAAGCTCCAATAACTCATACAGGTACAAAATCTGAAACAAGTGGGTGCAGGTGTTATGTTTTGAAGAGCTATATTCTTCTGCATCTGAGAATCCGAGACTGTTATACCTATATGCCCAAACTACCTGTCTGTTTGCCAGGCTGCCATTTACAAGTGTGAATGAGGCATAAACCCCAAATGTCATCAAATCTCACATTCTGCTTTGACCTTTTCTATACCTCTTTTGTATTTAACGTTTAGATTGTCAGAATGGTGAAGAATTTAAAAGGCAGCCCAATAACACTGTCGATAGGTGATGGTGCCAATGATGTTAGTATGATCTTGGAATCCCATGTGGGAATAGGTAAGAAACATCTAATGAGATGGCAGCTGTGAGATATCAGTATTGCTTTTAGGTAGGGTGCTCCTATATTCTAGAGAGATTGTTTTGGATATTCATCTTAAATTTGAAATTGGGAATGATAACCGTGACTTGACTGAAGAGCCTCATCTGATCATGGAACATGTCTATTTCAATGTCCTACTCCTGCTGGGAGTATAGCAATACAAAATTAGGGCATATTTTTACATTGGCCAACTAAAGTGAATTTCCAAAACCTACTGGCAGCACAATTGACTGTTTTGCTCTTGTTTAGACAGTGCACATAAAATTTTCTCAAATTTTCCTCCCCTGGCCAAACTGCTTGCTTATGTTGCTGCATTGTATCTTTTGAGATTGTTAACTGTTTGGGGCTAAGAAATGATCATTGGTTGAGTGACTTTCCACGTAGCAATATTTATGGGTGCTTTGGCCTGTAGTGCTGAATTTCTATGTTGACCTGTAATGACAGCTTTTCTACTATCAGAACCATTTTTTTCTCTCTTTCAGCCTGCTGCTAGGCAGCAAACCTAATACCCCAACAAAGTTGGTTTTTTGTGTTTTTTTTTTTGGAGAGTGGGGGTGGGGATGGGGAAGTAAAGATACAGTTTTAGTTTCTTTGGAATTATTGTACTACAGTTTGGATTGCCAGATTATTCTATTTGGAAGTAGCCCTATCACATGTGGAACTCTAAATTCTACTAATTAGTTATCCGGTGTAGAAATGGCCTAAAGTTGCTTGAGTTCATGGTGTACTTTGGCTACTACTTAGTTTCACTCATAAGAGGACGTCACTTCTCTCATGTTAACTCTTTAGTTTTGAGCTCCTGGATCCCAAGACCTAGATTCGTTCCCAAGTTGCCTTAATAGAGCATCTAGTTTAATGCCAGGCTTAATTAAAGAATTAAACACTTACTAAGTGCCTTAAAAGTGATATTCAGGTTTACTTTTTACCTCCTGATAATTTTTGCCTTGTAAAGATTAAAATAATGATCCTGTTTAATTGTCTTTTATTGTGCTACAGATATGAAGTTAAAAATTAATCTTAGTTTTACATTATATTGGTAAGTCTCAGTGTCACTGTTAAAGCAGTTTTTGGCTTAAAATAAAAAAACTTAATAAAGTTGAACCATAACATTTGTGCGAGTTGAAAATATTAAAATAACAAAGCAGGGGCTGATTATCCTATAAAATTCTCACCCTATAGAGATATTCTCTTTTTAGGTATTAAAGGCAAAGAAGGTCGCCAAGCAGCCAGGAATAGTGATTATTCTGTTCCAAAGTTTAAGCATTTGAGGAAACTGCTATTGGCTCATGGACATCTATATTATGTAAGAATAGCACACCTTGTACAGTATTTCTTCTATAAGGTATGTCATAAAAAAATTGTAATTTAACTGATTGCTAAATCCAGTGTTGACTCAATTTAGTCATTGTATTTTTTCCCCCATTTTCCTTTCTCTTTTGCTGTTTTAGTACTGAAATTTATAGTCAAGTAAGCAGGGTAGTATGTTTAAAGATTCAGGAATTGGAAATTCCTTTTGATTCAAGTTTTGGGATGAAATTTTTTAAAGCAACTCTATTTTTTTTTTTTTCTTCTCTTTTTCTGGCAAAAGTTTATTCAACACAAAATAACCCCCCACTCCAACTTTACTGAGGAGGCTGACCACATCCACGACCAAATCCACCTCTAAACTGGAATTTGGTTGCTGACCCAGCCCCAGCCTCGGCTATCTTGTCGGCACCAGGGGGCACAGAGCTCTGTCTGTAGGTGTCTCTGTCAGCTTCCCCTCGAGTGAGTCTTGCAGGTCGCTCACCCTCCAGACCTTTGGGCCACGGCCTGCCAGTCTCTGGACGGCTCCAGCATAGGGCGGAAGGCACGATCTCAGGTGGTAGGTGGAGGTAATCACGGAGATACTGGATACCCTCGTTGGTAAGGTACCAATAGAAATGTCTCCAGACAAACTGTTCCTTCACGTAGCCTCATGACTTGAGAGACTGCATGGCCTTCATGACATGAAGGTTGGGCACATTCTTGTCTGCCAGCTTGGGGTGCTTTGGCATATGGACATCTTTCTTGGCCACCATCACTCCCTCCTTAAATAGGATTCATAAATGGCAATCCGGTTCTTCTTGGGCATCAACATCACGACGGCTGCTGCGTCCCGGGCTAGGATAAAGCAACTCTATTGAAGTATAATTTAGATACAATAAAATGTGTTCATTTAACTTGTATAATTACATGAAGTTTTGACAAATGTATATATCTAAATGTATATATCCAAATGTATATAACCATTACCAAAATTTAAAATAAAGAACATCTCCATCATGCCAGAAAGTTCCCATGTGCCCCTTCCTAGTCAATCTCCTCTACCGCCTGCCCTGCCCTAAGCAACTGCTAATGTGAATTATATTACTCTATAATATAGCATAATATATAATATAATTCATAGAGATAGAGGGACTATATAATATATAGATGAGTTTTGACTGTTCTAGGACTTCATATAAATGTAATCATATGTACGCCCTTTTTAAATAAAATTTTATTGAAGTATAGCTATCATTCATACATGAAGATACATAAACAATAAGTGTATAGTAAAAGTTGTGAACTTACAAAACAAACATGCATATCATCATACAGGGCTCTCACACATCACCCCACCAGCAACACCTTGTAATGTTGTGAAACATTTCTTACGAACTATGCAAGAGCATTGTCAAAGTATTATTACTCACTATAGCCCATATCTTATATTTAGTGTATTCCCCCTGCAACCTACCCAATTATTAACACCCTATATTAGTATTACATGTTTGTTACAGAGAAAACGTTTTCATATTTGTCCTGTTAACTACAGTACATCATCTACCACCAGATTCCCTGTGTTATACTGTCCCATGCTTTGTACAAATCCATTCTAAGTCATATGTACTCTTTTTTGTCTAGCCTATTTTATTTAGCATAATGTTTTTTAGCTTTATCCCTGTTGTATCATGTATCAATAGTCTGTTCCCTTTTTATGCTGAATAGTATTCCAAAGAACTGTCTTTTCATGATAGAATCCTGTTTTCAAATGAAATTACACAGAAAAAGCAGGTCGAAGCAGGAGGACATTGACTGACAGCTGATAGGGCCAGGGCTGGTCACTTGCTCATTCTCCCTGTCTGCCCCAGGAGTTCCTCAGCACAATTGGAAATCTGTGACTATAGTTTAGGTCGCTCATTTTATGCCTAATGAAGGTGAAGTAAATGGGCTTCAGCACGCAAGTCATTTTAAGCTGTTAGGGGCCAGAACTTGAGCTTCTCTCCTGAGTTCTGTTAGATAGAGTTTTGTTTTTATAATCGACTTTTCATTTTGAAAGAATTTCAGACTTTTTAAAAGTTGGAAAGATCAGTCAAAGAATTCTCAAATACTCTTTTTTACCCAGCTTTTCCAACTGTTAACGTCTTTGATAACCACAGCATAGTTGTTATCAAGATCAGTAGATTGATTTTAATTAGCATATTACTATAGTCTACATACCTTATTCAGTTTTGCCTTTGGTCCCACTAATGTCTTTTCATGGTCCAGTATCCATTTCAGGATCTCACTTGCCTTTAGCTGTCATGTCTCCTTAGTATTTAATATGGAAGAGTTCCTGTCTTTCATGATCTTAACATTTTTGAAGAGTACCAGCCAGTTTATACAATGTCCCTCAATTTAGGTTTATCTGATATTTGGTCATTATTAGATTCAGGATATGAATTTTTGGCATGGATACCGTAGAAGTGATGTAGCCTTTTTGCATTATATCAGGAGGCACATGTTGTTGATATGACTCACTAGTGATGTTAGTTTTGATAGCTTGATTTCGATGGCATTTGGGTTTTTTTTAAGACCCCTCAAGTTTGGCTTTGTATAATTTCATTTGAAAAGAGGATTTTCCTACTAAAATAGATAGTTTATTCTATATTTCTTTGTGACTATTACTCTATATTTATTTATTCTATACTTATTATTTATTTTGTTGCTCAAATTCTTCCAGTTTTGGCTTTTGGGAGCCCCTGTGTCCTTTCAATATAGTCCCATCATTTTTTTTATTTTATTTTATTTTTTGCTCAACCAATCCCATCATTTTTTTAGGACTTCCTTATATTCTGGTATCACACAGTGTTCTAGGCTCATCTTGTATTTTCCCTACCCTATCCCTGGATTCAGACATTTCTCTAAGAGACAACAGTTCCTTTAATTTCAGAATGGTATTTAGAAACCAAGATCTGGGTGCTAGTCATGTTCTTTGCAGCTGGGCTAAAATTGGTTCTAGGCCTTCCCAGTGGAGAGGGGTAGGAAATACATACAGGTATGCACACAGATCTTTTTATATCTATGTGCATATATGTGTGTACATATATACATATGTTGGACTGGTATCAATCAGTATGGGATTTCAGTCCAACATCACAGAGTTCATTCTAGCCTTTCCCTTTGCCTTATTTTTAACTGTCTCTGATGGTGGAAAATGTGGCTTGCTTCTTTGGCTTTCTTATCCACAATATTTATCCTCCACATAAAGCAGGTTCCGAATTTGCTAACTCAACTCCAGTGAAAAACCAACTGACTAATTTGAGTGCAATATTTATGTGCCATTCTTTTTGTCGTTTGCCTTAAAATATATAGTCAAAATAATGCTTTCCAGTGTTACTTTTTTTTCCCTTTTCCACCACTTCAATGTGGTTATGTTATTTATTTGTAGTGCAGTTAGGTTAATTTGGTCTTTAGTATAGTCACTGTGATGTGCAACCATCACCACTGTCTAATTCCAGGACATTTCTATCACCCCACAAAGAGTCCCTATACCTACTTGTAGTCTGTCCCAATACATATTGTTTTGTACTTTGCCTTTTTTTGCTTATTTTGGGGGGGCATTTTTCTCACAGTTAAATATTCATCTAAAACACTTAGCTGTGCAATATCCCAAGCCCGTATTTTTGGATATTATTGTTTCCCCATAATATCCTGGTTTTCTTCTTATCACCAAGCATTAGAGTACATGTTAGACTGAGCCTGGGTGCCCATTAATGTCTACCAGGGAATAGAATTTACCAAATTTCATAACTAGAGCCCTGTTTTGTAGGTATACTATCAAGCATATGTTCCAGTTTTAAATGATTCAAGCAGATACAGTATTTGATTTTCATACCCTATATTTCATAGGTGGGGAAAGCTCAGCAGCCATTTTTGTATATCAGTCTTCTCTGATCAACCCCAGGCCTTATAACTTTATAGATATTTTTTATGGCTAAATAAAAATGTAACTGTGAACCCAGCTCCCCAGATTGGCTAAGACCCTGCCAGTCAGTATCAGCTGGTATCCAGGCCTACCATAGATGAGGAGGAGGAGGAGGAGGAGGAGGATGGTGATGATAATACCCGATGTGTGTAAAATGCTTTGTTGGTTGACAAAGACACTTTCATTTTCTTATTTAATACTCATAAACCCCCTGTGAGTTGAGTGTCATCAATTCTGTTTAAAACCTGAGGAAAGTGGGGCTCAGAGATTATGTGACTTACCTTTGGTTCCCCAGCTAGGAAGTGACAGAGCTTGGTCTCCACTATGGGTTTATTCATTCTAAGCCCAGGACTCCTTCTACATCATAGAATCTATCAAGCCATGCACTCAATATCTAACAGCCCTACGAGGGTGTGGATGGTTCTTCTTTCTTAACCTCCCCCTAGGAGGAGATCCCATGAAAATTTGCCATACAGATCTGCCTAGCAATCTGACCCTCCTCCAGGGTCTTGGTTTGTCTCTTTAGGATTTGGGCCTGCAATTTAACCAACCGCCACCAGATGGAAGGGACGCTCTGTTAAGGAAAATAGAACAAGCCATTAAAATGGCAAACATTGACCCATGGTCAGTAGTTGACATATTTCTGTTCTCAGTTTAGGGGATTATTTATATAGATGATGCCCTCTGTCTTCATTAGGGTCTCTGTGCATTATCTTCTTAGTTATTGACTTGGCAATATTCCTTTTCTGTGGTATCTTTTGTCCTAGGATGATTTCTAATATTTTCAGTCATCTTTGGTTGACCTAAGAAGGCTTTCCTTCCTCTTATCTTGCCATTGCATCTTCAAATTGTTATCACCCCACCCTTATAGTACTTCATTGGTAGGTCTGCCCATTCAAGTCCTTCTTGTATAGCTCAGCCAGGTTGTTTGAAAGATGCTACTTTTCAGTGTGTCCCTCAGAAACTCCCAAATGTCTCTCCATCCTCTAAGGATTAGTCTGGCTTTTAAGGCTCCTCGGAGTCTGAAAACCTGTCTTACCTCATATGTTTAAAATACATACTGCCTTGCCTCAGTTCCCGTTATCAACATATCCTATTAACTCTTTAAGACCTAGTTCAAGTTCTAACTTCTTTTTTCATTCAGTCAACAAATACGTATTAAATGTCTTACCATGTGCCAAGCACTGTTTGAGGCACTGAGGATTCATAGTAGAATAATACAAGCAAAGTCCTTGTCCTCGTGGAACATACATTCTAGTTGGGGAGACATTCCCCCAGCCTGTCCCACAAAGTACCCCCATGATCCCCACTCAGGACACTTATTTCTAAAAAAAAAAAAACATTTCTTATAAAATATGACTGCAGAAATACTACTGACAATGTTTTTCATTGAACCAGAACTGATGCTTACAAATGAATGTTGGCCTTCCAGGTGATGGCCTGAGAGTTCCTGCTCTTATTCTGACACTGCAGGCATTGTTCAAAACATGTATAGCACCTTTCTTTAGGAGCATCCTCCAGAACCTGTAGAATATTCATCAAAATATCTTCAGCTGTGTCAGGTGTTCATCCTTTGAGCATGGATTTTATTTTGAAAAACAGTTTCCAGTCTCCCAGAGCTAAATCGGGTGAATTAGCTAAGTGAGAATGTGTGATAGAAGGAAGGAGACTGGTTTTCTCTCATGGCTCAAAAATGGACACTCAAAGGTGCTTTCTGAAGAGAAATCCAGAAACATCATGAACAAGTAATAACAGTGCTCAGATAAGCTCAGAGCCTGCTTTGAATGATAGTACTAACTTGAAAATATTCTGTTAGTTTAGCCTAAAGACATTGATTTTGGTATTTTATACTCACACTGGCTTTTACTGCTTTATGAATTCTCAGCTTGTATTTTATATGTTTTTTAGTGTTCCCCAATTAAATAATAAGTCCCTTAGGAAGAAGGAAGTTTGCTTTTTTCCTTCTGTATATATATTTTTAAGAACCCACATTGCTATCCTGGCATATATTGTAGGTGCTCAGTAATCATATGTTCATTGTTTGATGAGGTAGTAATGAAGGCACTAAAACATTAGTTGATATTATTAAAGTCAACATGCACTATAATAATTTCCTGACTATTGGCATTAATTAACTTTAAAATATATGCATTTACAGTATTCCATCAGTCTCCTTTATAATGAATTTACGAATCTAATTGGCATTTAAGATATAGATTCATTAGAGCAATATGAATTGTTATTTCATACTGGATGAGCTCATTTCTTCCCTGGAAAAAGAAAAGCATGAGGTTCTCATAAAATAAGTGAGATCCTCTTCTGCCTTGGTGTAGGGTAAAAACTGGGCTTAATGTGAATTAGTCATTGGCGTTTGTTGTTGTTGTTGTTGTTGTTTTAGTTTTTTTCCTACATCTCTGGGATAGAGATTTATTACATTCTAACATTAGATAGAAGGACTTGAATGTAGCCTTTTGGGGGTAGAGTTTCCTGTTTTAGTTTTAAAAGTAGGTCACAAAATATTAACCTTTTTCTTAATTTTTTTTCCAGAACCTTTGTTTCATTTTGCCACAGTTTTTGTACCAGTTCTTCTGTGGATTCTCACAACAGGTTTGTTTCCTGAGTTTTTTGTTATAATGTGGCATAATTCTGTTCATAAATTACCTTTTACGTGTTAGATTGTAGGGATTAGAGAGGTATATCCAAAGTAAAAGGATATATATTCTTCGTTGCTTGATAGTTGATCTTCTTGGCCTGGTTTTCGACAACAACAAATATTGATGTTTTTGCTTTAATTTTCTTATCATTACTTCCTTTTTGAAAGTTATTTGGCACACCCTGCTGGATGGAGAAGACCTTAAATTTTTTTTCTTTTTTTCTTTTTATTGCTGTTATAAAATGTGTTCTAGTAGGCCTACATCTTATAGCTTAATATTTCACAAAATAAAATCTCACACCTTTGTGGTTTCTTTCTAAAGTTGGTTTTATAGAGAAACAATCTTCAAACTGGCTAAGAAGTTGTGATTCCTAGATAGAGTCTTGAATTACCTCAACGACTCTAAATTTTTTGCTTTATAAAATTTTATTACCTAAAGAATGTACTATATATTAACTTGATACAAAAATGGCAGAGTGGGCAGGTACATTTGTAGGTTTGTTTTAACAACTGAAATGGATTTGATTTTGCTTCTAGTAGAGCTATTGCTAAATACAGTGCCTCAGAAATTTGGTAGTTACTCTGTGAGCAGTTCGGTAACTTTACCATGCTGAGCTCCAGCATTGCCACAGGTAGTAGAGACTGAGGTCTTAAATTTCAAAGGCAAGCTTTATTCTACATGGTTCCTTGTGGTAGAAAGTTCATTATTTTTCCTAATCTCTTGGCAGTATTTTAAAGAGAATTTGCTATTCTTAAAGGGAAATAACTGCTCTCTTTCTCTTGAACTGGCCTCTTTGCTATGTGGTATGCAGATATACTTAAATACTGATGCCATGCCATCAGCTCCACGATATCAGTTAAATAGATCACTTTATAAATTAACCATCTGCCAGCTTTATCCAGTGCCAACAGCCTTGTGTTCAAAACTAATTCTGTTAGGTACAGAGAGTTTTATAAATTTTGTTGAATCTGTTTTTCTGGAACCTTCAGAGTACAGTTGACCAAAACGTTGCTCATTACTCACTTTCTTAGATGAGTGCAAGTATTAGAAAGATATTTCAAATTGTCTAAACTAATTTGTAGCAAAGTGCTAAAGGGAAATTGACTTGACTGGGTTGAAACAATGTTTTTATTTTGAAAGAAGTCTGTTGCTTTGTTAAACTTTTAAAACAAGTTTGTCAAGCACAAGTTGATAGGAAGAAAGCAAGGACTTAGAATCAGGCTTTCTTGGGCCTTCTTGTGTCTGCTTAGGTTACCTTGACTGCTTAGGTTTCCATTTGAGTTGAGGTGATGTTTACCTTTCCCAGTTGCCCAACTAGAAGGTTCATTCATTTCACAAATATTTCTTGAGCACCCTCTATGTATCAGGCATATGTTTGAAGTGTTGGGATATTGCAGTGATCAGAACAAACTCCCTTACCCTCACAGAGCTGGCAGTATACTGATGGCAAGAGAAACAAAAACCAAACAAATATATTATGTTGGATACTGATAAGGAAAAAAACAATAATAAAGGGGTAGAGTGTGGCTGGGGGATGGAGTCGCTATTTTAGATAGGATGATCTGGGATATTCTCTCTGAGGTGACATTTGGGCAGAGATCTGAAGATGAGGGAAGGAGCCATCTTAGAGGAAAAGTGTACCAGGTAAAACACAGGAGGTAACAGTATCTTTTCTTTTGACTTTGGCCTTGTACTAGTGCTGAATGTAGCAACCTTTATTCCAAATATCTATGGAGCACATGTTGGTAGCCTATTTCAACCCAGGGCCATGTTAGCTGGCCTCTGTAACCCTGGAACTTGAAGAGTAGGATCATGATTCAGATTCTTTAAGCAAAACACAACTCAATTCTTTAGCAAAGCTGGGGATAGTACTTGATTTTCATTTTTCTTGAAAACATTTGTAACAGGATTAGCAAGAACAATGTTATCAGCCAACCTGTTTGTTTTGGGGACATTCTGTCTCCTCTGATTATACATTTAAGAATTAGAATTGTCCCTCATATACCCTAATACTACTACCATAGTGAAACAGAAGTAGATTGATGCTTCTTTTGTTTGAATGAAATTTAAGAGTAATTACATACCAGTCAGAGGTTTGTTTTTTTAATTCCTCCTTTTTTTTTCCTTCAGTTTTCTCTTCAGCAAAAACGGGTAGGTTCTGATGAAAATGTATTGTGTGCCAAAGAATAGTCCTCTCCCTTGAGAATTAAAAGGAACCTCTTTTTTTGTACTTTTTATTTCAGTAGAGTATTTTTGTTGAGTTTAAATCTTTGAGAAGTATCTCCATGTTTGATATATAGCCACATTTTTAACTTCATTGAGAATGTGCATGCATTATCTTTTTCCTTGGGTCTACTGCAGGCCAGAGTTGAGGGTCCCCTGCTCTGGGCTCCCCCATCTCCTTGGGTACCCACCATCTAGAACTTGAGCCCTTGGGGGGGGTACAATGGATGAGTCATCTCTCTGTCTGCAGTACTTAGCACTTAATAGGCACTCAGTAAATGTTTGTGGAGTCAAGTAACAAATGAACGAATGTTTTCTTCAGGTCTTTCCCACCTTTTTTGAGTCAGAGAATTTACCAGAACCCCAGTATTAATAGTAATTGTATCTTTAATAGCCATTGATTGAAAAGACAAATAATTGTGTTCATTTGGACCACATTTGAATACATTTTATTAATCAAAGGCATGTGAACAATACTTTGGAGTATGGGACATTATTTATTTGGGTCACAGATCATGGTTGCATGAACTCAATAAGTACTTTCAACAAAATGAGGTTCAAGGGAAGATGATGGAGTAGGAAGCTCTAAGAATCAGTCCTCTATTAGAACAACTATTAAACAGGCAGGAACTGTCTGAATCAACTATTTGAAATCTCCAAAGTCCAGTAGTAAAACACTATGCAGCATCCAGGGATGAGTGAGAGGAAGGGGCTGGTAAATTACAATAAAGACCAGTAAATTGCTCTTTCTAGTCAGCAGTTACCGGTACCCATCCCCTATTCTCGCTGCAGTCCACATTGGGGTCCAACCCCTAGAAGAACTTCCTGGTACCAGAAAGAGACTTAAAAATCCACTCCCTCAAGATCCAGGGTGGACATAAGCCGATAGTGGATCATGGATCGTTGGAGGAGGCCCTGGCTCTGAAGGTGGCCATTGTTGCAACTCGCCCCAGACAAAGGTGGCAGAGGACACTTAAAGAAGTATGCTTCTGCAGAGCTTCAGAGGACAGTTGAAGGGCTGCATTGGCCAAATCAAGAAAGCACAGCTTTGGGGGAGCTGTGGAAGAAGCTCTTGGTGCCATGTCTGGCCCCTCCTTCATCTCCTCCCCAGATATTTTGTAGCTTCCGGTGTACCTTGGGGGTCCCTGGCCTTGTTCTGACTGGAAATACTGACTAGGGAAACCTCTCCGTGGTGCCACCCACTCCCCAAATTTGCCTTGCAGACATAAGCAGCTTGGAACCACAAGCAATGTAAGAGACAATTGGAGGTGAATGGCCTCGGTCAAAGGCTTACCTGCTTAAAGACTTGAAGTGGAAGACCTAGGAGAGGGAGAAGGTCTGTTTCCTGGGAAGGAGAGGGAGCACGGAAACTCCTGTAAATAGGGAATTCCTAAGGCCACCAGCAAGCACAAGCCCAGGACAAGACCCAGGTCCAGAAAAGACAGGGAGGACCCTGTACTTTGCATTCACCTTGGGCTGGCCTTCCTGATAGGAACTCTAAGGAAGAGCACCAGCCAAAGCAAAGCCAGATTGCAAAGACAGTGACTGGTGGTTTTGCTTAGATTCGCTTCATTTTGTTAGCTCCTATACTGAAGAAAATCTCTCATATCTCCAGCTGGCTACAAACTCAAGAAACAGTCACTTCAGGGAATAAATCCCAGAGTTGACATTTTAAAGTTTTCGTATTTTAAAATATGAAAATGTACAGTGGGGAACAAAAGATTCCAAGACAAGCAAAGGAACAGGAAATGATAGCCCATCCAAAGGAAGATAAAAATCCAGAAAACATCAATGAAGAAGACCAGATTGTGGGCATACCAGAAAAAGACTTTTAAAAAATCACAACCAAACAGAACTGCTGGAGTTGAATGCAACGATAACTGAAATGAAAAATTCCTAGAAGGCTTTCCCACAGCAAATTGGAGCTAGATGAAGAAAGAATCAGTGAACTTGAAGACAGGGCAATTGAAATGAGTCAGCCTGAGAAGCAGAAAGGAAAAAGAATTATAAAAAGCAAAAATAGCCATCTAAGAGACCGGTAGAACAGCATCATGCAAATTCATAGAATCAGAATCTGGAATACAGGTTGCCAGGGGACAGGGTGAAGGTAAGGACTAGGGAGTTAAGGCTTAAAAGGTGCAGACTTTCTGTTTGGGGTGATGGAAAAGTTTTGGTAATGGACGGTGGTGATGATAACACAACATTATGAGCATAATTAACAGTACAGAATCATATATTTGAATGTGGTTAAAAGGGAAACTGTTTATGTATGGTATTAGAATAAAAAAAATTTTTTTTAAGCCATGGACCTAAAAACAACACAAGCAGTAAACGTTAAAATAAATTGTGGACTACATTTAATAGTACAGTTATTAAAATGTGCTTTCATCAGTTTTAGCAAATGTACCACACCAGTGCAAGGTGTTTATAATAGGGTGGTATCTGGGAATCCTGTAATTTATTCATGATTGTTCTGTAAACCCATAACTTCTCTAATATAAAAAATTTTGTTAGGAGTTCCAGGAAGTTGGTGTTGGAGTAGGCAGTCAGGGCCCAACTCTCTGACAAAAACAACAGAGAAAGAGCCAAAACCAGTCTGAGGGACCTGCTTTGGGGGTCAGCAGACCAAGACAGTGCTACACAACTCTCAGAAGGGTGAGGGACAGAGAGACAAAGAAACCCCGTGGCAGCCAGGAAGGGCTCCCCTCCTCCACCTCCAGGATATTAAGCTGGGGTAAAACCCCTGGCTCACTGCAGCTGACTGAGAGGGGAAAAGACATCTTCCTCCCTGTCGGCTGTTACAGGGAAAAGGGAGGGGAATCGAGGGGCTTTTCTTCAATGAATTTGACCAGGAGAGCCTGCTTTGAATATTGGCTCTGGCTAGACCAAAACATAGGAAAGCAGATATTGAAAGAAACACCTCTGTGGAAAGGTGTGCCAACAAGCGCCATCTGCTGGCCAGTCTGGAATTTGCATGGACAAAAATGCTTTTGGGTCTCTTTCTTCCTTAACTCCTGGGAGAAAAATCTGTACCCCATTAGTGAGTCCCTGGCCCAATTTGGATAATTTAAGCTGGGCAATTTTAAAGACTTAGAGTAAGTTGAACCAAATATCAAAGAAGAGCTGTAGTATAAAAAACAATAGGCAAGAGAGAGAAATTGGCCATCAGAGTAAACTCACCAACATATTCAGATGCCTGAACATCAGCAAAAAATTACAAGCTATACTAGGAAACAGGAAGAGGTGGCCCAGCCAAAGGAACAAACCAAATATGAAGAGATACAGGATTAAGACAATAATAATCACACAACTCTCCTAAGTCAATTCAAAAGAATTGAAAGAAAATATGATTGAAGAGGTAAAGAATATTAAGAACACACTGGGTAAGCATAAAGAATAATTTGAAAGCCTGCAAAGAAATGTAACAGAGCTTATGGGAATGAAAGACATGATCAATGAGATTAAAAATACATTAGAAGCACACAAGAGCAGATTTGAATTGCTTGAAGACAGAATTAGTGATTTCAAATACAGAACATTTGAACTGGAAACGACAGGTAAACAGAAAGAGAAGAGAATGGGAAAAAATGGAATCAGGGTCTCAGGGAATTGAATGACAATGCAAGACACACAAACATATACATCAGTGTCCCAGAAGAAGAAAATGGAAAAGGGGCAGAAAGAATATTTGAGGAAATAATGACCGAAAACTTCCCAACCCTTATGAAAGGCATGCATATCAATATCCAAGAAGGACAACGCACCCCAAACAGAATAAATCCAAATAGACCTACCCCAAGACACCTACTATTCAGGATGACAAATAAGAGATGAAGAGAGGATTCTGAAAGCAGCAAGAGAAAAGAAAAGCATCACATACAAGGGTACCTCGATAAGATTAAGTGCTGACTTCTCATCAGAAACCATGGAGGTGGGAAGAAAGTGGTATGATGTATTTAAGATACTGAAAGAGAAAACTGCCAGCCAAGAATTCTGTATCCAGCAAAACTGTCCTTCAGAAATGAGGGACAAAAATGAGTTCAAAGTCTTCACAGACAAACAAAACCTGGTAAAATATTTTACCACAATGACAAGATTGTGGTTCAATCACGATGACATGATTGAAGTGATGAATGTACAACTATGTGATTATACCAAATACCATTGATTGTATACTTTGTATGGATTTATGCTTTATTATTATGTATCAATAAAATTTATTTGTTCCAAAAAAATTTTAATGTATTTTTTATTTTTAAAGAAGCTTTAGCTTATATAAATGTTACATAGAAAATATAGGGGTTCCCATATACCCCCACCTCCTCCCCCTCCCACACTTTCCCACATTAGCAACATCTTTCATTAGTGTGGTACATTTGTTTAAATTGATGACCATATATTGAAGCATTGTACTAACCAAGGACTATGTTTTATATTATAGTTGACACTTTGCCCTGTACAATTAATAACTTTTTGAGGAAAAAGAAAAAGATTTTTAAATTGAAAATGTTTTAATAAAACTAACAGATTTTTTTAATAAATCTTTTAAAGAGGTTCAAGGACTATCTAAATATTTTTTTCAATAAAGGAAGATTTATGGGAAGCGGCTGTGGCTCAATCAGTAGGGCTCCCGTTTACCATATGGGAGGCCCCGGGTCCGGTTCCCGGGGCCTTCTGGTGAAGGCAAGCCCGCCTGCACGGCGTGGTTAGCTGACCCAGAGAGCACAAGCAGCAAGGGGGGTATACATGAATAAATAAATAAAAATCTTTAAAAAAAAAAAAAAAAAAAAAAAAGGAAGATTTATGATGTCAGATCTGTCCTTTACAAATATGATACAGCTTCAAATCTGTACTCATTCATTCACCCATTATTTATTGAATGCTTTCTGTGTGCCAAGTCCTGTTGTAGGAGCTCATGTTTGTCAGGACCCTCCAGCCAAAGACCAGGAACAGACATGTTGTTGATTATTCTTTGGGTTTATGACTTAATGCAGGAAAGAAGAACACATACCTACCTTGGTAAACAGTGGGCTCTCTCAGGAAGAGGATGTTAGAAAAAATTTATCAGAGGATTTATGCTTAAGTTTGGTGATTTGGGTGAGGGTTAGAATTGGGGCTTTGTTCTGGATTGGATGCTTGTCAGGAAGTGGGGGTGATTCCATGATTGGATATCTTAATAAAGCTTGTTTATGAGCAGGGAATTCTAGAGCAAGGATGAAGCTGTACTTGGTAAAGAAAAAAACAACAGTCGCTCACTCATTATCCAGGATAGGGGCATGGTTGTTCATTTTAGGGACTTGCACAATGTTCCTGTTTGTCTGTGTTTAGTTGTGATTTTGAAGAAGTGTTTTGTCTTGATCCATCACAGTCACCAAATGGCCTTGTGTGATGTTAATATTCTGTGAAATTGTTTATGTTCTGGAGGCCAATGCCAAGGCCCAGCTGTGAGTGCCAGGGTACCTCCTAGCAACCCCATGGCCCAGGTTAGCTCTCTGCTGTCAAGTGCTGCTTTTCTTTTTCTCAAGCTACAGTAAATAAAATAAAGATCCCTGCCCTCATAGAGCTTAAATTCTAGTGCAAAGAGATGGACAGTAAACATAATAAATTTATAAAGTTAGAGTGATCAGTGCTATAGAGGGAAGAAAAGATAAAAGAGATAAGTGTGTCCACAAGAAAGTAACATTTTAATTCACTTATTTTTTTATTTTTAAAGAAGCTTTATATTACATTAAAAATATAGGGCATTAGAAAGTAACATTTTCATTCAACCTTGAAAGTACTGAGAAAATGACACTTTGAGCAAAGATTTAAAGGAAGTGAGGGAGTAAGCCATGATGATATCTAAAGGAAGCATGTTCTAGGGAGAGGGAATGGCCAGTGCAAAGGAAGTTCTGTGGCTGGAGGGTGCCTGGTGTGTTTGAATTACAGTGAGGAGGCCATTGTGGTTTGAGTGGAAAAGGAGAGATTAGAGGTAAAGTAAAACAGGTAAGGAGAAGCCAGATTGGTTGGGCCTTTTAGCCCAGGCTCATTGTAGGAATTTTTAGGTTTTTTTTTAAACTCCTAGAAATGGGAATTCATTAGGGTGTTAGAACAGAATAGTGTCGAGATTTGACATAGGTTTTAGTGGGACTCCTCAGGCAGTTGTGTTGAGAGTCAAATTGTGCCATTGTTCTGTTCAAACTCTCCGGTAGATTTTTTTTTTTTAATTATTGTGGGTAAAAATCAAATTTTTCACAATACATACCAATATTTTAAAAATGATATATAAATATATATGCATATATGTGCATTTGCTTACAGAAATGTTATTTATATGTATATAAATATATTTTAAGAGGTGCTTAGATTACCCAAAATATTACACAGAACCCACTGGGATTCCCATGTTGCCCACCTCCCACACCTCCCACCACATCCCACACAAACATCTCCCACAAGTGTGGCCCACCACCCTCAATGGACTTACACATCCTGGGGCCTTGCCATCAACCATAGACCACAGTTCACACTGTAGACCACACTCTCTCCCACACAGTTCTGAGTGGTGTGTGCTGATTTTAAATGGCCTACATCCGTTGCCACAACGGTACCAGTAGCTTTTCATTTCTCTGAATGTTTAAAAATTTTAAGAGGCTTGCTAGGTGGTAAGAGTGGAGATGCAGAGAAGTGATTGGGGTTTGAATATATTTTGAAGGTAGAGTTAATAAAGACTTCCTAATAGATTGGATGTGGGGTGTGAACAAGAGAAGAGTAAAGGATGATTGCAAGACTCTTGGTCCTGAGTAATCCGAAAAATTGAATTGCCATATTCTGAGATGGGGAAGACTTCAAAAGGAGTTGATTTGGGGTGGGAGCAGGTGAGGAGTTTGGTTTTACACTTAAGTTTGCAATATGTTAGACATCCAAGTAGAAAACGTCAAGTAAGCAGTTGGATACATGGGTCTTGAATTCATGGAAGAGAACCGGGCTGAAGAGATATTTAGGGGGAGGCGGCTGTGGCTCAATCAGTGGGGCTCCCGTTTACCATATGGGGGGCCCCGGGTTCGGTTCCCGGGGCCTCCTGGTGAAGGCGGGCCCGCCCGCGCGGCGTGGTTGGCTGGCCCGGCGAGCACAAGCAGCAAGGGGGGGATA
>JAKSZT010054138.1:5495048-5549052 GCA_026826555.1 Tolypeutes matacus | reverse complement strand
AAAAAAAAAAAAAAAAAAAAAAAAGATATTTAGGAATTGTCGTGAATGGATGATGTTAACCCCCCCAGAACTGAAGATCACATGGAGAGTTAGTCTAGACAAAGTTCCAAACACTGAGCCCTGGAGCACTCTAGCTGAGAGCTCAGACGTGGAGACCGAGAAGGAATGGCCAGTGAAGTAGGAGGAAAACCAGACAAATCATTTCCTTCCTAACATTTCTTGAGCGCCAAAGTGGTGCCAGCCACCAGGGTCGGTGCCAGGGTTGCACAAATTGCACTGCCACTCACTGAGCTGTAGGCCCCACAGGAGAAAGTTGATTGAGGAGAAAAGTTAATGAGTTTGGGAAGTGGATGTGGCTCAAGCGATTGGGCTCCCGCCTGACATCTGGGAGGTCCGGGTTCGGTTCCCGGTGCCTTCTAAAGAAGACAGCAAGCTGGCATGATGGGCAGGCATGGCAAGAGGATGCAACAAGAGACACAGAGAGGAAAACATAATGAGAGACGCAGCAAAGCAGGGAGTGGAGGTGGCTCAAGTGGTTGGGCACCTCCCTCCCACATGGGAGGTCCTGGGTTTGGTTCCCGGTGCCTCCGAAAAGGAAGACGGGCACACAAAGAACAGACACAGTGAGCGAAAACAACGAGGGGGGTGGGAGAGAGAAATAGATAAATAAAATAATAAATCTTTAAAAAAAAAAAAGTTAATTTGTTTGGTTTTAGACATCTCGACTTAAGAGATGCCTGTGGGACAGCCAGCAGGAAGTTGGAAATTGGTGCCTGGAGCCCAGAGAAATCAGGACCAGAGAGAGTTAGAGGTCATGCTCATATACAAGTATTTAACTTTGTTCTGATGAATACATTTGTTTAGTCCTTACTAAATGACCACCTTCAGAATCATACATCTTGCATGGAAAAGGTAACAGTGACATTTGAAAGTATGGAAAATATTAACAAAAATAAATGTGACACAGCTTGGCTACTGCCTTTATTTAGTTTCTCTGAAGAGTCCCTGGCTTATGCTTACTTGGTCTTTGTTTACTGAAAAATCTTTTGAAAAGGTATTAATATTTATTAGAAATAGTTTATAGCATGTAAACATTCTGAATCACCATCCTATTAGAAACAAGGGCATATTAATATGATGCACCTCAAAATGTTAGTTTTTTTTTTTTTTCATAAAAATTACTAAGCAGAGTGACCTTATTTACAAAAGCATTTGCTATCACGAAAAGCATGAAAAGAAACTGTCTTGTTTTAGCTATGAATTTTCCATACACATAATACCTTCTTGCAGATGATTGTTACAGTACATTTCTTTCCTCTTGTTTCTCCTGTCAGCCACTGTATGATGCCGCTTACCTTACAATGTACAATATCTGCTTCACATCCTTGCCCATCTTGGCCTACAGCCTCCTGGAACAGCACATCAACATTGATGCTTTGACCTCAGATCCCCGATTATATACGTAAGTAGAAAATATAACCCATACTCCCTCAGACTTTCAAAATTGTAGGTTCCATTTCACCTGTACATGGGAAGGACACGGAACTATCTACCTGGTTGGATTACGTGACTCTGTTCCTAATTTTCAGCTACTGAAACCAGATCATTTAATCAGAAAATGACGTATTTCTTAGATGTTGGCCTGGACGTGGATGTGTGTGAAGTGTTTAGTTCAGAATCACTAATTTCTTAAAACTACTTAGTGTTCTGCTGGTCTTACAGGAGGATGGCATTTTTACTGCAAAAACAAACAAACAAACAAAACTACCAAAAACCCACAAAACAAAAGATCTTTAGTAGTTTGGAATATTGCATCCTACCTGTAGTCCATAGAATTGGTGAGGTTATGTTACTCTTCTCTTGTTCACTGCCCCTTAAACGTAGCCCCTCTTTGTTAGCCCCATTTTATGATTAACTCATCAAGTCAAAGGCTTACTGTATTCATTTTGTGTCAGTTGGAAATGGATAGTTTTCTTCATGGATGGAGGACTTGGCTCTTTCCCCAGTTGCTAAGCTGATTTAATTGGATATTTATAAATTCAATCTACAGTTTAGGATAAAGATGTTAATCTACAGATTATAAGCTTTGCTCAATAGTGGATAGCAAGTGCAACGGAAAGAGACTCAGGTGGTTTATCTGGATGAAATGAAGGTGCCCAAATTTAAAGGACTTCTTTAACCAGTATGAGTTATAAAACTTAGCTCTGGTATTTAATAATTGCTAGAATTATAGGGATTTGGAAAATTTATTGTAATATATAAGGTCTTAATTATGGAAAATTTCAAACATATACAAAAGCAGAGTGAATAGTGAATACCATTAATAGAACAAACTCCCCTGTCCTCACTACTTATCTTTAACAATTACCAATTCCTGTCCAATCCTGTTTGCCCCAGTCTCGAGTTGCATCCTCATGATGTTGTTCAACATGTTCCGCTGATTCCTGTTTGTTGTAAATTGTACATGGATCTAGAAACCTGAGCTCCCATGCCCTCTTTTTACATATGAAAAACCAGAGCCCAGAGATGAGAAACAACTTGCCTCTGGACACAGTATATAACCAGAGGTACAACCCAGGATAGAGTTCAGTCCTCCTGATGACTGGCTCCCCTGTTCCTTACAGCTGGCCGCTGAGTTTCAAACACTGTTAGAGCAGCGGTGTCCTGTCTTCAGACAGCAGCTGAAGTGAAGCCCAATATTGCAGCTGTTCTGATTGAAGGGGGGTTTGACACAGGGCAGGGAGGGGAGGGGAGCGGTCTCCCCAAGATCTCAGGCTAACTGCCTGGGCTCAAATCCCAGCCCTGCCACTTCGTAGCTGTGTGACCTTGCACCGGTTTTTGATGGCGGAAATGTGAGTAATAATAGCACCTAACTCAAATGAGTTGTTGAGGATGAAATGAGCAATTACCTGCAACAGAACATAAAACAGTGTCTGGCACATAGTAAGTTTTCAATGGGTAGTAGCTATTAATCTTTTTTTTTTTCTTAAATAATTTTATTTTTTAAAAGCTATTAATCTTATTATTGTAGTAGTAACTTTAGTAACTTCTGTGCTCAGCACTTTCATACATTAAGAATGTTGGAGACCAATTGGGGGGTAACTGCTAATTTGGAGCAATGAAAATACTCTAAAATTGATTGTGGTGATGAATGCGCAACTCTTGTGTTTATACCGAAAGCCATTGATTGTGCACTTTGGATAGATTGTATGGTATGTGAATATATCTCAATAAAATTGCTTTGAAAAAAAAAGTTTTCATATTTTAAAAATGATGAAAACCTGGTAAAAAGCTGTTGAGTACAAAATACTGTAGAGTTTTCTATAAAATTTTACTGACTGCCCTATAGATATACGTCATGAATTAAGGAATGATTTTGTATAGAAGGTATACTTGTCAAAGATGATGCAAAAGTAAAAGCTTAGCACCTATTGCCCAGCCCAAAGTTTAGCTTTCCTTCCTCCCTCGTTCTAGTAAGTAGTGAGTGCCTGCTCGGTTCACACACTACTCTCAGCCTGTCACTATATTTTAGACTGCTCCGTCACTCGGAGTATCCCTTGGTAAACATGATGTTCTTGTCTTCGCAGTTGGCTCTCTCTGCAGTGTACCACTTAAAATTACAGGTGGCATTGTGTTGCATACTACAGATTTCACCTTGAGAGACGTAGGGACTCAGCCGTTTCCAGGTGCTTTTTCCTGGAACGAGTCATAAATGTTTTTTGCTTTTTTTTTCAGAGAGAGAACTCTTTTTTTTTTTTTTTTTTCCAAAGATTTATTTTTTATTTATTTCTCCCCACCCACTCATTGTTTTGCACTCGCTGTGTCTGTTCATCTTCTTTGTTTCCTTAGGAGGAACCAAGAACTGAACCTGGGACCTCCCATGTAGGAGGGAGGCACTTAATTGCTTGAGCCACCTCCATTCCCTGCTTTGTTGTGTCTCTCATTAAATTTTCCTCTTTGTGTCTCTTGTTGCATCAGCTCACCGCACCTGCCCGTCATGCCAGCTCACTGTCTTCTTTAGGAGGCACCGGGAACCGAAACCATGGACCTCCCATGTGATAGGCGGGAGCCCAGTCGCTTGAGCCACATCTGCTTCCCTAGAGAGAACTTTTAAAAAGCAAACTGTGCTGTTTCTATAGAAGACACAGGTGTAGTTTGTTTCTTCTATAGCTTTAAAGGGTAAAAGAGCATCCTAGTACATCCACTGCCTGTGATCACATGGGGGCTGCTGGGGCCTGTGCTTCTGCTCACCCCCTCCCCCATCTTCAGTTTTATGCGTGCACTCATTCATGGTGACTGTCTCATTCTGAATTTCCAATGGCTTTCTTATTCACCTGAATGCTGTTGTAAGCCTTGTCACCCGCATAGCATGATGCCCCTGCCCCGCTTCCCACTGTGTGTAACGTAACACCCAGAGATTGTCTGGACTAGCAGGAACCACTTTGTGCTTTTGCTCTCCCTGCCTCAGCCCAAGTCAGTGACTATCAAAAGCCACATTGGCTGGTCCATTGCTGCAAGGATCTTGGGGAGGTACCCTGCCCTGTGGCTCTCAGATGCCTTGGGTACATGACTTACTGGCCGTGGAGAGAGCATGTTTCTGGGAAGCAGTCCCCTCCTTCCTCCTGCCACATTTCTAGTGCAGGCAGAAGTACACCCCTGCATTGCTTTACCCATCTCCTGCATTGCAGGTTCCCGCAGATACCTCGAAGTCCCAGTAGTAAAAATTGCATAATTAAATTTTCAGGAAAGCACTGAACTCAGTACTCAGTCCCAACTGAACAAGGCTCAGTTGCATTTAAATTACAAAGGTCTTTCTTTTTCTATACAGCCAAGTGACAGTCCAGATAGGTTTGGGACAGGTGTAATATTTAAGTGATTAAATAACTTGATAAATGCTAAGAACAATTTGAAATAGACGCCAAGAGAAATATATGCCCAAACCCATCTTCTTTCTGTAGTCCTGCTCCGTTGGAATTGGTAGTATTATTTAGCATTCTTTCTCATGCGAAATTTGTGCTGTTTTGACAGACTTCAACTTTTGATCTGTCCACCTGCCATTTATCAGAGCATGACCATACAACTTCAAACTTATTTTACTCAGCAGAAAAAATATAAAGGACTCTCCCCAAGACCTTAAAAAAAGCTACATTTCTAGGAAGAAATCTTGATTAAAATATGAAATAGTTTAACAAATTTATTTGGAAACCAGTGGTAGTGTGATTGAAAGCATAAAGGCTTTAACGTCACATCAATCAAGGATGGTGTATTAGTCAGCCAAAGGGGTGCTGATGCAAAATACCAGAAATCGGTTGGTTTTTATAAAGGGTATTTATTTGGGGTAGAAGCTTATAGTCGCAAGGCC
The DNA here is from genome assembly GCA_026826555.1 of Tolypeutes matacus. Taxonomy (NCBI): domain Eukaryota; kingdom Metazoa; phylum Chordata; class Mammalia; order Cingulata; family Chlamyphoridae; genus Tolypeutes; species Tolypeutes matacus. The sequence goes on along the minus strand of JAKSZT010054138.1, from coordinate 5,543,690 downwards.
ATAAAGAGTAAATTACTTCCCTCACCAAAGTCTTTTGCCATGTGTTGGAGCAAGATGGCTTCCGGTCTCTGCAAGGGTTCAGCCTTCCTCTTCCTCTTCAGGCTCCGTGGTCCCAGCTTTTGTTCTCAGCTGTAGGCTGGGATAAGGCTTGTCTCTCTCCCCAGGGCTCATTTCTTTCCGGGCTCAGCTGCTCTGCTCTTGTCACAAGGTCAGCTGTAGACTATCAGGCTCATTCTCTTCCCAGGGCCTCTACCATGTCTAATGGAGCCTTCTCTCTTTCCTCATGTATCTGCTTCTCTGTGTATTTACTTCCCGGGGCTCCAGCATCAGAACTCCAACTCTGTCCTCTGCCGTGTTGTTTTCTCTGTGAGTCCTGCTGATGTGGCCGAATCAAAGCTTAATCATAATTTTATTAAGTAAAAGTGAAACCTCTGACTCTCATCCAATCTAATATGCCCAGAGGAACAGACCAGTTTACAAACATAATCCAGTATTTGTTTTTGGATTTCATAAACAGTATCAAACTGCTACAGATGGTATATTAGCTCTGTCCCTTATTAGACCAGTAGAGTGAATTTAGATGTGCTGTTCCACCTGTGGTTCCCAAACTTAGCTGCATATTAGAATCACCTGGTGAGCTTCAACTAGCTCCTGATGCCCAGGTCACACCCCATGCCGATTAAATCCAAATGTGTGGGAGCCAGGCAGCAGTTTTTAAAATCCCCAGGTGATTCCAATATGTTGGGAACCATTGTACTGCACACACCTTTTGAGCTCCTTGTTATTTGTAAATGAGAATGATACTGATACCTATCTCATGTAGTTTTTATGTGGATGAAAACAGATAATGTGTATAAAACTGTTAGCTCAGTTCCTAGCATATAATGAGTGCTCAATAAATAGTAGCTCTTATTATTGATAATGCTATTGTTGTCAGTAGCCAAAATTTTACCTTCGAAGCTTTTTGACAGTTTTACTCCAGTGCACCAGATAGGAGGTAATTGTGTGAAGTTGAACCTGCAGCTAAGTGTGACCCTTTCACGAAAACCATAACGAAAGTTCATCAGCAGTAGCGCCCTTCCTAACAGGGCCAACGCACATATGCACCTTTGGCATGTCACTGTATCTTTAAATGAACAGTCTGCAGAGTTTTCTTTAAACTTTGGTGCGTTTTTTGTTTTTGTTTTCCATTTCTCAACAGGAAAATTTCTGGCAATGCCATGCTACAGTTGAGCCCCTTCTTATATTGGACATTTCTGGCTGCCTTTGAAGGGACAGTGTTCTTCTTTGGGACTTACTTTCTTTTTCAGACTTCATCCCTAGAAGAAAATGGAAAGGTAAGAAGGACATGTCATGACATCTTTCAGTATTGTAAGCATGGCTTATCTTTTTTCCATAGGCACTGGATCTGTCATACATCTACTTTAGCTGTATATATTTTTTTCTTAGCTATTTTTCTTAAGATGCAGTGTTGAGTTCTCACAACTTCATTACAACAATGGAAGGGTTAAAGTGAGAAATAACTTCCTATGTACATGACTAACTAGAGAGTATATGGGCAAACCTTCTGGAAGCTTACCTGGACTGTAATTTTTACTAGGTAAACAGAGTTCTTGAGACTTGAGGCTTTGGAGCCCTGTGCCTTTCCTAGTTTAAAGCAAAGTCTGACCCCACTCAGTTCTTATTCCTAGTGGCCTTCAATGCTTGGAGTTGAAGAGGGTAGCTACCATATCTTTGGAGTGTTTGCCTAATGGGTGAAGAGAAGGAATTCCCTTCTCTTCCTCCTTCCCTTCCAAATGGGACTATAGTGCTCCCTAGAAAGGCTGCATTGGTCCTGCCAGTGCCTACCCAGCCAACAAGCACATAATCAGCAGCTGGATTGGGTTGATGTTGCCCTGGCTGTACTCTAGGAGAGCACCACTGATAGGGAGCAGGTGAGGCCTTCCCCCAGCCACACAGAAAAAAGCCAACAGGCTGCCTTGCATGCTGCTTTCAATGTGTTCTCTGTTATTTCTGGGATTCCTCTTTTATGGTCATTCATTCTTTACAATCATAGCCTGAGGTGGAGTTAAGGTTCAAAAAGGATTTACTGAGTACAATAACTATGTATAGAACCAAGACAATTAACACCTGTTACAGAAGTGCTAGGCTCAGTTAATTTGAATGATGCTTTGAAATTAGGCACTACGGTCAAAACCTTTCTAATTTGGACAAATAGAAATCAGTTTAGTATAAATCCGTTAAAATTATTAATCGCAGAATAATTTTTGAGGAAATACAGATCCAGTACTTGACAGTAGATAGATGTCCTTGAGGCAAGTCACTTGAACTTTCCAAATCAACTTTGCCCATCAGTAAGAAGGGATGAGAATGATTTTATCCTCAGGTCCTTTCAACTTTCTGTGGTGTTCACTTTTTATTTTATCTTCATTTAGCACATAAATTGCACATAGCTGGATACTGTTGAAAAGAGTTTGCTCCCAAGTAGGCAGATTTGCTCCTGCAGTCTCCTTGACGTGATTCATTTGTTGAGCAAACTCTTCAGATTGTGCATTGAGAGCTTCAACCCAGCCTCTGTCCCGTTCATTGCCCATTTTGAGTTCATGAGGTCCAAATTAATAAGGTTTTACTGTATATGTCACCATCCTTCTAAATGTTTAAACTGCAAGTGTTAAGAACTGCTACCAGCGATGGAGCATAACACCCATGTATGATTTGATCGAATCCTTCTTTGCTTCTATTAACCTTAATTTTTTGAGATTTTATTTTTTAAAAAAACCTTTCACATTTCATTTTCTGTTTTAATGTTATGCATTCAGATCTTGACAGCGTTTGGTAAGCATATGTGCCATTCATTGCCATCCTTTGGATTTATACATGGTATCTGCTTTTCTTTGATGTGCACATGCTGACAGCTCTAATATTTACAGCCAAAATGTTAGACTGTAATTTTTTAAAAATGTGAGTCCACTTGTTTGCAGATTATTCCTTATTGGAGAGCTTTAGTTCTGTATTTTAGGAAAAGCCCATTTCAAACTCTTTAGAGACATGAATCATCCAAATAACTTATCTTAATGAACCTTGCTGTTAATGGAGTAGTTTTTTCCTGCCTCTGTCACAGTAGTGAGGTCCCTGTTTGGTGCTGCATAGAGTGATGGAAATCAAGCCTACCAACCACAACTGTGGTGTACCTGTCTGAAAATTTAGGCTCACAGTACAATCCAGCATTATGGCCTGATCTCATTGACCAGATATTTCCCTAAGCAATTCATAGAAAAATCTTTACCCTCGGGATTATAATTGACCTTTTTTTTTTTTTTTTTAACTATTTTTCAGTAGGCTGATATGATACATGTAATTGTTAAATGTTTTTCAGGTGTTTGGAAACTGGACTTTTGGAACCATTGTTTTTACAGTCTTAATATTCACTGTAACGCTGAAGGTTAGATTTTTATTTACTCAAATATATTTAACACCATTTTTGTAGTACCTTCTGGTTTTATTGTAATATATCTTTTTAGTTTTGATGTGGGTTGTTATTCCAGCCTTTGTCTCAATGCTTGCTAAAATGCTTATTGGGGCATTTGTATATATTACTTGTGATCCATTTTTTCCAATATATTGTCTATCCTCTCTGTTTCCTTATACTTAAAAAAAAAAAATCAGAACAGTACTTAATGTTGGAAATCACTTCCTTTCCTGCTCTCTTCAAGGCATTAGGCTAAGTGGCACATAAACAGGGTGTGAATGTGAGAGTGTGTGTGTTTGCATGTTAAGTACTTGAATCTTATTTTTAATTGCATATCTCTTTAAGAACCCCAGGCCTAAAAGGAATTTGGGTATTTAAGATAGTTGAATAAGTATCTGTATGCTGTAAGTACATGACGTAATATATATGCACAAGAGTGTGGTAGGGAAAAATATGTACGAAATGTATTCATCACTGAAATTTACCCATGTTAGTAATGAAATGTATAAAGATACACAATAGATAATATATAAGAAGGGTGATTTTGGCAAAATCATTGGCATGCAGCCATGTAATAATGTTCTGAAGTCTTGCTGAATGCTACCTTTGATGTCCATGAGTTGGGATTCTCTTATAGTTGAAAAGGTAATCAAATTCTTTCGGTCATTCCAGTCATAATCACCTCACATGGGATCCAAGAATGAGTACCTTTAAATGCATCCCATTCTGACCAGTGTTCAGAACCAGAATTCAGAAGTATGATTGACAAAGGACCTCTAATTATTTTTCCCTTCAATTTTTGTTCCTAGTTCATTTTTCATACTGAATAAAGCTAGTGTGTTTGCATTATTTATTTCTTCCAGTGATATTTTAGGACTTTGAAAGGGTATGTTACAGTTCATCTCTGTTTAGCCACTTACTAGCTGTGTGTCCTTGGACAAGTTACTTCACTTCACTGTGCCTCCATTTCCTCTTTTTTAAAGGTAGAGGTAGTCCCTACCTCCCTTAGGATTTTTGTGATGAGAAAGTTAGTGAATACATATAAAGCACTTAGAGTGGTGTCTGGCACATGGAACATGCTTGTTACAATAAATGCTGATTATTACTACATTTCACATGGTTATGATTTGAGATGGAACTGCTTTCCCCCTTTTTTCCTCCTCTCTTTGCATATGGCCCCTGAATGCCACGTGGCCTTCACAGTTAAGGTCAGCCTTACTGCAGCAGCTTTTACATGTACCGCAGAGGACATCTACTCCCTTCTTGTTGGATGAGTATTATTGTGACATTTTCCCTGGCAGCTGAGTGGGTGGGAATTCAAGGCTAGGCCAAATTCACAATGTTATCAGCATCCAGTTTAAAAATGGGGAAACTGTAACAGAGAGCTGAGGACCATAGTGACATATGAAGTAACAAAACTGAGACATCACCTCCCCCCAAAATATTAAATACTCTGGATATTAGCCCATGTTACCCAGAAGGTTTAAGCAGGCAGAGCAGACCATACTTTTGTTTTTAGGTCACATTTGAAAAACTCAGATAACACTATCTGAATAAATGATCAGTCCTGGCAAAAACCCAAAGAGATTAAAAACCAAGGCACCTGAAAAGTTCATTAATCTAATGGACTTAGATTTGGGTTATGTGATTGGAAAGCACACTACATAATCAGACCTGTGATCCATTGCTACACAATGTGGGGTGTGCAGAGCTAGTTGCCTTTGCATTTAGTGACCTCTCTCCCCCTGTTAATGTTTGAACTCTCATAACTCCTTTGTATAGTTGTTCTCTTCTTCCTAGCTATCCCTTCCCTTTGTCCTACTGCTTCTCAATATGCCTGCCTCTACCAGCTAGGTTTTCTTCCTTTGCCATCACCTCCTTGGCTGCCATGACCTGAGAAATTGGGGTTCTGGCCTCCTGGATATTAGCATTACCCCATTCCTTACCCTACCCCATGTCCATACCTACAAGTTACTTGGCTTGGCCACACACCTCCATCCTGCACTCTGATCTAAATGTGCTTCTCAGCCTAGCTCTCTGAAAGGCCTGGACTCTGTTCTGTATAATTAGTTCCATGTTCCTCTTGATCCCTGGCCCAAGCTACATCCTCCTCATGCTGTGTACAAGTTACCAGACAACATAGTGTACCACCTGGTACAGTTTATACCCATCATGAAATCTCTTGTGTTATATCTTTTCAGCTTGCCTTGGATACTCGATTCTGGACATGGATAAATCATTTTGTGATTTGGGGTTCCTTAGCCTTTTATGTATTTTTCTCATTCTTCTGGGGAGGAATTATTTGGTAAGCAGCTGTGCATATGCAAGTAATATATAAATAAACTATATATATATATCAGTATATTGTCTATGTAAACGTTAATTATCCTTTTACAGTTTTGATTATATAAGACAGCAGGTCTTCAGTATTAATGGACTGATTTACTTCTAGCCGGTAATGCTGCCAGTTTCAGGTAAGTTTTCAAATACAAGTATATAGACTGCAAAAGTTGCTCAGAAGGCCTCCCTTCTGGTGGCCCTGGCCCACATCTTACAACTTAAAGGTGTGTAAATATCTCTCTGAAGTGAAGCTGGAACTTCCGGCATGACCTCCCATGGTTTCCACTGGAAATACCCACCCTGTGACATTTCTGCATGCTATTTTGGCCAATATATTATATAATATAATATATTATTCATGTGGACCCTATTCTCTATGGTATATAACCGTCGTCCATACCACTACAGGTGGGATCAGGGTATAGGACATACACCACTTCATACCCAGACAGTTATACCCTGCATTTCCCAGCTCATTGCCTTTTTGGGGAGGGAGGGGGACATACTCTACAGCTTGGTCTTAAATTTCACTCAGTTCGTCTTGATTCAATAAATGTTGATGCAGAATGCACTTTGTGCTAGTTTCTATAGAGGATACAGTAATGAATGAGACTAAAGCCCTGCTCTCAGGGAGCTTTAGAGTCTAGTGAGGGTACACGTACATGTGGGAGTTATAAAGAATGAAAATAACTTAGATTTCCATTTCCTTTTCTTGCTGTCCCCCAGAGGCCTACAGTTTGTTTTTAAATACCAAAATGATTTTCATTCACCTATAGCTTCCCCTGAAAAGCAGCAGAGAACATGGCTAGAACAAGCCATAGGTAATATTCCAGGGTACACAGGATACATATTTTCACTGGTTTGAGCAAAATCATAAAGACAAAATATTTTATCACAGAGTTGTGAGGGCTCTGGAGGACCATGTTTATGTCCTTTGAGACTTAATTATTAGAAACTCTTACTGTTTTGACAAGCTTTTTTGCTTTATACAAGCCTTAAGAAATAAAAATATGAAAAACCTTAAGGAGGTGCCAGTCTGAAAAGTGTAATTACAGCATATACTTAGCACCTCTGTAGGTAATGATTGAGAGAAAAGAAGCTGAAGGAAGTTTCTATTTTCTATAATAATATACGAATGAATCGAAGTTGATTAACCAAATGTAATATACAATCATAGGTCTGCCCAGAGTACCATAAATTCTATCTATGAATCCATGTAATCAGCATCCAAACTAATTATGTAAAATTTCCTCAAGAATGAAATGTTTTTAGCAAACTAAAACAAGTTTCTGCATATTTCCTCAGACTATTTATTGATTAAAATAAATCCCTGAAATGATTAAGACATTGTCAAACCTTAATAGAGTCTTAATCTGCTTTTATTCATTAGTGATACTTAATAAAGTAGGATATTAGTAAATCTTATTTTCTTATTTTGTTGCCTTCAGTGCTGTTCTTCAGTAGAGCTGAGTTGAGCTACTTCATGAATATATATATACTTGATATTACAAAACAACCAGCAAAATGTGACTAGAAACTATGTGAAACTTCAGATAAATACTGGTTGCAGCTGATGTCTCTGGATACATTCTACTCTGAGGCATCGGAACATACCCCTCTTTCAGGGTGGGCAGTGAGAATCATGATTTCCGAGTCCCAAACCCAATCCAGGAATAGTATCATTGGTGGTGGTGGTTTTTTAACTGCCCCTCCCTGCCATGCTTCACAGATGCCATTGGGGGGGGGGGTCCTAGAGATGTTAATCAGAGTGTATTGTGGATAATGTGTGAAGAAACACCCTGTGACTAGCTGTCAGCTATCTGCTGGACCCTTATTTTGGCCTAGGAAATGAGGGTGCTCTTTAGAACAAGAGTGGGGATAGAATTCTGCAGAAGTATTTTCTGCATGGTAAGGACCCTAGAAAGCCTAATTTAGCCCAGACTTCTTAAATCTCTCTACTTCTCTTGCTCATTTATGTCCCGCAATCTAGTCCTCATGTGTCAAGCCACATACTTAAACAGATTATCTAAGGATGTGCAAATATTAATTTTTAAATGAGAAACCCGGCTTATCTTCAGTGAGCACTATACAGGACCTAATAAATGGCACTGACCAGTTAGTTATCTATCAAGGCTCCAAATCCTCGGGTCTGATGTGCATCCGGATCTGGAACATCCACTTTGCACTTCCCCCACCTTGGCTACACTAACTTGTGAGGCTCTCTGCAGCTCGCTGCAGGCTTAGGAAACTGGTTGTGCTTCTCAGTGTCGAACCACCGAACAATTCAGTGGATAACTCGGAATGAAATCTGACTTCAGAATAACAGGTCCTCCTGGATTTTCAGATTCCAAGACATAATGTCCTATTAGCAATATTCTTCTTTCTTTCATCCTACATGGTATGCACTGGTACTCCATAACCATTTGAGACATGTTAAGCTCTACAAGCATTTTGATATTTACATGGGTTTTTGGGGGGAGGGTTAGTTATAAAATATCTTTTGAATTTCTGAATGTAGAATCAGCCTCATATTAATAAAACAGCTGGGGAAATAAAATGCTTGTTAGCATAGAAATAAACTGTCATTTCTCTTGCCTATCTTTGAAGCTCTGGCATTTTCTAATGCAAGTAAATATTCTCCAGTTGGCAACTTTAAGAGTTGATTGCCTGATTGTTTTCAAGTCAAATGCATTTTATTATATTGTTCCCTTTGATTATCATTCCTTTTCTTTTCAAACATTTGGTAAATGGAATATGTTTACTACTTTTGGAAAGTTCTAGAGAAAATTATTTGTATTAATGTGCATAATGAAGATTCCTACTAAATACGAAAGACAGTTTCAATTACATTTCTGTTCCATATGACGGGAACTGATTTGTTGTTCCATTATGTATTTTCTTTCCACTCCAGGCCTTTTCTCAAACAGCAGAGAATGTATTTCGTATTTGCTCAAATGCTATCTTCCGTATCCACATGGTTGGCCATTGTTCTTCTAATATTTATCAGCCTTTTCCCTGAGATTCTCCTGATAGTATTAAAGAATGTAAGAAGAAGAAGTGCCAGGGTAAGAACTAACTCTATAGTATAACCTGGTTTTTGGAAGGGGCTTTGATACCTGCCATGAACTTAAAACATTATTTAGAAAATTACATCAGTTACAGCATGTTAAACCCCTCCTTACAGGTTCATCACTTAATTTCCTCTTCTGCATAAAAAGTATAGTAAAAACTTCGTTGTCCAATGCAGGTGGTAAGTAGAAGATTCCTTAACAGTGTTCTATGTGACCTTTAGCAATCCATATGGAGTATCTCATATGCTCCATATGGAATTTTAAAAAGAAAAAAAAGGATTTTATTTTGTATTTAGCCTAGATTTTTTCACACCAGGAATTTCCACACCAACATTTCTGCTTTAACCTTAAATATTTCCCTGTGGTTTGTTTGCAGATTTTCTTTTCACTTGATAATCCCAATTTGCCTCTTTCAAACCTTTCCACTTCCTTTAATTATAGTGCTGCTTAATCTCTGTGTTGCTTCTAGCCCTGTCTTTCCAGCAGTATATATTTGAATCAAAGAGAATTCCCTGGATGTGGTTTCTACAGCCTTACTGTGCTGAACACACTTGTGAAAAATTCAAGATTGCTTTATGAGTGTGGGTTTTTTTGTTTTGTTTTACTGCTTAAATTGTAAATTTCTTGTGGGTATGAGAAGCTCTTAACCCTCTATCAGCCTAACCACCTGGCCCACCCTGCATTGTTTGGGGCCTTTTGAACATTTCTAAAAAAAAAGCTTTATAAAGTGAAAGGGGTAGCTTAGCCTCAAAAGTAAAACTTCTGGCAGAATTTGACCAGCAGCTTAATTAAATAGGCCATATTCCTGCCAATAGTAGCTCATTTTGCCAAGCAAAACCTTGTTCCTGTTACAATGACACCAACTAGATCTTGTATCCCCTCAAAGGCAGTATTTTCAGGAACAGTCTAAGCTATGTCTGCCTGACCTTTGCAACCGGTTTAGCCACAAACCTGGTTTTTCTGGGGTTTTTATTTCTTTGTTTGGATTTTTTTTTGTCTTTTGAGATGAGTTGATACAATCTAGTAGTTGACATCTTGTAGACATAAGGATCTGAAATGATTATAGTGGGAAAATCGTTTCGTATTACATTTTTCATATTACAACAAATCAGTGTCAGCCCCAATAAAAAACAATAGCACTGTAGCAGCACAAGCTACCTTAATTCTTAATACAAGGCCGATCACTATGCAGTTAGGTAGTCAGAATTGGCCAGAACTCCCTGCATGCCTTACGGGCTGGATCCCTGCACACAGTAGCCATAGCCTAGCTAAGATTGCCTCATTCTGTTTCTAAATCCTTCCAGTAGACCTCACACTAACTCCCTCCAGCCTGGGGTTTACTTTGGGATGGAAAAGTGGCATTTAATTGTGTGATTATACCTTTATATCAGTTGAATAGAAGATAAAACAGGTTGATATGATAGATTCCTCCCAGAGTGGCTCAAGTGGCAATCTGGATGAAGCCACATAAAAAATATCGCAGGAAGAAATGGCATGGTGCCTTTTTATAATAGAGAGTTTGTCTGGGGAGGATCCCCCAGTTGCTCTTCCATTCTCATTATTTGGGAGTACACCTTGAGGTTTTTTCTTATTTGGGGTAATGGAGCTCATGCTAAAATGGGTCACACCCAGCCTCATGCTCTAAAGATGATATAGAAATCTCAAGAATCAACCTGCAGACACATTATCCTATCCCCTTCCTTAGTTAGACCCTTTCAAAAAATAGATACTGGCTGGCGGTGACCATTATATTAATGGTTAAATGGAGGGGGGTAGTACAAGGAAGTCACAAATCCTTAGAACATTTTCTCTTCACACCAACAATAGGTCCAGAGCTTCTATTGAAAGTGCAGAATTCTAGGGCTGCATCTCTTTTTACTTAGCTCCATAGAATTTGCCAGGGCTTCAGCATGAAATATGTTTGCCATGGTAGGAGGAAATCTGGTGTCTGTGCTGTATAGCTTGGCATGCTTATGTGCTAGAACAACCAGGAGAATTCCCATGATCATCTTCATTCATTCCATCATTCATTCATTTATTCCTCCCCTCACTGAGCCAATAAACGTTGATTGAACCACCTACTGATGAACATCTCTCTTTACATCCAATGTCTGAAAGGCCAAATGGTTTTCCAGACTTTGTGGGTTTCTGAACATTGCAGATGAGAGAGAACATTGCAGACACTTAGCAGTGTTGCCTCGTCTTCCTTTTTTTTTTTTTTTCTTTTGTGAGAAAATGCAAGAGCAAAGTAGTGCATATGAATGCATAAAGGCCAACTCAAACATGGCAGCCACGGCTATTCTGATAAGTTGCATTTGTTCACATCAGGCCCTGTTTGGCCATATCAAAGAGGCAGTCCACCCCTAAGATAAAGCAAAAACAATGTCTTACTTTCCCCAAAATATATTGGCCTTGACACTTAGCAACCAACACTCTGACACTTTTGGGGGACTTCCAACTTTTTTCACTATCCCTTGCTAAGGCATTGGTCTCATTTTTTTTTTTTTACCGGGAGGTCCCGGGGATCGAACCCGGGTCCCTCCATATGGGAGACGGACGCCCAACCAGTTGAGCTACATCCGACCCCGCATTGGTCTCATTTTAAAGAGAGGCAAAAGATTCTTTTACTCTGGGTCTGCCTCATACCGGACAGGCTCACTAATGGGGTAAGGTGTGTGCCCCTCCCTAGAGGCAGAAGATCCCCCTGACTTCATCCAGTGAGCTTCTTGGACCCTTTGAACACTCAGCCAGAAATGAATGCCTGTGGCAGATGGGCCACCTGTGCTTTCCTCGTGTGGGCCTTGGTGGGTGCTTCAAGACAGAGAGTGGCAGTGGATAGGACAAAGGTCTCTGTGAGATTTGAGAAAGGGACTAAGTCATTTGCATTCTGCACACATTGCCTGAGGGCCCACTGTGAGTTCCCTACTGTCCTAGATGTTGGGAGTGCCAGGGATGAATCAGACATGGGCCTGCTCACAAGGTGCTCTCACTCTGGTTAAGTTATAAAGGCGATTCCTATGGAACCCTTTTCTGTAAGCAGGTATAAAGCAGAACGGTAGAATCAATGAGAACATGGCTTGTTATAACACAGTCTAGCTATTGCAAGGCTTGAGTCATTACCCTCTGAAGCTTCCAATAAAAAGGCTGATGTGGCAACCTCCTCCACAGCTGAGTTCCATCCTGGCACTAGCATTATAAAAGAGCTCTGCTATCTCCAAAAATTGGTTCCCTTAGTCATTTAACTCGAAGGCTGTCATACACTTAAGCTATGTATTCCTCAGCTATATTTTCAGCAATGAGGGTAATTTCTGTGCTACAGTCCAATCATTAAGGATCATGGGGCTTTTCTTTAGCTTATAAAATGACAAAGCTTCATCGCCATGCTGCTGACCGTGTATGGTGAAAACTACCATTGAGCACTGATCAGGGTAACAGCAGGGCAACACTTGAATCGAAATGTATTACTTTAAGATGTTGGTATTTCAAAAGCTGTGTCCCCTCTAAGCACAATTTTGGACCATCTGAATTGACCTGGACCTTACAGCTAATTAGTAAATACCACTTCACACGTCCTTATGGAAACTTATCTCATGTAAAATATCAGGATAAAAAGGGAGGCTGGGCTTTGCCTACCAGAATTCTATAATCTAATGGGAATGGACCCAACAACAGGAAATGCTTAGCATGGGCCATCTGCACAAAAAGGAAGAATACTCCCTTGTGTAGGGAGCTCTTGTAGTGTGGGAAATGGGGAAAGGAAGAATGTCAGCTGACTGAGCAAAACTCCCAGAAAAAGCACTTTAAAATTTTTAAAGAATATAACTTATCATCATCATCATCATAATGGTGATAACAGTGGTTACTATTGTATTGTTACAGTGTCATATAAAACTGGGTTCTGAGAATGATAACCCTGTGAACTCAATTGGAAAAAAAATTAAATCCTAATGTCGTGGCTGTTGAAATGGGCCTTTATCCATTGGCCTCTTTGACGTGCTGCTAACTGGGCCAGTGTCAAAGCTGTCTAGGTGACTGCAAAGGAATGTGGAAATTTCATACTGATTTAGCTTATCACTTCTCCCCAACAGTTGCCAGCACTATCGATTTTTTGTTGCTTTAGATACTCTTTCCATGCTTTCTGCTGCGTTCTGTTCTTCCATATTTCTTTTTTCCTTTATAAGGTAGCCTTAGCACCTGATTTATTAACCTATAACATTTCTGCTTCATAGACATACTTTTGTCTCTGAAGGGTGGGTGCAAGTACACCAAAGTGTACTTAAAATTGCAGTCTTAGATAGGCTTGTACACTAAACAAGGACATCAGGGGCTTGAAAACACGTCAATCTTTTTACGAGGTTTTTGCCCACAAAATAGAAGAGAAAAGTAACTTAAAAATGTTTTCTCAGAAACTAAATATGTATTTCTCCAGCTTTATTAATTGGCAATTTGCTTGTTACCAACATGTCACCAACTTTCTTCTTTTAGAAGTGAAATAAGAACAGGAAACATGTAGTTGTATCAAAACGTGTGAATAAATCAAAGTATTTGACTTTAGAAGTAATTGTTCATTAGACTCTGCTGGATATGTATGTTTACTTTAGCTTGATTAGTCACTAAGTAGATGATATGGGTAATCTTATTAGCAGAGCTTTTATTTTTACATTCATTCTCATAGGTGGCCAGTCACTCATCTTATGTTTTGCTTGAGCAATGATAAAATCAAGTCTATGAATTAGCTTATAATTTCAGGCACAGGATAAGAAGGCAAAAAAATCTTCTAGGTTTTGTAATTAACTTTTTGTTATCCATTTTTACTTTTTCTTGGTGTTTTAAGGAAAAACTAGCAGCTCTTTATCCTATCCTTTTTAAGAGGTCTCCATAGGGAAAACATGGGGAGACCCATCAAATTGTGTTAGAAGAAAGGAAGTCAAGGGGTAAATGGGACTGGAGTGTCGTTTCACCAAATGTTTTTTCATTGTGTTAGTTTTGATTAGATTTTTAACCTGCAACTGCCCAGGGCCAGTCAGTGCCTTCATCTTGTAGCTGTGCAGTTGGATAAGCAAGAGAGTTATTTCAGTATGCATTGGCATTGACCCTGGACATAGCTCTCAGAGCAATAGATTTTGAACAAATGAAAGTTAGCGAATGAATGATGAGAGAGAAGCCTTATTTTAATGAGAAGCATATTTAAAAATGATTTTTCTTCAGAAATAGTCAATTTTCCCATTAACAAAATAATTTTGAGTGATGTACTGAGAAATAGTAGTGTGCACATATAAGAGACTATTCCTAACTCTAAACTCTTTTACTTCAGAAAATAACGTCTTCAAAACTAACATGTCATTGAGACTTGAAGTTCTCAAGGTTTCTTTTAAAATGTCTTACATTTGAGAGTATATTTACTTTTTTTTTTTTTTTTTTTTTTGGTTTCTGCATTTCTCTCTTTTCTCCTGCAATTTCCCACCTTTTGTGCAATTGTGAACAAGGTAACGAACCGCCTCCCTTCCTCAGGAACATCTACTATCTTCATGCTTTCTCAAACTTCCAGCAATCACAGTTTCTCTTGGAGTGAATAAGGTGATTTCCTTTCTTAATGTACCAACTTGCTTGCATTCTCATTTGCTTGACACATTTTCTGGTTCTTTATGAAAAATTACATGACTCTTTTTTTTTTTTTTTAACCTTCTATTGATATAGAGTATTTGTCATTTTCCTTTAATCATTTGTTCACCTTCTTAAACGATTGTGCTGGAGAGGAAATAATTTTCTAAAGCCTGATATATAAGCCTACATAGTTTCATTGATCCTCGGTATGCAGTTGTAGCCATGGCGTGTTACAGCAGATCTGTTTACCAAAGCAGGGATGTTTTGCACAAATTTCTGTTTATTTGATACACTCACAGCACTGGCACAATTTCAGAGGTGTTCACCAAAAGGATGGTAAGGTTTCCTGATCAAACCATATTGACTCATCTTACCACGTAACCTACCAGTGCCATTTCAAAAACCCGAGTTTGCCACACACTTCTATTGTCTGTGTACTTCTACCATGAAAACAATTTGATTTGAGTTGAAGACTTTTCTTAGGTCTTTAAATGTATTCATTTGAATGTTATATGTTTGCTATAGTGTAATAATTTCTACTTTGGTCAGAAAATTAGTGTCTGTAGGAAATAATTTTTTCTATTACATTTTTATCACCAGATAGGTTTAACCAATCTTCAAATGCTATAAGTGTCTTTACCTCACTATTACAGAGAAATCTGAGCCGTAAAAGGGCATCTGACTCATTATCCGCCAGACCTTCAGTCAGACCTCTTCTTTTACGAACATTCTCAGACGAATCTAATATGTTGTAACAGGTACCTAGTGCTAAACGAGTGGGCTGGCTTTAAAGAAACAGATTAACAGCATTATAAAGAAAAAAATGAAAAGATCACTCTAAATTTTCTCTGCTGTTGGTGTGGTGAACTTTATACTACTCTTTGCAAAAATATAAAGATGCATTACTTGGAATATGAGAAAATGATTTTTTTTTAATTTGCTAAGACCCAAAATAGAATTTTAGACATTTTTCAGAGCTGAAGTGTAATATAGTATATTTAATTTGTAAGTGGCAAGTTCTCACAACTTTGCCATCATTTGAAAATGCTCATCAGTACTGACCAGGAAATATAATTTGGATTTATAAAGATTATTTGGAAAATTGAAAACAAATATTCCAACATTGCATCTGTATAATATTAAATCAGTTTAGCATTGCATGTTTTTTGAGGAATTATGTGAAAATAATTAAATGTGTTTGTACCTCCATGTGCTGTGTCTGTGTTTGCAGGTATACACTTGTAAATGTCTGATTTCCAATTATGTATTAATGAACCCGTCCTCTCTAATCCTAATTTTGTTGTTTTCTTTTAATGTTAAGTTTTATTCAAGCTAAATATTTCAACTTTCAGAGGTAAAAAAAATTTTTCCTAGCCATCCAGGGGGATGCTAGCCTAATTATATGAAAAGCTTCATAATTACTTTTTCCAAAGACATGTATATTCATTTTACAATGTGTTGTTTCATTTACCCCAAAAAATATTTGGGAGGAATTGATGTGCTATGAGGGGAACCCTGTGCTCAGAATACCTCCACTGCAGGAGCCTCTGGCACCCCAGGCCTTTAGAGGTCTTTTATTCATCCATGGGAATTTAGACTAATTCATGAATGAATTTCACAAACTTGTCAGCTTGGAAATGACTCTGTACAGCTTAGGGCAGGGCCATCATGTACACAAAAATTTATGATGAACATGAAAGAAACTGCAGGTCAGTTTCCTTTGAAGATAATAATTGCAAGTCTACCTCATAGGTCCATTTATTTGTTGTCTGTTTTTCCACTGCCACCCGCATCCCTACCTTCCCCGGCAAAGAATAAAAAATTAAACTAATGGATTGAATGAACTGGCTCTTCCATCTCCTACAGTTCATTGCAGACTGCATCTGCAACCTTATTCGGGGAGCAGACTTATTTTGCCTCAGTTAGTATCTTTTTCCCCTTTCTGGGTGACTCACCTGTGCATTTATTTTCCCTAGGTAGAGAACCTGCTTCCCAGTAGCCTTCTATCTTTAACCTTTTTGGCTTAGATAGCCTTGTCCTAAGCTGCAGGGTACTATACTGTTTCCAGTTCATTTTGTGTCCCTCTGGATTGCTTTCTTTAGCTTGGTCTGTGGTTTGGGGGATTGGGCTGGGTAGCAGGCACTGCTACTGCTTTTGGCTTCTCCAGGGCCTCAACTCTGACTGTGTCGAGCTTAGAACTAAGGAAGTTGTTTTGAAACAATGGTTTCATTTTCAATATAGTTATTTCTTCCAGGAATATATTTTCACATAGCATTATTTCTCCTCCAAGGAAAATGTTTGGCAATTAGTTTAGCCACTGAGTTTGTTCCTTGGTTGGTAAGGGTTACCTGACTCCTTTTATATATTCTCAGTATGAATGGCAATCTCATTTTGGTTAGAGTCACCATGACCTTGCAGAGCTGCCTTGAAGAACTAATAGTGATTCTTGAGAACATGGAACATAAAAAGGAATCCATAAAATCAGAGCCTGTCAGAGTTGGAAGTTTATGCTAGAGGACTTCTCATCTGACCATGGCAAGGGAGGTACACCAAAAGAGAAAGACAATAACTGTCCCTTCCTCCCTAGCCCCTACCCCCCCCCACCAGGCACTTCACTACTCAGGTTCAAAAAGGTTGGATTTTACAGTAGACAATCAAACTTAGGCTCCTCCCTTGCCATAGAACTTCAGAGATGATCCACTTCTCAAGATTCCTGATTTATATTCAGTGATTACTTTACCTGTCATGCCCCATTCAAATCATAGCATTCAGTAATGTCTAGAGGACAGAGAATCTACAGATTCAGTAAGGAAAGTTCTGTGGCTCCTCTTCCTAAGAAAAGTATGAATAAGAAAAACAGAGCCAGTTAGCTCATAGAGAAATAGATGATCTACCAAAAAGAAAAATTCACTTCACTATTATAGGGGGGTAAAGGGCTTCCTTTCAGTAAAGAAAACTGAATTTATCTTCAGACCTTCTCTGTCAAAATTATTGCATCCAAAAAAGTAATTCATTCATTCATTTGCCATTTGCTGAGCATCCCTCCAAGTGCCAGACACTCTGCTAGGTGCTGGAGATAACAAAGATAAATCAGATGTTATCTGTGCTTTCAAGTTGCTGCCGGTGTGAAGGAAGGGGTCATAGAGCTAAACCTCTGCTGGGATAGATAGTCCTAGTGGGAAAAATATTATGATAACCCTGGAGCAGTCCAAAGGCAAAAAGCAAGTCTGAATCTATACACCTGACAAATGGAGAAAGAATTAAAATCTGGTTATTGGGTCACTCTCTTTTAAGACAGTTGCCTTACTCTCATAACAAAATTTACTATTTGATTTATTTTTGAAAATGCTAAACAGATGGTTTCACATTATTATGAAAAATCAACCCTTTAACTATGTATATTTTAAATTTTCCAGAATCAGAATCTTGAACTGCCTATGTTACTGTCCTACAAGCATATTGACAGTGGGTACAGCTAAAAAAAGAAAGCATGAAGAACCAGCTCCACAAAATTATCATCTCAGGATACTTGATATGCAACGAACTAAACCACTCTCTTATGTATAGGGTACAGAATAAATGTCCATTAAAATACCAAATGACTCTTAAGCATTTACAGTTAGAGCAAGCAGCCCTTGTGACTGAAGTTCTAAAGTTAAGAATTATGTGAAAGTTGAAAGCAAGAATACTTAGAATTCTGGCTATAGATAGAATAATATAACCACCAAATGGGTGCTCTTTTAACCCATGAACTTTGTGAATGGACTTAAATACAATAGTATAACTTAGAAGTCATGCATTGAGAATGAATAGATATGCTAATACTACTTTTGTTTGCCTGGCATAAGAAATACGCTGGTTGGATCACACTTGTTCCTGTTGAATGATAATCTTAAATTATTTTTTTCAAATGTTTGAAAGGAATACTTGAAAATACAGGAGAACTAAATGGAAGTGGTATCAATGCAACTGATAGAATAATAGTTAATCCTTTCTGTTCACCTACGTGCAAATGCTACCTTGGTAGGACATCCTTGCCAAAAAAAAAATACCTTGAACACTTTTTGTGGGAAGAATGTTAACCCCAGATATTTTTGTAGGCATGGGAAATTTATTTATTTTTTGTTTTTGTTCTTGTCCATTAAACCCCACCTATGGGGGTGCTACTCAACTTGACAGTAAAGCATAACACATTTCACTTAATAGTCCTTGTAATAGGAAATAACCAGATTTTCCTATGTCCATTTTACGGGGATATGAGATGTGCTGGATAAAACTGAAACAAATTACACAAAAGCCATTCTGAACATCAGTCTTTATAGTTTTATGTTGAGAGGTAGGAAGAATAGCTTATTTTAAATGGTTACAGTTTTTATTTGAAATAGGCCACATTTGTGCACATATGCAGCACTTGTTTTTTAACTTGCCAGTTTGGCAAGGAGGGATCATTCCTAGAGGTCAGTTGAGCCTGCCCAGTCATGGCTCTGTCAACATGAGTATTGTCTCTCTTATCTAACTTGGCCACGATAATGGTCTGATTCTAAACCATGCGATTCGCCTTGGTAAAGTCCTTGACTTGCTGGTCCAAAAGGAGGTTTTAGCCTCCTATTGAATTTGCTTCAAACACAAAAATAGTTGTGAAATGTCTTCATTCAATGTTAACATTGAATACCCGTTTCTGCATATAAATGACTACCTTTGGCTGCTAGATTGAAATGGTCTTTTTAAAAATATTTTTTCTCTTACTCTTTTGGATATGGATATCCAGTTCTCCCAGCACCATTTGTTGAAGAGACTATTCTGTCCCAGATGAATAGGCTTGGTGGCCTTGTCAAATATCAGTTGGCCGAATATGGGCAGGTCTATATCTGAACTTAATTCGGTTCCTTTGGTCAGTTCCCAATTTTCATATCAGCTCCCAATTTTGTTTGTATAGTTACTGGTGTCTACATTGTACCTTGATCTGGAAAAGGATTGGATTTATTCTGCACCAATATATTTCATTGATCTGTATGGCACATTTGATTCTTACATACACATTTTGGGTTAATGTTTAAGTGTAATTTTTCTTAAATTTCTCAAAATGACATAATTTCAGTTAGACCCCATTCCTTCATTACTGACACTTTTTCATTATTTCATTTGTTCTCGTCTTTCAGTGTTATTTTTTGAGTAATTTGTTCGGTGCCCGTCACAGCTTACCTAAGTGTGCTGTATTATGGTAGCCTGTATTGGAGGTAATCTGCTAAGAGTCTTTATATTATAATTTGCCTATTCCAAAGAGCTAAAAAATCAAACCCAGGAAAGCTTTTCATGGTTTGTTCTTGTTCTTCTAGTTGCTGTTGCTGTTTTATTGTTTTACATAAGACCTATAGGGACTGTGAATACAAAGGAGAGGTGATAGGCTTGGTTAATACAGAACTATTAGTGATTTGACATATTCAGAATACCCAGGGTAGTGGAAATACCACTGGCTGCCTGGAAGTTTCCTTACAGCCCCAAAGAAAGATAGTAAGAGGAGTAAGGGGAATTTGAATCATGTCTCAATTACACATTACACTGCAGCTCAAATTCAGAATGGCCTACTTCCTTGAAAGGACCTGACTTCTCTTTTTTTTGAAAGTTATTTTTTACTGAGCTAGAAATGGCTAGTGTGCGGTTAGCAGATGAAATAAATGGAAGTAAGCTGGCCAGTATTCCTAACACTACAATCTAACCACTGTTTTGTGACAAAGGAAAAAACTATAATAGGATCATCTGCCATAATTTGGATAATTTTGAACTATCAACACGTCCTTGTAATTTTCACAACTGTTGTCCATTGTTTGAGGATGCTGCCTCCTAAACTGAAAACATGAATTCCATATCTACCACATAGACACCAGCAACAGTGTAAATGTAAGCCTAAATTTGCAAAATTCATAATAATTTAGTGATGGAATTTTTTAATAACATGCAGTATATAAATGTGCAGATTTTATGTAAGTGTTGACAAAATCATTTTTCAGCTTGCAAAACGGGACTGCAATATTACATTTTTCACTCAAGCAGTTTTTTACATCTACGTTGTTGCTTTCTATAACGAATGTGAATGCCATCTTTTATGAATGCAACTTGCCTTTTTTCATGACAAATTTTTGTTTGATGTAATCAATAAACTTTGGTATGATACGATCGATATTTCAGCCTCTTTTTTTGAAAGGTCTCAGTTTAACATAAAAGTAATATGGAGACAATTTGGTGATGGGAAATATATTTGTCATTTCCTCTTTGCCTGTATAACTCAAAAAAGGATGATCATTTTTCCATGAGTTCAGCTGACATTTTGTGGCGGTACCTAATTTGAAAAGGGTAAAGTATTTGTAGAAATTTTAACTAAGACTATATTTTGTTACTGTATAGGCAAAAGTCAAATCATCAAATACATACTGCAAATCTATGTATTTGACAGTGTGCTTGCTGCTACCCATTCATTGGAGATGGTGTACTGTATGTTTTGTATCTCTAGTCCATTGAATTCATATACTAATTAAATACCCAAGCCCAGTTGGATGACATCTGCACTGTGCTTTGTGGTGGAATAAAACAGACTCTCTGTATCCCAAAGGGAATTTCATAACCAAATGGGCAATTTGGTAGCCCAGCCCAGAAGCACAAGCAAAGGGTAAAAGATGATGTAACTTTCACATGATGTGATTTGAGGCAGCACTGAAGCTGCTCATGTACTCTTCTAGCTAAGAGAAAAGATTCAGGGATTTTAATAAAAGTTTGAATGTTGTGCATGAATACACACACGCACCCTGCCCCCCTTACATTGCCCAGCCTGTACCCAAGGTTTTGTGAAAGTCCCTTCTCTTGAAAGAACCTGCTCTCCTTGACTGCCAAGAAACCAAATTTGCACCAATGTAGCTGGTCGCATTGCTTTTTTACTCTTCAGTCTCTTATGTTTTTGTGGTCATTTAATCCTGTTAGTCTTTGACCTAAATTTAGTACATTTTTTTTCTTGTGCCAAGTGGAAAATGTACTGTATTTGGAAATAAAACCTGAGTAAAAGCCTCAGTTTTGCCTCTTGGACTCCTTACCCTTTCAATCCTATTTCTTTTCATCTGTAAAATGGTGTCTGTGGGGGTGGGGGTGGGGTGTCAAATGAGGTAAAGCATCATATTTTAATAAAATCATTTGTTACACAGATATTAAGGGTTTTTTTATTAAGGGTTTTTATTGCTTTGTTGTGTTTTTTTTAATGAACAGTTGTCATTTACCCAATTTTCAAGATGTCTTCTAGATTCTTCCAGTCTTCTTGGAATTAGCTGCCTTCCCTCCCCCCAAGCAGCCTTATGTGGAACTCCCGGTCTGCTTTGCTACTGAGTCTGCCCTGGAGTGGCCAACAAACTAATCATTGTGAAGATCTTGAGTGGTTTTGCCCTTTCAACAAGAAGCACATGCAAAGGTTAGGGGCTGAGGTTATCACTATGGTTATTCAGTGAATATGTCCATGGGTGAAGTGCTGGCTGCATACTAATGAAGGCCTGTTTTCTGGAAATAGCTGTTAGGGGAAAAAACGATGCTTAATTATTTCACAGCATTTTTTTTTTTAATTAAACACATTTTCCCTGCAGCTGATAGGCAAGGAAATATGGGCTCAGATTCTAGGCATGGGCTGCATGGGTCAAGCAGGTCCTCATCTCATGGGCCTTGGGAGCAATTGCTAGGGGGGCAGGCATCTGGCTGAGAGGAACCGGGTGCCTCATATAGGGCCAGAATGGCTGCAATTCCTCGGCTCTAGCCTTTTGGGTAGACATACAGACCTTGTCAGTAAGCCACTAAAAAGCCAATTCTTTGTGTTAGCTAGCACATAGCACTTATATAAGCTAAGAGTTCCAAACTTTTTTTTTTTTGTTCTCGCTGTCTGCTCTCTCTATCCATTCTGTGTGTGCTTCTGTGTCTGCTTGTCTTTTCTTTAGGCAGCACCGGGAACCGATTCCAGGACCTTCCGGAGTGGGGGAGAGGCGCTCAATCTCCTGCGCCACCTCAGCTCCCTGGTCCGCTGCATCTCTCATTGTTTCTCCTGTGTCTCTTTTTGTTGCATCATCTTGCTGTGACAGCACTCCTGCATGGGCCAACACTCTTCATGGGCCAGCTTGCCTTCACCAGGAAGCCCTGGAAATCAAACCTTGAACCTCCCATATGGTAGATGGGGGCCCAGTCGCTTGAGCCATATCTGCTTCCCCCCACAGTCTTTATATATATTCTCTCGTTTAGTAATCCCAACAACCCTAGCAGGTAGGTAATGACATTACTCCATTTGACAGATGAGGAACTGTCACAAATAAGTCCCAACAAAAAAAAATTTTTTTAAAGTCCAAAGTCACACAGTCTGGTAGAGCCAGATTTTCAACCCATGTATTCTGACTAGAATCCATGCACAAGGGCTTAATAATATATTTTTAATTCCTGATTAGGTTTGGGTTGTTGAACTGTTCTTCACTTTTGAGACCATGTCCATATTCAATTTCATACCATAATGTGTCATAGCTATAGACACAAGAAAACAAGTAACATTTTAAGGGAATATTAGATGTTGTGCCCTGTTAAAGGATAAGGCAAAATAAACCAGCCCAGGACAGTTTACACTTAATGCTAGGTGAGGCCTTTGAAATATTATTTAGGTTTTGAGGGAAGACTCTAGATATATTTCCTAATGTTCAGTACAATAAATATAAGAAAGTCAAAACACCAATGTGGAATTCATGTTTCCAGATAACATGTATATTCTGCTGTAGAGTGACAGGATCAATTGGATAAGCACAAACCCTTAAATTTGCTGATTTAGAGAAGATCTTTTTTCATTCAGATTCTTATTTCATAGAGCGGTGTGTTGTTTGGAAAACAGTCATGGAACACACAAAATACATTTTATATATTTCTCAGCATTGCAGCTTATTCTTGTACTATTGTTCAGACCACTGGTTATGCTTTTATTTTTCCTCCCTTTTTTATTGATGCAGCCTGTCCAGAGATCTATTTAATTATATTTTTAAATACCTTTCAGGTCATGAGATATCATGTTTCTTCATTGGATTTATAAAACTTGAAGCCATAAAAATATTAGTTTGGTGTGTATTGGGGAAAATAGCGAAAAGTCTAATTTTTACCCATTTAGACTTCATTATTTCCTTGTATAAAGTAACAAAACGGGGATCTTGTATCAGTGCCAGCAGTAATTTTTTTTAATGCAATGGCTGCCTTCTATTGTCTTCCTATTTTTGATAGTGCAGATTGTTGGGAAATCTGTAAGGAAGTAACTGCTTCCAGGCAAATTGTTTTCTTGTTCCTCCTACCCACCCCCAAAAAAGTTGGAAAAATAGTACAAAGAACTCCCACTCAGATTCCCCTAAATGTATTATCATATAGGAAATCAACACTGATATAACACAATTACCTAATCTGTATACCATATTCAAATTTCTCCAATTACCCAACTAATGTCCAATATCTGGCCCAGCATCCACCTGAGAATCACATGTTGCATTTAGTTACGTCTTCTGTGTCTGCTTTAATCTGGGACAGTTAACTCAGTCTTTATTATCTTGATACTTTTGAAGATGCAAGCCAGTTATTGTGTAGACTGTCCCTCAATTTTGGCTTGTCTACGGTAACTCCCAAATTAAAGCAATTTGATGGTTTGTTTATTCACAAATATGTTCCCATTCATGGAAAAAGAACATCCTGGTTAAGTGCATGGATTCTTTTTTGTTGTATTGAAAGTAGCGATTTTATTTGAGTTTAAATTATTTACAATTTTATTTGAGTTAAAATTTCTCCATCTTTTTTTTTTTGGTAAGTCTGAAATTATTTCAAAATTACAAATTTTTAAAAATGAAAAAGTTAACAATCACGCATAAAAATAATGGGAGAGGGCATTCAGTGGAACCGAATGCATAGGCCTAAAATGATTTTTTTAGCTAACATCATCTGCATAGCAATTTACAGAATGCTTTTACATACTTCATTTAATCCTTAGAACAGCCTTGTGTGGAGATCATTAACCTGCAGATTTTTATAAATGAGGAAATTGAGGTCCCAATAAATCAGTTACCTGCCCCTAGTCCCTCAGCTAGTCAGTGTAGACCCAGGACTGAACACAGTTCTGACCCACTTGTTTGTTGCTACATCACTGTACAGTTTGGCTAGGACTCCTCAAGCATCCCCTGCTGGATTTGGGAATGATTAAAAGGCAAACCTTGCCACAGTCATTTTGTGTGGGCCCATCAGTCCCACCCCAAATCAAACCCTAGACTGGAGCCATGCTAATGTTCTTAGGGTTGAGGCCTGTGGCCTCAGAATACCCCAGGCTCAGATTTTCCTGCATCCTTTTCATCTAACAGGAGAGTGCTAACTTTCGCTTCCTTCAAGGACTTGTTCAGGTATTTTGTGAGGCAAGTTTTTGCCTCCTTCCCCTGCTTCCCACACTAATAATCTGGGTGAGAATACAGACCGTGAAGCCATCTCCTTTCATTTGAATGAGGTGTCAAGTTCCCTACCTATCCCTGGTATTAAATTATGCCGATTGCTTAAAGCAGTAACATGGGGGTATCCCAGCACTCCATCTCAAATGATTCTACCCGGATCCTATCAAAATTCTAGCAAAGAGGATTGTAATTCAACATTTCCCAAACTGGGTTGTATGAAATACTCTGGTCCTGGGAAATGTTTTCAAGGTGTTCCTTGAAAAAGGGGATTCCCTGGTTGAATAAGTTTGGGACGTCCTCTGTAATGTAGTTCCCTTCTTGAGAAGTCACAATGCATACTAGAACATTAACATCTATGAGAGATTCAATATTAAAGAAACTCATTTGACATTGTTTAACTCAGTAGGTTCTAAGCACTGGATGGACCAAGGAAGCCTTTTTGCATAGACCATCTAATAACATCACTGTACACCAGTTTTCCATGGAACACACTGAAAAATAAAACTTTAGCTAGGGTTGAATCATACCCCTTCTTACTCTCATTTGGAAGTGGGGGAGGAAGGGCATCAGTTTCCTGATCTGAGAAAGCTGTAAATGAAGACATTTCTTAAGCCAAGAGTATCCGTCAAGGTCCAAACTGGAAAAGAGGCCATTCCATGTATTTAATCCAGAGGAAGCTTAATAAAAGGAATCGATTACACAGGGGATAGGAAGAGCTGCAAAGCCAAGCAGGGACTGTATGGGAAGCAGCCCAGAGAGAAGAATAGAAAGCCAGAACCATCCCTAGGCTGGGAGGACAGAGGGAAAAGAGTTGGAGATCCAGGAGCAGCAGCTGGGGCCACAGAAGGGCCACTTTGGAGATACAGCCTGATGGAAAAACCTCCAGCCGTGGCTCTTGTTGGCTAGACCCAGGCAGAAGCCAGCTAACACTGGAGCCTGAGAGACAGTTTGAAGGGGTCCCTCCACACCCCTTCCTAACAGCAGAGCAAGGAAGGACGACGAATGGATCTGAGGCAAAGCAGACCCAAGACTGGCACGGCAAGGATTTATGGAGTAGGGTTCAATCTTAATACTATAATTGAGTGTTTATAAATATAAAGATGGAATTTGAAGGAGCTAGATTTTAGCCCCTTTATATTTCCCATATGAAGGAAATAAATGAAGACACTCATCTGAACACACTCCTGTAGTGTAGTTAATGTGAATCAGTTGATAATTTGTTAATGATTGCCGTGATGAGTGGCAGTGGAAAGGCCCTCCTATAAGGCTGCCTCTTCAATCAGTAAAAATAAAGGCAACTAGAGTTATGGGAAGGAGTCAGCATATCTAGATAATGGAAATTCACCTATATCAGTTTTCAAAGTCAAGAGCAATTCACCAGGGTCTCGAGAAAAAACTACCATCTTAATGATTTCCCTCTCTTCATGCTCCCTCCTCCACCCATAAAATAGGACCTCTCATCCTCCAGGAAGTATTTGGAAGGTTTCTGTTCCTCTCCCCCACCCCCTCAAAATACCTGGTGAGCTTGGAGACCTGTGGGTCAGCCCCTGCTTTGACCCTTTTTCTTTGGAGGTGCCAGGTTGCCTGCTACTGGTGCTCTCTCCACTCCTGGGGGCAGGGAACCAGATTGGCAGGGTAGAGGGGGTGGCTGCTGATTTCTGACACAACTCGGGGGAAGGGATGGGAGGGTCGTTTGGGTCTCAGGCTACTTCACGTTTTAAAATACAACTTTTGCAAACAATAGAATTGCTATTCTGCCTGCTTTATGGGCTACTGTATTCAAAGTACCTAGAGCAGTGGGAGAACATAAAGGGGTATTCAATAAATATTTGTTAAGTGAATGAACAAATTTTAGTCCTTGTCTGATTCCTGAGTCTATTTCCCAATTGGCTTTGAACTCAGAGGGGAGAGAGGGATATCACCCATGAAACAATATATGGGTGAGAGAGCTGCTTCCTCACATTTTTCCCTTTACCTTCTCCGTATTCACATACATCTCCATGCTTATTACCTCAAGGAACAGTAAATGGCACTGGGAAAAGCATAAAATTGCCTGCAAGCTTTCTGACTTTTGTGTTGCAAAAGCTAATGATTAAAGAAGAATGTTGAAGGTTTGCAGAGGTGAAGGAAAAGGGGAGGCTTGGGCATAGAGTGTCTTGGAATAAACCTGAATACAGAAGTTTTTCCCCAGACTAGATAGACTGCCCCAGGCTTCAGGGAAGAGAAATGAGAAAGGAGTTCTTTGAGTGCAAAGAGCAGGCCAAAATAGCAGGATGCCTTTAGGCAAACAGGGTTCTAGGCAACTGCTATAGAGAATTCCAGGTTCCAAAAAGGCAAGAACACAGGAGAGCCTCTGGCCCTAGAAGAAACCTTGTGGAGAGGGATGCTGGTGGTGACTTGAGAGAATGATGCTTGAGGAACAGAGAGGTAACCTGTCCATCCGCAAACATCTAGATACTGCCTTAGCTCCAAATGTTACCGGATTTTGTCCAGGTTCTTGACTGTGCTGCAGAAATGAATTTCAAGAGTACATCATGTTGATTAGGCCAGTAATTTATTAAGGTAGGGAGGGAAGAGAAATGGGAGGAAATAACAGATCATGGGTCCCAGGTAGAGAGGAAGGGGCTAAAGAGTGATAAAGAGGACCGATTTATAGACTACAATTTCCCGTTATAGATTATAAATGCCCAGGTTTTACTTGCGTGTTGATCCATGTGGGGGGGGGCATGGCAACAGCAGGGCACAGAAGGCGAGAGAGAGAGAGAGAGAGAGAGAGAGAGAGAGAGAGAGAGAGATTCGGCTCTTGCTTTTTTAACTATTAATTATTCCACCCCTTTGCTAATGGCATGGGAGGAGTTCCAGCTGTTTGCTGTTTTGATTGATTACCCCACCCATCAATTTTCTGGGTGGGCCCGATGATAATGTCCTTGGAGAATATCCAGGGCTTCTCCTGGCTTCCAGAGGAAATCGTGTTCCGGATGGGATTCTCACAAGGGTCTTCCAGCAGCCATCTTGGGGGTATCGATAACCACGTGGACTTCTTGCCAGGTTCCAGATTCATCTATTGATTCCCTATTTTACTAGCCTGCTTCACAAAAACTCTAGAACAACCCTGGGGGGAAATGGGGAACCCAGGAAGGACTATTTTCTTTCATTCAAGCCTGATGACATATAAGCTCTATCAGAAATTGAGTTTAATTTCTTATAAAAAATTATTTGAGCGCCTTCTCCCACATTTGCTACATTTCCTTAATTTACCTTTCAGATTATTTTTTAAAGCTTTGACTCTATCATCCTGCACTGTCAATTTCAACATCAGCAGATTTTTCTAGATAACTGCAATTTACTCTTTTAGGCATCTGTGTTGTTTTGAATTATGAACCCCAATTTAGATATGTTCTTGGTCTTGATCCGCATTCCTGTTGATGTTAACCCAATGTAAATAGGATCTCTTGAAAATATTATTTCAGTTAAGGTATGGCCCAACTGAATGAAGTTGGGCTTTAATCTGGACTACTGGAGTCCTTTATAAGCAGAAGAACTTCAGAGAAAGCCACGGGGAAGAGCCAGAAGCTAGAAGTCAACGAAACCAAGAAGAGAAAGGAGAAGACACTGCCATGTGCATTGCCATGTGGCAGAAAAACCAAGGAACCCCAAGATTGCTGGCAAGCCAGCACCAGAATCTTATAGACTTTGGGAAGAAAGCATCGCCTTGCTAATTCCTCTATTTTGGACTTCTAGCCTCAAAACCGAGAGCCAATGAATTACAGTTGTTTAAGCAATGCCACTGTATTGTATTTGTCATAGTAGCCTAGAAAACTAAGACAGCATCAAAACTTCTTTTTCTTTAGATCATTTTGGATGGAAGTCCTTTTATAATGTGCTGCATTCTTTTCTGCCTTCTTAGGCAGAAGGCACTTAATATCACCCCACCACCACCATGATCTCACTGGGTCATCATTATGGATATCCATTATAGTACCAGGCAATAAATCCAGTGATATCCACTTTTCTATGCCTCCACACCACATGACTTGGGTAGAACGATATTGTTTTTCTTTCTGTAATCTTCGGGTCCCTTCCCTTGCTATCATGACCAGTTATTACTTTTTGCTACATGTTTCAATCCATATCTACCTACTTCCTCTTTACATTACCCACTGAAATCTTTTTTTAAATTGACTTTATATTTGATAGCATTTCTTGGTTTATAGAAAAATTGTGCAGAAAGTACAGAGACTTTCCACATACCCCCTCTGCCCCTCACAAAGTTTCCCCTATTATTAATATCTTGCATTAGTGTGATGCATTGTTACATGTGAGCCAATATTGATACATGATTATTAACTAAAGTCCATAGTTTACATAAAGATTCACTCTTTGTATTGTAAAGTTCTATGAGCTTTGAGAAATACATAATGTCATGTATCCACCATTACAGTATCATGCAGAAGAGTTTCACAACCCTAAAAATGCCCTGTATTCTACCTATTCATCCCTCCCTCCCCCTTTCCCCTAAACCCCTGGCAACCACTGATCTTTCACTGTCTATACTTTTGCCTTTTCCAGAATGTCAAATAGTTGAAATCATAAATTACTATGTAGCTTTTTCAGACTGGCTTCTTTCACTTAGCAAAATGCATTTACAGTTCTTCCATGTCTTTTTGTCTTTCACTGAATAATAATCCATTGTATGGATCTGCCAGTTTGTTTATCCATTCATCTATTGAAGGGCATCTTCCTTGCTTCCAATTTTGGGCAATTATGAATAAAGCTGCTATAAACATTTGTGTGAAGGTTTTTGTGTGGACATGAGTTTTCAACTCATTTCGGTTAAAATGAGCACAATTGCTGTATCTTATTGTAAGCTTATGTTTTCCTGCTTTTTTTTTTTTTTTTTTTTTTGCCTAAGCAGACTGTAGTTTATTATTGTTTTGTGTGTGTGTGGTAACATATTTATAAAACAAACTTTCCTATTTTGCCATTTTAAGGGTACACTTAAGTGGTACTAATTACATTTACAATGTTGTGCCACCATCAACACCAAGACTTTTCATCACCCAAACAGAAATTCTCTACTTACTAAACGATAACTCCCCATCCCCCTCCCTACCCCAGGTAACCTGTAATCTATATTCTGTCTGGTGAATTTGCTTATTCTAGATAGTTCATATAAGTGGAATCATGAAATATTTGTCCTTTTGTGTCTGACCTATTTCAAACATAATGCTTTCAAGGTTCGTTCATGTAACATGTATCAGCACTTTGTTCCTTCTTATGGTTGAAAAAGATTCCATTGTATGTATAGACCATATTTTGTTTATCCATTCATTTGTTGATGGACAGTTGGGTTGTTTCCACCTTTTTGCAATTGTGAATAATGCTGCTATGAACATCATTGTTTACAGGTATCTCTTGAGTTCCTATTTTCAATTCTTTTGGGTATACACCTAGGATTGAAATTATGGGGCCATATGGTAATTCTATGTTTAACTTTGTGAGGAATCATAAAACTGTTTTCCAGAGTGGCTGCTCCATTTTACATTCCCACCAGCAATGTCAAGGGTTCCAATTTCTCCACATCCTTGCCAACACTTGTTTTCCGTTTTTTAATAATAGCCATCCTAATGGGTGTGAAGTGGCATCTTGAGAAGCATTTCCCTGATGACTAAAAAGAAGGATGTTGAATTTTTCATGTGCTTCTTGGCCATTTGTATATCTTCTTTGAAGAAAAGGCTATGCAAATCCTTTGCTGGCCTTTAATTAGGTTATTTTTTGCTTTTGAGTTGTAGCAGTTCTTTATATATTCTGCATATTAAACCCTTATCAGATATATGATTTGCAACTATTTTCTCTCATTTGTAGGTTGTCTTTTCACTTTTTTCATAATGTTCTTTGAGGCACAAAAAATGTGTAGTTTTTTAAGAAACTGCCAAACCTTCTTTCAAAGTGGCTGTAGCATTTTGCATTCCCACCAGCAATGAATGAGAGTTCCTATTGCTCCACATCTTCACCACCAACTGCTACTGTCAGTTTTAGCCATTCTAATAAGTGTGAAGTGGTATCTAATTGTTGTTTTCTTTATTTTTAATTGTGGTAAAATATATATAAGATAAAAATCATTTAACCATTTTATTTATTTATTTATTTATTTATTTATTTTTTAAGATTTTATTTATTTATTCATTTATCCCCCCCCTGCTGCTTGCGCTCGCCGGGTCAGCCAACCACGCCGCGCGGGCGGGCCTGCCCTCACGAGGAGGCCCTGGGAACCGAACCCGGGGCCTCCCACATGGTAAACGGGAGCCCTACTGATTGAGCCACAGCCGCTTCCCTCATTTAACCATTTTAAAGTGAACAATTGATAATATTGTGTAACTTTTGCTACTATCTATTCCCAGAATACTTTCATTATCCCAAACAGAAACTCATATCCATTAAGCAATAAATTCCCATGCCCCCTCCTCCACCCCTGGTAACCAATATTCTTTCCATCTCTGAGAATTTGGTTACTACAAATATTTCATCTAAGAGAAATCATACAGTATTTGTCTTTTCATGTCTCATTTATTTAATTCAATATAATGTTTTCAGTGTTATCCATATTGTAGTGTGTACTAGCACTTCATTTATTTTTTATGGCTGGATAAGATTCCATTGTGTGTATATACCACATTTTGTTTATCCATTCATCTTTTGATGGACACTTGGGTGGTGTGGTGGTTTGAAGCTGTATGTACCCCAGAAAAACTTATTCTTAAACCCAATCCATTCTTGTGGGTATAAACCCATTGTAATTTTTTATATATATAATTGATGAACAAATATTGAAGCATTGCTTCTCACCATGGTCTATAGTTTACATTATGGTTTACACTTTGCACCATACAATTTTATAGGTTTTGACAAAATGTGTAATGGCCTGTATCTGTCATTGCAATATCATGCAGAACAATTTCAATGTCCCCAAAATGCCCCATGTTACACCTATTCTTCCCTCCTCTCCCTCCCCTCAGAACCTCTGGTGACCACTATCTGTATATCAATGCTACAAGTTCTTCCATCACTAGAATAATAAGTCTACTTTGGTCCACAGTTTCATTCCCCCCTTATGTTTGTTTGCTCCTCAACCTTGAGGATTTGGGGATGGTAATGCCCGCTCTGCCTCAGATTGAGAGGAAGCTTAGAGCTTATGGGGCAGATGGAAGGAACTGTCTTGCTTGCAGCTATAGGTACTCTTTGTTTTTGGGGATGGGGGTGGTCCATCATCATCATTTTGTTAATTGTCCTGGGTGAGTCTGATGATCTGGAGAGTAGGTGTTGGCTGCACCTCTGCTGAGATTCAGGGCTCAACCAGCATATGAACAGACTGAAGATTTAAGTCTCTGGGTCATATATTTAATGTATATAGTGCTAATTATAGGCTCAAATAAAAGGAATAGAAGACTCACGTGTAGAGAAATTATAAATGAGTCTAACTCTGTTACATTGGGGAAATAGGTTGTCATATATTTCAAGGTAAGGTCCACCAACAGAGTGCTGATTTCGAGGGATTATGTGCCTTGCCTATAGTGTCTGGATGACTCTAGAGCTCTCAGGAGCACCTGTATTTGAGGCTTTGTTCACAGTGGTAGTTAGTGAGATCTGCCTGAGACATGGATAAACATAACCTCTGGAATGACTTCCCAATTAATTTTGAAATCTCTTAGCCATAAAAACTCTTTTGCATTTCATGTTTGCCCCTTTTGGTCAAGGTCTTTTTCCAAATACATCACTGGTTAGTGCTTAGTATTAATCCCTTGGTGCCAGGGAAGTCATGTCCCATGCTGGGGGCTGGGGGGAAGGTAGTA
This sequence comes from Tolypeutes matacus, assembly GCA_026826555.1. Lineage (NCBI taxonomy): Eukaryota > Metazoa > Chordata > Mammalia > Cingulata > Chlamyphoridae > Tolypeutes > Tolypeutes matacus. Next base: position 5,510,884 of record JAKSZT010054138.1, on the reverse strand, counting down.
CATTCATTTGCTTAGAAAGAAGCCACATTTGAGTAACAAGGAGGTTTTCAGGAGGTAGCTTTAGGCAATAATTATTATCAACTAAGTTTCAATTTTAAAAGAATAAGGTTCATAGTTACATGCCTTAATATTGAGGGCTTGCCATATTGGTCTGTTTTCTTTTATTAGGCACTGCCTATGCACTTGAGAGATTCTTGCCCCTCTTTTTGAAAAAGTAGCAGGATTCCCCAGGATGGAAATTTAATATATTTTTTTTATGTGGGTCTCCACCCACTGAGATAACACCCTGTGACAAGATGAACACATTCATATTCCATAGAACTTGCCCCAGGTGACCCTTTCCCACACATCCCTCCCCCACCAACACCCTGCACCACTGAGCCTCCCCTGCCATACTTGCCAGAAGAACACACCCACAGTTGTATTTTCAACCACAGATCTCCACCTCCCCAGAGTTCACCTGTTCCTTCCTCCAACCTTCCCTCCAGTTCCATGGATAGTCCAACCCACCCTGCCAACCTTGCTCACCCTCACACTCCAGCACCATCAACTCCACTCACATCCTTGCACCACCATCACCTCCATCCACTGCCAAACCACCCCCTTCCACCTTATGATAGGTTCTGTCCAGACTGAGCATTGGTTCACGACTCTCTACTCCTTTCTGTCTCCTGGTAACCTATCTTCCAGATTCTATCTCTGTTATACTGCTCAATAGGCTTAGGTCATATCAGTGAGGTCATGCAATATTTGTCCTTTAGTGACTGGCTTACTTCACTCAACATAAAGTCTTCATATTTCATCCATGTTGTCAGGTGTGTCAAAACTTCATTTCTGGGAAGCGGCTGTGGCTCAATCAGTGGGACTCCCGTTTACCATATGGGAGGCCCTGGGTTCGGTTCCCGGGGCCTCCTGGTGAAGGCAGGCCCGCCCGCATGGCGTGGTTAGCTGACCCAGCGAGCACAAGCAGCAAGGGGGGGATAAATGAATAAATAAATAAAATCTTAAAAAAAAAAACAAAAAAAAAAACTTCATTTCTTTTTACAGCTGAGTAATATTCCATTGTATGTGTATACCACATTTTGCTTATCCATTTATCTGTTGATGGACACTTGGGTTGCTTCCAACTTATGGCAATAGTGAATAATGCTGCTGTGAACATTGGTGTGCATATATCTATTTGTGCCCCTGCTTACAATTCTTCTGTGTATATATCCAGCAATGAGATTGCTGGATCAGATGGCAATTCTACAGTTAGCTTCCTGAGGAACCACCAAACTGTCCTCCACAATGGCTCTACCATTTTACATTCCCACCAACAGTGGTTCCCATTCCTCCACATACTCTCCAACACTTGTAGTTTTCTGTTTTGTTTTTTTTAATAGCAGCTATTCTAATAGGGGTAAAATGATATCTCACTGTAGTTTTCATTTGCATTTCCCTAATAGCTAGTGATGAGCACTTTTTCATGTGCTTTTTAGCCATTTGTATTTCCACTTTGGAAAAGTGTCTATTCAAATTTCTTGCCCATTTTAAAAATGGGTTGTTTGTCTTTTTTATTTTCTAGATGTAGGATTTCTTTATATATGCTGTATATTAGACCCTTATTGGATAAGTGGTTCCTAAATATTTTCTTCTGTTGATTACACTGCCTTTTCACTTTCTGGACAAACTCCTTTGAAGCACAGAAGTTTTTAATTTTGAGGAGGTCTATTTTATCATTTTTTTTCATTGCTTGTGCTTTGGGTATAAAGTTTATGAAACCATTGCCTACTACAAGATTGCATAAATGTTTCCCTGCATTATCTTCTAGGAGCTTTATGGTCTTGGCTCTTAATACTTAGGTCTTTGATCCATCTTGTGTTAATTTTTATATAGGGCATGAGATGGTGATCCTTTCTCATTCTTTTGGATATGGATATCCAGATCTCCCAGCACCATTTGTTGAAGAGGCTATTCTGTCCCTGCTGAGTGGGCTTGGTGGCCTTGTTGGCCATACATGTGTGGGTCTATATCATAACTCTCAATTCAGTTCCAATGGTCAGTATGTCTATCCTTATGCAATACCATGCAGTTTTTAATCACTGTAGCTTTGTAGTATGCTTTAAAGTCAGGTACTGTGATTCTTCCAATTTTGTTTTTCTTTTTCAGTATGTTTTTGGCTCTTTGGAGCCCCTTGCCCTTCCAAATAAATTTTGTAATTGGCTTTTCCAGTTCAGTGGGAAAAAATGCTGCCTTACTTTTTATGGGGATTGAGTTAAATCTGTAAATCAATTTGGGTAGGATAGACGTCTTAATGATATTTAGTCCTCCAATCCATGAACATGGAATATTCTTCCATTTATTTAGGTCTTCTTTGATTTATTTTAACAATTTTATGTAGTTTTCTGTGAACAAGTCCTTTATATCCATAGTTAAATTTATTCCTAGATATTTGATTCTTTTAATTGCTATTGTAAATGGAATTTTTTCTTGGTTTCCTCCTCAGATTGCTCATTATGAGTGTACAGAAATACTACTGACTTTTGCATGTTGATCTTATGTCCTGCCACTTAACTCAACTCATTTATCAGCTCTAGAAGCCTTGTTGTAAATTTTTGGGGGCTTTCTATGTATAAGATCATGTCATCTGCAAATGGTAAAAGTTTTACTTCTTCCTTTCCAATTTGGATGCCTTTTATTTCTTTTTCTTACCTAAATGCTTGAGCAAGTACATCTAATACATTGTTAAATAAGAGTGGTGACAGTGGGCATCCTTGTCTTATTCTAAATCTTAGAGAGAAAGCCTTTAGCATTTCACCATTGACTATGATGTTAGTTGTGGGTTTTTCATATATACCCTTTATCATGTTGAGGAAGTTTCCTTCTATTCCTACCTTTTGAAGTGTTTTTATCAAGAAAAGATGTTTTATCTTGTCAAATGCTTTTTCTGCATCACTAAAGATGATTGTGTGATTTTTTTCTTTTGATCTGTTAATGTGGTGTATTACATTGATTGATTTTCTTATGAAGAACCATCCTTGTATACCTGGATAAAACCCACTTGATCTTGGTGTATAATTTGATTTATGCATTTTTGGACTCGATTAGCAAATATTTTTTTGAGGATTTTAGCATTTCATTAGAGAGATTGGTCTGTAGTTTTCTTTTCTTATGGCATCTTTATATGGCTTTAGTATTAGGGTGATGTTGGCATCATAGAATGAGTTAGTAAATGTTCCCTCCACTTTTATTTTTTGGAAGAACTTAAGCAGGATTGGTGTACGTTCATCCTGGAGTGATTGGTAGAATTCACCTGTGACTCCATCTCATCCTGGGTTTTTCTTGATTGGAAGGTTTTTGATGACTAATTCAATCTCACTACTTGTGATTTGCCTGTTGAGTTCTTCTATTTCTTCTTTCATTAATGTAGGTTGCTTGTGTGTTTCTAGAAATTTGTCCATTTTATCTAAGTTATCCATCTTGTTGGCATACAATTTTTCAAAGTATCTTCTTATGATACTCTTTATTTCTGTGGGATCTGTGATATCCCCTTTCTTGTTTTTTAATTTTATTTATTTGCATCTTCTCTCTTGTTTTCTTTGTTAGCCTAGCTAAGGGTTTCTTAATTTTATTAATCTTCTCAAAGAACCAGGTTTTGGTTTTGTTAATTTTTTCTAGTGTTTTTTATTTTATTCTCAACTTCATTTAGTTCTGCTCTAATCTTTGTTTTTTCCTTCTTTCTCCTAGCTAAATTTAGGATTAGTTTGTTGTTCTTTTCCTAGTTCCTCCAGGTATGCTGTTAGGTCTTTGATTTTAGCTCTTTCTTCTTTTTTAATATAGGCATTTATGGCTATATATTTCCCTATCGGCACTGCTTTAGCTGCATCCCATAAGTTTTTTTTTTTTTTTTCTTAAAGATTTATTTATTTACTTTATCCATTTTAAACCCCCTCTTCCCCATTTGCTGTTTTGTGTCCATTCGCTGGGCAATTCTCTGTGTCTGTTTCCTGCCATCTCTTTTCATCCTTCTCCTCCAGTCTTCACCAGGATTTGATCCTGGAGACCTCCGATGTAGGAGAGAGGTATTCTGCCACCTGCGCCACCTCGGTTCCTGGTTTTCAGAGCCCTCGGAGCATCTCGTCCTGTCTCTCCCGTTACGTCATCATCTTGCTGCATGGCTCCCGGGGCCCAGTGGCTCACCAGCACACAGAGCCTGGCAGTGCATGCGCCTTCTATATATATATATATATTTTTTTTTTATTTTACCGGGAGGTCCCGGGGATCGAACCCAGGTCCCTCCATATGGCAGACGGACGCCCAACCATTTGAGCCACATCCGCCCCCATCCCATAAGTTTTGATATGTTGTGTTCTCATTTTCATTCTTTTCAAGGTAGTTATGGGTTTCTTTTGCAATTTCCTCCTTGACCCACTGATTATTTAAGAGTGTGTTGTTTAACTTCCATATATTTGTGCCTATTATGTTTCTCTGCTGTTCATTAATTTCCAGATTCATTCCATTGTGGTTAGAGAAATTATTTTGTATAATTTCAATCTTTCTAAATTCGTTGAGACTTGTTCTGTGATGTAGCATGTGGTCTATCCTGTAGAATGTTCCATGCGCACTTGAGAAGAATGTATATCCTGCTATACTTGGATGTAATGTTCTGTATATATGTATTAGGTCTAGTTCCTCTAACATATTATTCAAGGTCTCTGTTTCTTTATTAACTTTCTGTCGAGATGTTTTGTCTAATGGTGATAATGGTGTATTAAATTCCCCCACTATGATTGCAGAGGCATCTATTTCTCTCCTTAGTTTTGCCATTGTTTGTCTCATGTATTTTTGGGCACCCTAGTTGGGTGCATAAATATTTATGATTGTTCTTTCTTCTTTATAGATTACTCCTTTTATTAATATATAGTGTCCTTCTTTTCTCTTACAATAGTTTAGCATTTACTGTCTATTTTGTCTGATATTAGTATAGCTACTCCTGCCCTATTTTGGTTATGTTTGCATGTAAAATCTTTTTCCAACCTTTCACTTGTAACTTCCTTGCATCCCTGGGTCTAAGGTGAGTTTCTTGTAGACAGCATATAGATGGGTCATATGTCCTTATCCATTCTGCCAATCTGTGTGTTTTGATTGGAGAGTTTAATCCATTAACATTCAATGTTACTACTGTCAAGATAGTACTTACATTAGCCATTTTTTTTTCTTTAGGTTTATATATGTCACATTTTGTTTTTATTTCTCTTTTTAACCTTTTAGTGACTCTTACTAATAATCTTCCTTTCTACACTCTCCTCCAACCCTCTCTCTCCTGTTTTTTCCTCTCCACCTGCAGAACTCCCTTTAGTATTTCTTGAAGGGCAGGACTCTTGTTGACATATTCTCTCAATTTCTGTTTATCTCTGAATATTTTGAACTCTCCCTCATTTTTGAATGCCAGCTTTGATGGATACAGAATTTGTGGCTGGCAGTTTTTTTTCTTTTAGCATCTTAACTATGTCATATCACTGCCTTCTCATCTCCCTGGTTTCAGATGAGAAATCAGAGCTTAATCTTACCAAGTTTCCCTTATATGTGATGGATCTCTTTTCTCTTGCTGCTTTCAGAATTCTCTTTGGCTTGAGTGTCTGACAATCTGATAAGTATGTGTCTCAGGGTAGGCCTGTTAGGATTTATACTGTTTGGAGTGTGCTACTCTTTCTGGACATGTACATCCATGACCCTCATAAGAGTTGGGAAATTTTCAGCCATTATTTCCTCCAACACTCCTTCTGCCCCTTTTCTCTTCTCTTATCCCTCTGGGATGCCTATAATGTGCATGTTTGTGTGTTTTGTATTATCATTCAATTCCCTGAGTCCCTGCTGAATTTTTCTATCTTTTTATCTATCTGTTCTACTATCTGTGTAATTTCAGTTGTTCTATCTTCAGCATCACTAATTCTTTCCTCTGCCTGTTCAAATCTGCTGTTATGCTTACAGTGTATTTTGTATTTCTTGCATTGTGCCACTCATCACCATCTAATCTGTTATCTTATGTTTATGTTTCTTCTGTATGTTCCCCCCATATTTTCTTTTTTTTCTTCAAAGATTTATTTTATTTATTTATTTCCGCCCCCCTTGCTGCTTGTGCTTGCTGTGTCCATTTGCTGTGTGTTTTTTTTTCCTGTGTCTGCTTGTCTCCCTTTGTTGCATCATCTTGCTGCGCCAGCTCACCGTGCCACATGGGCCATCAGCTCACCGCATCACGCAGGCCAGCTTGCCTTCACCAGGAGGCCCTGGGAATCAAACCTGGGGCCTCCCATATGTAAATGGGAGCCCGACCACTTGAACCACATCTGCTTCCCCCATGTCTTCTTAATATTCTTTATCTCTTCCTTCACTTCATTAAGTTGATTCATGATATTTGTTTGGATATCCTTAATTAGTTTTTTCATGTTCTGCATCTCCTCCTGCTTTTTAGTTTTTTTCATTAGACTTGGCCATATCTTCCTGTTTCTTAGTATGGCTTGTAATTATTCCTGGTTCTAGGCATCTGTTTATCTTGATGAGTTTATTTAGTCGGGGGTGTGTGTTGGCTTCTCTTTCTACTCTAGGATCTTATTTCGTTTTGTTTTGTGTTAAGTGTCCTATTTCGTACTTGATTCCACTTATTCTATATCCTTCTAGTTGTCCATGTTCCTCCAAAAAAAAAATTAAGACCATAAAAAAGGAAAAAAAGTAGAAGAGAAAAAGAATAATAATAAAGGATGGAAAAGGAACCATAAAAAAGCCAGGAAAAAATAAATAATGAGAGTGAAAATCATAAAAAATAGAAAGGAATAAGAATAAAAAAGGTGGAAGAAGAAAAAACAGAAACAGGAATAAAATAAAATAAGAGACCAGAAAGATGAGAAGAAAGAAAATGAAGACCAAACAATAGAAGGTAGAATGAAAGAAAAGCAAAGGAAGAGGGGAAAATGAATGAAAGAAATGAAATAAAGAAAATGGGGGGGGGAGGAAAGAAAGAAAGAAAAAAAAATAGAAAAATCAGGCCTCCTCAGTCCACTAGGAACTGTGTCAGGCTGCTAGTGCTCACCAATCAATCACCCTGTGGCCCACCCTCCACAGGTAATGTACCCAGATGTAGAGAAAAAAATAAAGAATAAATAAAAAATAAAAATACCAAAAAAATATCTCAGTCTAAATTCCCTGTCATGAGGCTGCTTGTCCCACAGCTTCCCCTCCCTCAGAGAAGTGGCTGGTTGCCTGACAACCTGTTGGATCGCTCTGGCTCCCTTCTCTTCCCAGCCAGTTGGGTGCCTGACAGCTCGCTGTCTGCCTCTCCCCACCCTCCTTTCCCTAAGTCTGGCTGGGCTTCTGACAGCTCACCTGCTTCCTCTCCCTACTCCCCTCTCACCCGGGCTGTTAGGTGTTAGCCCACCCCCTCACTGACCCAGTTCCTCTCACTCCCAGGGTGGGTGGGTGTGACAGCCCGCCTGATCAGTTCCCCCTCCACTCTCCCTGAAGCCCCTTCAGCACCAGCTGGCATCTTTCTTTTTCTCTGGAAGCAGCTGAGATCCCCACTGTCTGCCCTATCCCAGCCCTGCCCCCCCCCACCACCCCTCTTTCCTCCTGAGCTGGCTGGGTGCCAGTTGCCACACCTCTTTTCCCCACAGCTCCCCCACCCAGAGGGCCTGCTGGGCATTGAAAAGGATGTACCCCTTGTCATGCAGTGGCTTTCCTTGCTCTCAGAGCCGACTGAGCACTGGTCTTTCAGCCACATCACTTCCTCCGCTTCCCTCTCTGAGCCGTCTGGACGCTGGCTTGCCTACCCTAACTCCCATGGCTTCTCTCTCCCCTGGCCAGTTGGGTCCACTCTCTCTAGCTGCCCTCTCTGGTTGCCCCTGCATGGCTTTCCTTCTGCCAGGTAATCCTGCCTACCTTCCCACAGTTTCTGGAGGAAGAGTGCAGCCTGCCATTCCCTACTTCGCCATCTCGGATCTTGATAATTGATTCTTTAGTTGCTATTGTAAATAGAATTTTTTTCTTGATTTCCTCTTCAAATTTTTCATTGTATAAAACATCACTGATAGAAACATCACTGATTTTTGCATGTTGATCCTGTACCCTGCCACTTTGCTAAATTAGTTTTTTTAGCTCTCATAGCTTTGTTGTGGATTTTCTCATGTTTTCTGCAAACACGGAGAGTTTTACTTCTTTCTTTCTAGTTAGGATGCCTTTTATTTCTTTTTCTTACTTAATTGCACTGGTTAGAACTTCTAGTATGATGCTGAAAAACACTGGTGACAGTGGGCATACTTGTGTTGTTCCTGATCTTGGGGTGGGGGAGGAGCTTCTAGTCTTTCACCATTGAGTATCATTTAACTCTTGGTTTTTCTTACATGCCCTTTATCATCCTAAGGCTGTTTCTTTTTTTTTTTTTTTTAAAGATTTTATTTATTCATTCATTTATCCCCCCCCTGCTGCCCGCGCTCGCCGGGCCAGCCAACCAGGCCGCGCGGGCAGGCCCGCCCCCACCAGGAGGCCCCGGGAACCGAACCCGGGGCCTCCCACATGGCAAACGGGAGCCCCACTGACCGAGCCACAGCCGCTTCCCAGGCTGTTTCTTTTCATTCCTCATTTTCTGAGTGTTTTTATCAGGAAGGGGTGTGGGATTTTGTCAAATGCCTTTTCTGTGTTAGTTGAAATGACCATGTGGTGTTTTTACTTCCTTCTATTAATGTGATGTGTTATATTAATTGGTTTTATGTTGAACCACCCTTGCATATCTGGGATAAATCCTACTTGATCATGGTATGTAATTCTTTTAATGTGCTGTTGAATTCTGTTTGCTAGTACTTTGTTGGGGATTTTTACATCCATATTCATGAGAGATTTTGTTCTGTAATTTTCTTTTCTTGTAATATCTTCATCTGGCTTTGTTATTAGGGTGATGAGTTGGGAAGTGTTCCCTCCTGTTCAATTTTTTGTGAAAGTTTGAGAAGTATTGACATTCATCTCTTGGAATGTTTGTTACAATTCACCATTGAAGCCATCTGCTCTTGGCCTTTCTTTTGTTGAGAGGTTTTTGATGACTGATTCATTCTCTTTACTTGTTATAGGTCTTCCATTTCTACTTGAGTCCATTTACCATTTAGGTAAAGTTGCGTGTTGTAGGAATTTGTTCATTTCCTCTGGATAATTTAATTTGTTGGCATGCAATTGTTCATGGTATTCTCTCTTTTTTTTTTCAAGATTTTATTTTTATTTATTTATTTATCCCCCCCTTGCTGCTTGTGCTTGCTGTGTCCATTTGCTTTTGGTGTTTTTCTGGATCTGCTTGTCTCCCTTTGTTGAGTCATCTTGCTGTGTCGTGCAGGCCAGCTTGCCTTCACCAGGAGGCCCCGGGAATCGAACCTGGGGCCTCCATATGGTAAATGGGAGCCCAACCAATTGAGCCACAGCCACTTCCCTGTGGCATTCTCTTATAATCCTTTTAATTTCTGCTGTGCCTTTATTTTTAAAGTGATTTTTTTTTTTGTCTATTCTGACATTCACTATCTTTTAATTGTATTTAGACCATTCACATCTAAGGTGTTTATTGATATATTTTGATTGATATCTATCATATTTGATACTGTATTCTTTTTCTTTGTTTCTTCATTTCATTTCTTTCTTTTTTTTGGTTTCCACTCTTTGCCAGACTTCTCTGGTTACAACTGAGCACTTGCTATGGTTCCATTTTCTCACCATGTCAATTATATGTCTTTTTAAAAATTAGTGGTTTTCCTAGAGTTTGAACTATACATTTACATTTAGATTAATCTAAGTCCACTTTCAAAATAGCACTATAATGTTTCATGGTTAGTGCAGGTACCTTACAATAGAATATTCTCAATTCCTCCCTGTCATTCCTTATAATATTGCTGTCATTCATATCATTTGTCCATAAGCTATAACCATCCAATATATTGTTGCTAGTATTATTTTGAACAAATTGTTATCTATTTGATCAATTTAGAAAAAGAAAAAGAAAAGATTTCACTTTACCTTCATTTAATCCTTCTTGAATTATCTTCCTTTTTAATGTAGATCTGAGTTTCTGATCTATCAGTTTCTTTGTCTCTGAAAATTATCTTTTAACATTTCTCACAAAGCAGACCTGTTGGGAGCACATTTCCTCAATTTTTAATTGAGAAAGTCATTATTTCTCCTTCACTTTTGAAGGTTAATTTTCCTGGATACAGAATTCTATGTTTCGTTTCTTTCACCACTTTAAATATTTCACTCCACTTGTTTATTGCTTGTATGATGTAATTCTTATCTTTTTTCCTCTATAGGTAAGGTGGTTTTTCCCCCTGGCTTCTACCTGTCTCTTCTCTGTGTGTCTCTTATAAGGACACTTGTCATTGGATTTAGGGTCCACCCAGATAATCCAGGATGACCTCGTTTTGAGATTTTTAATTGAATTACATTTGAAAAGACCCCTTTTCCCAATAAGGCCACATTTACAGTTTGGGGGGATTAAGACATGGGCATGTCTTATTGGGGGACTAGCATTCAACCTTCTACAGCTCCCCATCCAATAATTGTATGATTGTTTTTTAGGAACATGAAGACAAGACTTTTTATTTACCCATGTTTTATTATATTTAGTCCAACCTGTGCTTCCTAGAACACAACAGCTGGTTTAAAATTTGCATCTTAGAAATCAAAACTACAATGAAACATCATTTCACAACTACTAGATCGGCCACTATTAAAAAGACAGAAAACTATAAGTGTTGGAGAGGATGTGGAGAGAGGAACACATATTCACTGTTGGCGGGAATGTAGAATGGTACAGCCACTGTGGAGGACTGTTTGGCATTTCCTAAGGAAGGTGAATGTAGACTTGCCATGTGACCTGGGATATACTCAGAAGAACTGAGAGCAGAGACACAAGCAGACATCTGCACACCGATGTTCATAGCAGTGTTATTCATGATTGCCAAAAGATGGAGACAACCCCAGGTGTCCATCAACTGAAAAATGGATAAACAAATTGTGGTGCATACAAACACTAGAATATTATGTAGCACCAAGAAGAAATGAAGTCATAAAGCATATGACAACATGAATGAACCTGGAGGACTTTCTGTTGAGTGAAGCAAGCCAGGCACAAAAGGACAAATACCATATGATTTCACTATTCTGAACTAAATATAATGATCAAACTCATGGAGTTAATAGCTAGAATATAAGTCACCAGAGAGAAGAATGTGGTTAGAGAATGGAAAGTTGAGGTTTAATCTATGCAGAATTGGTAAAAGTTGATTGTAAATGTTTGGAAATGAATAGAAATGGTGAAAGTACATCATAAGATTTGTGATTAGTAGCACTAACATATGCTAGTGGTTTGTTCTCTTTTTTTTTTTGGAATAATGAAAATGCTCTAATTGGTTGAAGTGATGAATGCACAACTCTGTGACTATACCAAATGTCATTGATTGTACACTTCAGATAAATTGCATGGTTTATAAACTAAAAAAAATAGTTGGGTGGGTTGGGGGAAAGATTCACCAAGTGTAAGTTATGGACTGTAGTTAGTAGTGATACTTTGATGATGCTCTTTCATAATTTGTTACAAATGTTTCACAGTGATGCAGGGTGTTGGTGGTGGGGTGATGTATGGGAGCCCTGTATGATGATATGTGTGTTTGTTTTGTAAATCCACAGCTTTTACAATATACTTATTATTTATGTATGTTCATGTATGAACGATATACGTCAATAAATTTTTAATGAAAAAAATTTGCATCTCTTTAACAGTATTTTTCTGAGCCCTCTAGTCCTCCATGGAAATTATGCCCCCCCACAAGCTCTCCAAAGAGCTCAGGGACACAGCTCTCTCCCTGTGACATCTGAGGATTTCCTTGCCTCCTGCTCTGTCTCCCTCCAAGGAAATGTCCGTGTCCATCGGAAATGGCTCTGATGGTGCCTCACGGCTGCTCGTTTACAGCACTGATACCACCACACGGTAGATGCTGTCTACCCAGATCTAGGTGTCGACTGCTATTGTGCGGTGAATCCCTTAATAGTCGTCGTCCATTACCAATTTTCCCTGTGCCCCCCACATCTCACAGAGATGATATATAGCACCGTTTAGCCCTAGAAGGAGGAGAGCTCATGGACCTGAGTCAAAGGACAACCTCAGTGATGAAGACAGCTGCTTCATGCCCTCTCAGGGCTCATCTTTTCATGTCACTGTCAAGATCTTCCTTTCCACCTGGCCTGCATGGAGGGCAGTGACCAAATCAGGCTTGTTCATCACTGTGGCCTCATTTCCCAGGGCAGTGCCGGCCACATAGAAGGACCCGCAGCAAAAATCTCTGGAATGAACAAATGTTTCCTGACTGATGGCCCTAGACCAGCTCAGAGAGAGAGTTGGGTGCATCACCATCCTGCAGCCTGCACCTACACTGTCGTCATTTGCAAGGCAGCATGCCATAGCAATGGAGCAAGTGGACTCTGCAACCCGACCAGCTGCATTTAGATCCTGCCTCTGCCACCTACTAGCTGGGTGACCTTGAGCAAGTCACTTTACGCACGTCTCCATGTCCCGGGCTTCTTATCTGTAGACTGGAGACAATAACAGTGACGGCATCATATGGTCATTGGGTGGGTGAACTACATGTAAAGTGCTTAGACTTTCATGTACCTGGCACAGAGTAGGCCCTATATAAGCTTGATCAATTAATAGCATCATACCTCAGGAATTTACATATCACCCCAACTGTACTTGTAAGCTCCCTGAGGGCAAGGACCCCTGTCTGGTTTTGCTCCCCATATATTCCTCAGTGGCTAGCACCGTGTCTGGAAAACTGTATGGGCTCTATATTTATTGAATGAATGAACTAATGAACCCGATGTACTCAGAATACTTCTCTCCCCTTCTAAAAACTAAGCCTAATTACTGACCCTGCCCCTTGACCCATCCCATAAGTGACTGCCTTCTTATGAGGCTTTGTCCCTTTCTCTAGCTCTAGACCTATTGCAGAATCGCCCACCAGATCTTCCAGACATGCTGCCCCATGGACGAGTCCTGGGGAAGTGCAATTTTAGGTCCAAGTTGGAGTCCTTGCAACATTGGTATTTAACTCAACATCCCAACTTGCTGAGATTTTTTTCAAAGTCTCCATTCTACAGTCACCAGTAATCATGCTACCTCCCAGCTTTGCCACACCTGCAATTTGATAGACATGCCTTTTAAGACTCAATTCAATTCACTGATTTAAAATAAATAACTTTGTTTAACGACAATCCACTCCATAAACTGTACATATTGAAAAATGTCAGGGGGGCAGAGCTAAATATATAATCTTTACAATAATGGGTCAACAATCATGACAGAAAATTATAGAAGTAATAGCTGCTCTATGAATATACGGTGAATGATTGCTGAATGTATAAGGGGGCAGACATTATACTATTTGGACAGATTTATGCTACTGAAAAACAATGAACTCATAAACAGGCAGAATCAACTCTAGAACGTAATTTCCTTGTAAGATAGACATTTCAGAGTCACGTCTAATGTTTTCAGGACAGTTCAGCAGGAGGCGTATTTGTGGAAGAAATTCCACGTAAACATCTCCAATAATTAAACTCATGTGAACCATCACAGGACAGATGGCTGTGCTATTTAAAACAAATTATATGCTTTAAGGATGAACAGGTACTATTGAAATCTAAAAAAAAAAAAAATTTGGATTGAATTTTAATTGAATGGCACTATTGTTTAACAGGTAAAACTTATATAAGGCCGTCAAGGAGTTTTTTTTTTTTTTTTTTTAAATAAAGTAAGAATACAACTTAAATGACAAAAATATTAGTCAGGCGAAGCTTATGTATGCAATTTTTCAATATTTCTGGAAGCTTTTGAAAAATCTTTTCCTGACATTTAAATTATCTGTTTCATTGCATAATTGTGGAACTGGAAAGGGATGACAGATTTTTATCTTTTCTTTCCATGCCTTAACATTGGCCTATGTATAAAGCTTGAATAGTAATTCTAACTTTCTTGTCAATCATTAAGGAGCAAGTCATCAAAGGGTGTGAGTAACACCACACTCTCCCCTCCCCAAAGGCCCTCCTTTTTACCCCACCCCCGGAGATGGCTCCCTTGTCTGCTCGTTGTTTTTTTTTCCGCTCATTGTTTGTGCTCATTGTCTGCTAGTTGTTTTTTGCCAGTTGTTTGCTTGTTTTTTTGTGTGTGTTGTCTTGCTCTTGTCTGCTCATTGTTTTTGCTTGATGTCTGCTCCTTGTCTGCTTGTTGTCTGTTTGCCTTCTATAGGAGGCACCAGGAACCAAACTCGGACCTCCCATATGGGAGGCGGGCCCTCAACTGTTTGAGCCATATCTGCTCCCCCAGACCCTCCTTTTGATTATGAAAAAAAAACCTGACCATTTCATTGAAATCCATGTCCAATCCAATGTTTAAGTTTCACTGTTTTTTTTTTACTTTGGTTATCTTTGTAGTGTTTAAAATGCAATTTTGTCTATTTGAATTTTTAATAATAGAGGTATGAAAGAACAAATTGTACAAATGTAATCTGTTAACCTTAGTGCAACACTAGTTTGAAACTGACAGCCTAGACATGTTTATCTTCACGCTTATTAAAAGCCTAGTGCCAGTGGGAAACGAGATGCTTTAATGTTTAGCAAAAACTATATAGTCAAAAATTATAGTCTGATCTCAAAACAACTGGAAAAAATGCCATGAAGTTAACCGTGGTCACCTCAGAGTAATACGATTAAGCTTGAGTTTTGTTTTTCTGTTTCTTGACACTTTTCGATACTTTGGAAATGTTCCACAATGAGCATGTATTACTCTTTTGATCAAGACAAAATGCAATAAATACATAAATACCTAACATCAGTAACTCTCTAAGAATAAAAGTGTAATAAGTGTGAAAATTTTAGTTCTCCCTTTTCAGATTAAACACTTTAATCTGAAGTCCTGTTGTGCTTCTGTTGATGAATCCTTTTTATTTGAATATGAAATATACACTGTTCATAAAAGCTGCTCATTTGTGTGAAACATAGTACAAGTGAAGTACTGTGCAAAACAGCAAGGCTGTGATATTTCTGTTCATTTTCATTTTCAAACATGGCAAGCTTGCAAGAGGGAGTAACAGGGCTGCTTGGCTGCAAAGATAGTGGTGTGTAGGTTGAGGTAGGTAACACGAGGGCACTTCCAGAAAAGGAGAGTTTTCTCTAATGCATCATCAAACTTCTCTCTACTCTTCCACTCCCTGGCTTCTGTACAGGGGTCAGTGGTATGTGTTTTCTCTCAATTCCATATTCCATGCCTTGGATGGAGAATATAACGAAAAAGTGACGCCTGTGAATGTTCAGAGAGGGTTCAAGAAAAGAGGTGGCAGTAATTGAAATGCATGATCCTAGATTTCCCAAAAGAGTATTGTAACAAGTAGCTATTTTTTCTACAAGAAACAAACCAAAAAAGAAAAAAAAACCCACAAAACATTTTTTGTTTGCATTTTTAAAAAATCTAGTATTACCATATTGTTAGAATACTTTCGGAGAGGTAATTTTAGAAAATTGTTCTATTTCAGACAAAGACCTCCATTTTATTTGACCTGAGTTTGCTAAATTCAATAAGGGAGTTTTATTTTTCTGATCATACTGATGATCCCTACTCAAAACCAAATAATACATAATACAAATAAGCCATTTTTTTTTTAATTATTATTTTTTTTAATTATGGGTAAAAATCAAAATTCTCACAATACATACAAACATTTGTAAAATGATATATAAATATATATGCATATATGTGTATTTGCTTACAAAAATGTTAT
>JAKSZT010054138.1:5480779-5494648 GCA_026826555.1 Tolypeutes matacus | reverse complement strand
TGGAGTGGACATCACCATCCCAAATAAGTCATTTTGATGTCCCAACCTCTAGAGGTAATTGTATCCTTTGAAATATCTCTCTATGCATATATTCACATTAGGTAAAAGTAGACATATATATACATACATAAATAAAATTAATTATAAATTGTATCATTTATATACACTATTTTATAATTTTCTTTTTGTATCTAACATCCTTTAAAAAATTATAAATCTATAACTATATTTATGTGGAATATTAAATAGTTTGTAAATTACAAATTATTGAATCACATTATGCATCAATATACAGTAAAAATCTTACAATCTATACCATCCTTTTAAATGGCTGTGTGGTATTTCCTTGATTTCATGCACATGATATATTTAAACATTACCTCCTTGATGGCCATTTAGGTTACTTCTCTTCATCCTCTGCTATTGTGAACCACGTGGCATCGGACGCTGTACCAAAGAATTTGCACACTTGTCAGATAAGCTGATGGGCATAAAATCAAAGGTGTGAGATTCCTGGGGCAAAGGATGGGCGCTTTTCAAATTCGGATGCACGTCGAAAAACTGTCCCTCTGCAAAACTGTCTCCACATGTACCAAACCACAGTGAACCATTCGCGCAACAAAGTTAGCCCTCTTTAATCATTCACAATAGATTGGGGTCAGCGAGCATCCTGGCTTTCAAAGAGTTGCTGAAAACAAAAACAAAAAAACAGCAACGGAGAAAGTGTGACAGACACTGTGTGGCCCTTTACAGGAGAAGTTTACAAACCTGTAGATTAGAGGCATGGTTGTACTTTATTCTTGGTGATGTTCACTTTTTCTTTTTTGCTTATTTGTGAGTTCAGTTTTTTCAAGTACATGTAGGTGTTTTGTCTTTCTTCTCTTGTCAATCATATACTTATTTCCTTTAGCCAATGCCCTGTTGAGTTGCTCTGTCTCTTTTCCTTCCTTCCTTGTAAGAGCCTGTTGTTATTATTCGGAAAATGTACATTTTGTCATGTTTTGCAAATATTTTTCTCTGCATCAATTGACCGTTATTATGGCATTTTTAGGTTGCGCAAGAAGTGTTTGTGTGTGTTTCTTTTTTTATTTTATTTTTTTTGTCTTTGTTAGAGAAGTTGTGGCTTTACAGAAAAAGCATGCATAAAATACAGTATTCCCATATGCCATCCCACCACCAACACCATGCTTTGGTGTAGAACATTTGTTACAATTGATGATAGCGCATTTTTATAATTGTACTATTAACTATACTCCATGGTTTAACTTAGGGTTCCCTATTTTTGTATGCAATTCCATGGATTTTTAAAAATATATATTATTTTGTTGCCATATGTAACAGTCCAACATTTCCCCCTTTTAACCACATTCAGATGTATATATATTTTTTTTTCTTTTTTTTTTTTCAGTGCTGCCAATTGCATTCACAATATTGTGCTACCATCACCACCATTCATTACGAAAATATTTCCATCATTCCAAATAGGAACCCTGTATATTTTAAGTCTTAATTTTCCATTCCTTATCCCCACTTCATCTGGAAACCTATATTCTAGATTCTGATTCTGTCCGTTTGCTTATTCTAATTGTTTCCAATCAGTGAGATCATACAATATTTGTCCTTTTGTGTCTGGCTTGTTTCACTTAACATGATGTCTTCAAGGTTCATCTAGGCTGTCACATATATCAGAACTTCATTCCTTTTTATGGCTGAATAATATTCCATTGTATGTATATACCACATTTTATTTATGTATTCATTGGTTGATGGACACTTGGGCTGTTTCCATCTTCTGGCACTTGTGAATAATGCTGCTGTGAATATTGGTGTGCAAATATCTGTTCACGTCCCTGCTTTCAATTCTTTTGGTTATATACTGAGTAGTGGGATTGCCAGGTCATACAGTGAGGAACCACCAAAGTGTCTTCCACAGCAGCTGCACCATTTCACATCCCCACCAGCAATGAGTGAGTGTTCCTATTTCTCCACATCCTCTCCAACACTTGTAATTTTCTGTTTTTTTTTTTTTTTTAGTAACAGCCATTCTAATGGGTGTGAAATGGTATCTGATCATGGTTTTGAGTTGCATCTTCCTAATGGCTAATGATGTTGAACAGCTTTTCATGTGTTACACAAGAAGTTTTAATGTTTATGTGGTTATGGCAAGGGTTCAGAGAATGACCACAGGGTGCTGTTTTAGCTATGGGAGTGAAAGAAGTTCTCTCTGATAAGGTGACATTTGAGCTGAGAACTGAATTAAATGAAGGAGGGAGCCATTTAAATAGCTGGACGCAGAAGAATCAAGGCCGAGGAAACAGCGAAGGCACGGACCGTGAGTTGGGGGTTTTCCCGGGGTGTCCAGGGGTGGGGAAGAGAGGTAGGAGTTGGGAGTTAGCAAAGCAGGAAGGCATGAGGTCATTTTAGGCCACGGTTAGGGCACTGAATTTTACTAACTGTGATGAAAGTTTGGAATATTATGAACAGTGGAGTGACGTTATCTAAGTTTTAAAATGATCACTTGGGTCTGTTTTGGGGGCCTTTTTTTTTTTTTTAAAGATTTTTATTTATTTATTCATTTATCCCCCCCTTGCTGCTTGTGCTCGCTGGGTCAGCTAACCACGCCTGCGCGGGCGGGCCTGCCCTCACCAGGAGGCCCCGGGAACCGGGCCCGGGGCCTCCCATATGGTAAACGGGAGCCCTACTGATTGAGCCACAGCCGCTTCCCTGGGGGCCTCTTTTCAAAAACATGTTTTATTTTCTTATTACAAATGAAATACATGTCTGTATTTTCAAATATGTAGATAATACAGGAAAGTATAAAGAATCAAGTAAGGGTGATAGTATTTTATAGGCTTTTAGGGATATATATATACACATATATGCACACATATATATTTATATTTACAGTTCTTAAGGTTGGGAGGGACCTTTACAGATTATCTTCTCTAACATTTTGTGCCTTTTGAGCAGATATTTCACTTCAAACCAGGCAGGCTGACTCTTTCCAGTAGAAGTTCCATTTCTCCAGATTTGTCCTTGTAAATAAAACAACTTCCCATCCCCTTCCTCTACTGTGATACAGTGTATGGCTTGTAAAGTTTGTTTCGGGGTTCTATTTTCAGTCAAGGTTTCTCTACGTTTTTAGGCTGACTTTGAAACTTTTTTTCCAAATCTTCAAGTTTAATTTGAATTCAGGAGCAAGAATGCTTCCGCTCTCAGTTGGAGCTGGTGGAAAGGCATGCTGTGGTGCACTGGGGCTGCTTTGGGCTGAGGAAAAGAGCAAGTGAGCAGCGTCTGTTGTGGTAAGGATTTCTTTACTTGACATTAATACAGGAAATGGATCTGGGCATATAGTGGGTCTGCTCTGGAGCGTTCCTATATAAAATAGCATCAACCAGAGCCAGTCATTTACAATTCTTACAGTCATCTCCTTTTCCCCCAGCCTCCCAGAGTTTTAGGACCAGTGATTTGCAAGACAGAGTGCAGTTGCTGTAAAGGTTTATCCTTATATATGGACTGCAGTAAATAGCTTCAGGTTTCTCAGACAGTTCTTTGTTCTGCTCTTCAGCGGTCTCCTAAAATAATTAGGACCTCAAAGGAAAGGGAGGTGGGAATTTCTTAATTCTGGATTAGAGTCTCAGCAGTAATGAACCTGGGGGTTGCTAGTGTAGTGGAAATGGCCAGCTGCTTAGCTGCAGGTGGGCTTCATGGGATGGCTCCAGGTTCCCATGGGACCCAGAACCTCAGGCTCTGAACCCAATGCCTCATCCTACCTGGGTACATAGGATTGACTTGTAAATTTGAACACAAAAATATTCACTTTCAGTGGGGAAAAAAGACCTTTCTATTCTTTGTGTTGGTTTTACAGCACACCATTCTTCCAGAACCAAAATGCTTGGAAACCAGCTTTGTCCCCAGAAGGTAGCTGGGGTTGCATAGACTTGGAGAGCAAAGGAAAATGGAAGGTCTTGAGGACAATCTTCTAAAAGAATATGGTAACATTTATCACATTTTGTGGAGCAGGGTGTCTCATGAAGCAAAAGTTTTCCTTTGATTTTTTGCTTTATACTATTGATTTGTAGAGGTAGACAGTGTCTGGGGAAGGTATGGGCATAGTTATACATGGGGCTTAAAGATCTTCTGAGAATTAAGAGTTGGGAGACTCCTACCCCTTTTTTCTCAGATATGTAAAGTCTTGAAATCTGTTTGGGTGGCTCAGAAAGCCCCCAGTGAAGGCCACCTACCTTTGGTTAGAAATGGATAGAAAGAGATGGGAGCATCTCCCTCTCAGAGCCCTCTATCCTCTGGGCTTACAGCTCAACTCTCTTTCTGGAATGTTCTTTTGTGCTCCTGGATTGGATCAGATTCCTTGTCTTCCTCTTTATTGATGTACTTCTTGATTTTTGTTTGTAATACATTCTCTAGTAACTTCTTAAGAAAGGTGATTTCAGGTGATAAACGTTTTTCTTTAAAAAAAAGTACTTGGCCATCTGAAAACATCTCTAGATTGCCTTCATGTTTGTTTGAAAATTTGGCTCAGTATAGAATTATAAGCTGAAAAATATTTTCCCTCAAAACTTTGAAAATTTTTTCCATTAGTTTCTAGAATCCAGGGTTGCTGTTGGGAAGTTCAGTGCCATTTTTGATTCTTATTCTTTCATTAGGGATTTATTTTTTTTCTCTCTGGAAATCTTTAAGTTCTTTTCTTCTATCACTGGTGTTCTTAACAATCCCAAAGGGTGTGTTTCAGTGTAGTTCTTTTTTTTTTTTTCTATTTTTATTTATTTATTCGTTTATCCCCCCCTTGCTGCTTGTGCTCGCTGGGTCAGCTAACCACGCCCTGCGGGCGGGCTTGACCTCACCAGGAGGCCCGGGGAACCGAACCCAGGGCCTCCCATATGGTAAACGGGAGCCCCACTGATTGAGCCACAGCCGCTTCCCAGTGTAGTTCATTTTTGTAATCATCTCATTTTGTATTTGATGTACCCTTTTAATATAAATATTCATGTTCTCCAGTTCTGGAAAACTTTTCTATTTCTTCTGTTATTTCTTTGAAAACGACTCCCTCCATTTTCTCTGTTCTTTATTTTTTGGACTCCTGTGGGGTATTTGTCTTCCTGAAATAATTTTCTGTGTTTCTTACTTCTCTCTCACTCAACACCGTCAGACAACCCACTCTACTTTCCTAGAAACTCATTTTTCCACTGTAAGATGACTATTTTTCTACCCCTCCCTTTTTACCTCAAATTTCCTATATCCACTTCTCCTCCTTCTCACTATCATCTCGTGACCTCCACTCATGACTTCAGAGAGAAAATAGATACTGGGATTTTATTAAGGCTTGTTGCTGGGATTAACACATGCCGAAGGGTAGGGAAGAGAAGGAAGAAGGATTGGGCAGAGAAAGAAGTCAAAATGTAAAACGATCTCAACAGAAGTTTCATCTGATCCTGAGGGAGTTCTGAAGATGGGATGATTCTTCAGAGTGGTCCCAATTTGGGGCAAGGGAGCCAGAGCTATGGGGTTGAGTCATTGGATGTGGGCTGCTTTTGGAAGGGATGGCGGCCTTGGGTTAGGGGATTCTTTTCAGCTGAGGGAATCCTGAATGGGATTTAAAATTGAGGACTTTTTTCCCGAGGGAATAAATCCTTCTTTCCAGCAGGGGGATCTGTGTGCTGGAGAATGTACATCCTGCTGTACTTGGGTGTAATGTTCTGTATATGTCTATTAGGTCTAGATCCTCTAACGTATCATTCAAGGTCTCTATTTCTTTATTAACCCTCTGTCGAGATGTTCTGTCTAATGGTGATAATAGTGTATTAAAGTCCCCCACTATAATTGTTTTCTATTTCTCCCCTTAGTTTTTCCATTGTTTGCCTCATCTATTTTTGGGCACCCTGGTTGGGTGTGTAAAGATTTATGATTGTGCTTTCTTACCCCCTTTATTAATATATAGTGTCCTTCTTTGTCTTGTACAATAGTTTAGCGTTTACTGTCTATTTTGTCTGATATTAGTATAGCTACTCCTGCCCTTTTTTGGTTATTGTTTGCATGTAAAATCATTTTCCAACCTTTCACTTGCAACCACCTTGCATCCCTGGGTCTAAAGTGAGTTTCTTATAGACAGCATATAGATGGGTCATATTTCCTTGTCCATTCTGCCAATCTGTGTCTCTTGACTGGTGAGTTTAATCCATTAACATTCAGTGTTATTACTCTCAAGAAATTACTTACATTAGCCATATTTTCTTGGGTTTATGTATGCCATATGTTGTTTTTATTTTCTGTTGTCTTTTTAGTTGTTCTTTTTTTTTTTTTTTTTTTACCGGGAGGTCCTGGGGATCGAACCCGGGTCCCTCCATATGGGAGACGGACGCCCAACCAGTTGAGCCACATCCGACCCTTTTTAGTTGTTCTTACAGTCTCCTCCAACTCTCCCTCTCCTGTTTTTTCCTTTCAACCTGCAGAACTCCCTTTAGTATTTCTTTTTTTTTTTTTTCCAATCAGTATCATGTTGTTGTTGTTTTTAAAGGAGGTATTGGGGATTGAACCCAGGACCTCATATATGGGAGGCAGGCATTCAACCCCTGAGCTATATCCACTCCCCCCTTTAGTATTTCTTGAACAGCAGGACTCTTGTTGACAAACTCTTTTTTTTTTTAAGATTTTATTTATTTATTTATTCATTTATCCCCCCCTTGCTGCCCGCGCTCGCTGGGTCAGCTAACCACGCCATGCGGGCGGGCTTGCCTTCATCAGGAGGCCCCGGGAACCGAACCCGGGGCCTCCCACATGGCACGGGAGCCCCACTGATTGAGCCACAGCCGCTTCCTGACAAACTCTCTTAATTTCTGTTTATCTGTGAATATTTTGAACCCTCCCTCATTTTTGAATGCCAGCTTTGCTGGATAGAGAATTCGTGGCTGGAAGTTTTTTTCTTTTAGCACCTTAACTATGTCATACTACTGCCTTCTTGCCTCCATGGTCTCAGATGGGAAATAAGTGCTTAATCTTATCGAGCTTCCCTTGTATGTGATGGATCTCTTTTCTTTTGCTGCTTCAGAATTCTCTCTGTGTCTTGAGCTTTTGACAGTCTGATAAGTATGTGTCTCGGGGTAGGCCTGTTAGGATTTATAATGTTTGGGGTGCACTCTGCTTTCTGGACATGTACATCCATGTCCCTCATAAGAGTTGGGAAATTCTCAGCCATTATTTCCTCCAACACTCCTCCTGACCCCCATTTCCCTTCTCTTCTCCCTCTGGGATGCCTATAGTGCATATGTTTGTGTGTTTTGTGTTGTTATTCAATCCTGCCTTTTCAAATCTGCTGTTATGTGTTTCCAGCATATTTTTAATTACTTGCATTGTGTCCTTTCATCACCATCAGATCTGTTATCTTTTTATTTATTTTTTTATTGGGAGGTACCAGGGATCAAACCCCAGTCTCTCCATATGGTAGACGGACGCCGAACCTCTTGAGCCACATCTATTTCCCTCTGTTATCTTTTTAGGTACATTTATGATTTCTTCTGTATGTTCCCCTAGTGCCTTCTTAATATCCTTTATCTCTTTCTTCACTTCATTAAGTTGATTCATGATATTTGCTTGGTATTCTTTGATTAGTTTTTCTGCATCTCCTCCTGCTTTTTGTTTGTTTGTTTTTTCATTAACTGGGCCATGTCTTCCTGTTTCTTAGTATGAATTGTAAGTTTTTGCTGGTGTCTAGGCATCTGTTTATCTTGATAGGCTTATTCGGTTGGTTAACTTCTCTTTCTTCTCTAGGGTTTTATTTCATTTTGTTTTGTTTTAAAGGTCCTCCTTGACACTTGGTTCCACTTATTCTATACCCTTCCCCCACTTTCCGGAGAAGTGTAGCCTGCCATTCCCTACTCCACCATCTTGGATCTCCTGCTGCAGGGGGATCTGAATGGCATACCATAGCTTTCACCATATCAGCCTACTTGGAGTCTGTCAATGGTGTGCTGGAACTGGCTCAAACCAGCTCATGAGAGCCAATTCTGTGCCTTTCTTCCCAACTTAGTGTTCAATAACATCAAGGTTGTAGCTTAAAATTGGCCCTTCCATGGAGTTTAAACATTTTTTTTCAATCATTATATACTGTAAGAGCTCTCCTTTTCATTATTTGTTCTTTTTCATAATATTCTGTTATTGTTGTTGGATTATAATATTGAATTGAATCTTTTGGTATATAATCAATTAACTTTGTCTTTTTTTTCTGTTAGTCAAATCCTAATGTTATTTAATTCATAAACTGTATAACATGTGAAGTAGATAGCCTTGTTTTTAAAGCCTTCTGTGCCTTGAATTATGTTTGTTTGTTCTGGGGATCTCCTTTTCCATTTATTCATCCTTCCATATATCAACCCCTCAAACATTAAAGCACCAGGCACTGTTTTAAGTGAGACTGACACAACAGTGAATAAGGTACAAGAGATTCCTGTTCTGGACCTTCCATTCTAGTAGGGGAATAAATTATTTACAATAAATTATTAAAAGTACAAATACATGAAATAATTTAAGGAAGTCATCATTGCTATGAATGAGAAACATGCGGTGTAATGGGATAGAGCATGTAGGAGGAGGGGCTACTCGTTTAGAATAGAGAGGTCTGGGAAGGCATCTGTTCTAGTCTGCTAGGCTGCCAAAAGCAATATACCAGAAATGGGTTGGCTTTTACAAGGGGAATTTATCAGCTTACAAACTTACAGTTCTGAGGCCATGAAAATGTCCAAATCAAGGCATCATCAAGGTGAAGACTGATATCAGTGGTCCTGGACTCCTCTGTCACATGGCAAGGCACATGGCATTGTTTGCTGGCCTCTCCCTTCTCTTCCAGGTCTTTTTTCTTATGGCTCCTTGCTTAGTGGTTTTCTCTCTTTTTGTCTGAATTTCATTCTCTTGTACTCCAGTAAAAGGATTAAGACCCACCCTGAATGAGCTGGGTCACATCTTAACTTAAGATTCTACTCACCAAAAGATCATATTTACAATAGGTCCACACCCACAGGAATGGATTAACTTTTAAGAATATACTTTTCTGGGGTACATACAGCTTCAAAGCATCACATCATCTCTGAAGGCCTACCATTTGAGCAGAGGCCTGAATTCTGTGGGGAAACAGGCCAGGTCAACCACTACAGTGGGAGGCAGCTTTAGGCTTATGGGCTCTGAGAAGAGTACAAGCATGATGCATCCTGGGAATAGCAAGTAGTGTGACTAGAGCACAGTGCACAAGGAGAGGGAGATAAGTTTGGTGAGGCAAGTAGGGACCAGACCATTCTGCTGTTTTTCCTGGTTTCTTCCTTCTCCCATATTTGGTGATCTGTGCTTGCCTTTTTGTATTTAAGAGTGAGGCCCAGAAAAGCTGACGGGGTAGCTCAGAGGAGATGTCTGCCAACTGGAAGACCTTGCATTAGGATGATAACAATGAGGAATAAAATCTTAGGATGAGAGATCCCAGAAGGGCAGAATTTGGAAGATTTTTTTTCCTGAGACCCTTCAATTTCCCCAGGGAAGCTATTTCTGCTCTCCTGCAGAGGTGTGCATGGGGGTGGGGGGTGCTGCACGTGGAGGATGGCCTTGTGTCAGTGGGGCTGGGACTGGGGATGCAGGGGGGACTTTTCCCACAGAGTCTTTCAATGACTCTCCCTGTTTTTAGGCCCAAGACTCGCTCCCACCCTTCACAGTACCTGCTGTCTCCAAATCCCAAGACTTTGCAAAGTTCTGACATGCAAGCTGGCTCCATTTGATCCTTACCCTTTTCTGGGAGCCACCCCTGATCCAAGCCAAGCAGTGGCTTCCTCAACATTTAGTCATGCCCTTTCTCCACTGTTGACCTTCCAAACCATGCTGGAATCTCTCCTCCTTTCAGAGGCCCTTTCCCATTCTCTTCATCTTTATGGATTTATCCATTTTAAAAAATCATGGCCTCTTAGAAGAGAGAAGAAATAGCGGGTGCATTCCATCTGTCAGTTCCAACCACTCAGGCCAATTTTGGCATGGCCTTGGTTAAGCAACGGGGAGAAGGTGGGCAACTGAGCATCCTTCTTTGCACCTTGAAGAACTCCAGTGGCCTGAGACGGGTCTGCAAAAGCCATAGCAGCAGAGCAGGTGGCTGAGACCCAGCCCTAGTGCTACACTGTCCGGGTTTTCGCTGATGCTCCAGGCCTCTGGCTCTGTGGCTTGGGGTGGTGATAGAGCGCTCCTCCAACTGCAAGGGCACTTCAAGTCATACCAAAATGCCAATATTTTCTTGAAAACTGAAGTGTAGTTATCATCTTTTAACCAATATTGTAACATGCTGTTCCTCCTGGGAGAGGCTCAGATGCGGCTGCTCTGTCCTTCTGGCTTGACTGCCTCCAGATAGGATGGCTGAGAAAGAAGGTCCTAGGTGGAATAAATAAACATTGGGGAGGACGGATCCAGTCCGATGAAAACAAATTTGGCCCTGGATGATAAAAAGGGAGGGGAATCAGAGGGAACTTAGTTCAGTGGGAAGGAGGTGGTCAGGTTCAAGGGGAAGGGCTGGGAGTTGGACCTGAGGACCTCCCAGCCCCAATCCTCTCACCATCCCTCTTTCACACCTTCCTTCTCCCCTCCTTTATGTATCTACATCCCATTCGAAGTTAACTACATCAGAGAACTTTGTTTTTTTTATTTTATTTTATTTATTTATTCATTTATCCCCCCCTTGCTGCCTATGCCCACTGGGTCAGCTAACCACGCCGCGCGGGCGGGCCCGCCACCACCAGGAGGCCCTGGGAACCGAACCCGGGGCCTCCCATATGGTAAACGGGAGCCCTACTGATTGAACCACAGCCGCTCCCCTACATCAGAGAACTTTGGAAACGACTCAGAGAACAGAAAGATGGCTAGGAAACATAGAAAAAGATGTTCAAATCTCACAAGTAACCCAGAATTGGTCATTTCAACAACAGGAAGTGACCTTGGAAGGGTTTTAGAGGAGGGATGCCCTCAGAACACTTTCTTTTTTTTTTAAGATTTTATTTATTTATTCATTTATCCCCCCCTTGCTGCTTGTGCTCGCTGGGTCAGCTAACCACGCCGTGCGGGCGGGCTTGCCTTCACCAGGAGGCCCCGGGAACCGAACCGGGGCCTCCCATATGGTAAACGGGAGCCCCACTGATTGAGCCACAGCCGCTTCCCTCAGAACACTTTCAAAATGAGTGTATCTCTTTTTAGACAGAGGAACCCTGAGAAGTAAGGCATTTTGGTGTGACTAAATGTTTTCGAGCTCTAGGTTTGAGAATTGTAGTTCAATGGTGTGTTTGTTTTCACTTCAAAAACATTAGGATTACAATCAGCAGACCTGTAATCTAGTGCTAGTTATGCTATAGACTAAAAGCTTGAACTTGGGTAACTTGTTTAACTTCTCAAAACCTCCGTTTCCTCATCTGGAAAGTGGGAGTAATTAAAATGGGCCTTCTTTACAGGTTTGTTGGGGTGATCACATGAGATGGCAGCTGAAAAAGTACTTTAAATGTCATGCGAATTATTAATTTGCCCCCCCCACACCCTGAGATGACTCTCTTATCCATTTGCTCCTTGTTTTGGCTCATTGTTTTTTGCTCATTGTCTGCTCATTGTCTTCCTTTGTTTCTCTTTAGGAGGCACCAGGAACCAAACCTGGGACCTCCTGTGTGGGAGGCAGGAGCCCAATTGCTTGCACCACATCTGCTGCCTGCTCGTTTTGTTTTTGCTCGTTGTCTGCTCAATTGTTTTTTGTTTTTTGTTTTTTTTTTCTCATTGTCTGCTCATTGTTTTTGCTTGATTTCTGCTCATTGTTTTTGCTTGATGTCTGCTTGGGGCTTGTTTGTCTTCTTTAGGAGACACTGGGAACCAGACCCAGGACCTCCCATGTGGGAGGCAGGCACTCAACTGCTTGAGCCAAATCCCCTCCCCTATTTCTTTCTTTTTTAAAAAATATTTATTTATTCCCACCCCCCCCACTGTTGTTTTGTGCTCGCTGTCTTTTCTCTGTTGTTCTTCTGTGTCTGCTTGTCTTCTCTTTATGCGGCACCAGGAACCGATCCTGGGACCTTCTGGAATGGAGAGAGGCTAGACTCAATCTCTTGTGTCACTGCAGCTCCCTGAGTTGCTGTGTCTTTCCTTGTCTCTCTTCTATGTCTCTTTTTGTTGCGTCATCTTGCTGCATCAGCTCTCCGTGCGGGCCAGCTTTCTACTTGGGCCAGCTTGCTTTTCACCAGGAGGCCCTGAGAATCGAACTCAGGACCTCCTATATGGTAGACGGGAGCCCAATCACTTGAGCCACGTCTGCTTCCCCCATTTCTTATTAACTTTATTTGTAGTAGTAGTAATAGCAACTCTGGCTTATATCAAATTGAGCTGGTGACTTGCTAATCTTGTAAAGATTGGGATCTTTATATTTAGCATACATGATGACAGACACATTTATACATTAAAGCCTCCTCTTATACTTTTCATTGGCTATCGTGACCAAGAAGTTGAACTTGATCATCTTTTCAGATGCCAGTCTTGAGTTCCAGTTCACCTTGGTAAATATTTAATTGGATAGTCCAAAACTTTACAAGTAAACGATCTATTCCCATTTCATTGTTTAGGCCCAAACCCATCATGGCTAATGTGGAAAGAGGCAGTCCTCATCAAAAACGAAAAGACTTGGGAAATCCCAATTCCAAATTTCTCCTTCTGACTCTAATTTTTCCTCTTGCACTTAACACTTAGATTTCCAATATATTCTTATAATCTGAGCAAAGACCCAAAGCTTCTCATAAAAGGACTGCCAATATTTATAGTAGCAGTTGTTTGCTCCACTGCAAGTATAATTGCATTAGAAATACCTTTAAAAGAATTTAAAAGGCATTTTTTCCATCAAAACAGACCAAAGCACGAAGCAGCCACTTTAACAAACTGCAGACAGAAAACAAAAGATTTACCTCTGATACAATGTTTTCTTCAGAAAGCAAAGTTTTGGCCTATAAAGTGGCAACGAATGGAAATTTTAAAAAATGAAAACAAATGAAAATAACATTTCCAAGGAATTTCCTGAGGAGGGGTAAATATTAAGTCAATATCAGATCAATTTGCTCATCAAACTCTTTGGGCTTACTTAGCCCAGGGAGTCAAAGTGGCTCCCCTGTGCTTAACACACTTTCCTGGATTTATGCATACATATAGAAGGTTCCATGATGCCAATCTAGAATTAAATGACATTATATGTTGCATTAGTCAAAATGCATTGGTCAGGATTCTTTTGGTTGCAGATGATAGAAACCCAACTGCAAGGTGGTTGACGAACAAAAGGGAATTCACTGGTTATGTAACGGAAGAAGGGTTCACTTCAGGCATGGCTGGATCCAGGTGTCCAAACAATGTCATTCAAAATCTGTCTCTTTTTATATGTCATGTCTGCTTTCATCCACCTTGACTTCATTCTCAAGCAGGCTTTCTCTGCAGTCTCGGGCTTACCTAACCCTATAGCAAACAATCCCAGTGAAGAGAATTTTTCCCTTTCATTGGTTCCCGAAAGTCCTGGGAGTGTGTTTCATTGGTCTAAATTGTCTCGTGGGCAGTCAATGGGACAGAATAAGCTGATTTTCTATGCCTGGGCTACCTTTCCACACTGGAGTGGGGCATTTGCAGGCAGTGTTGTCTGTACCACATGGATTCAGAGTGGAGTAAGGGAAGTTCTTTGCAATGATATTGAAGTACATAGATGCTGGGCAGGCAAAATTGACAGATGGCCCCTACATACATGGTAAAGAACCTGGCACAGTGTGAAACTCGATGCAGCTCTTTATATCTATCTATCTATCTATCTATCTATCTATCTATCTATCTATCTAT
>JAKSZT010054138.1:5410830-5480769 GCA_026826555.1 Tolypeutes matacus | reverse complement strand
TATCTATCTATCTATCTATCTATCTATCTATCTATCTATCTATCTATCTATCATCTATTTATACAACTTGTGAGCTTGCAATTATCCCTATTCTACAAATGAAAACTTTTCCTTTGGTAACTCTCCTACATACCAATATACCTCCTGAATTCTGCAGCACCTCTCAAAATCAAAAGTAAGAAGGAGCAAGAAAGCACACATTATGATTTTATTGCCCCTCCCACTTTCAGCATTTCAGAGTCTGGTTTCTCAAAACCTGTGCCTAAATTACTATAAATGAGCTAATATTACCTGTTACTCAAATTCTCTCTGTTTCACCTAGGTGCAGTGAGATTCCCAGATGCAGGCAAATGGAATGCAACCTCATCAGGACACTGGTTACTAGAGAGCAGACTTTGGTATAAGCTGGCTCCTCCCTGGACTCCATCCAAGGGGATTAGTGAAATACCAAAGGGCCTTGTTTCCAATGGTGTTAGTTATATTGTAAGCCCCTTGACAAGAGCCCCCCAAATCTACATTACAGAGCAGCTCAGTGCCGATGATGGCTATGAATATGCTGTGCAAATTAGGGAAGACTGAGTCTTAGCTGTGTAGTTTCTTCTCCACCCCTGAGAAACCCTAAGGTTCCTGTCCTTCCAAACAAGGATTCATGGTAAAATTAAGACTGTTGTTCATCCGTTATCACTCATTCACTCATTTTATTTAACCCACGTTTCCTCAGTGCCTTCTATACGCCAGTCCCTGGAAGTCATTTCTCCCATTCTCGAGGACCTCCGAGCCTATCTGGATCAGCAGCCTGACAGGAAATTACAGCACACGATGAGAATTGGTATGAGGGAGGTAGGACAAAGGGGCAGAAGAGAGTTAGCTGGCTAAAGTCTGGGAAGGCTTCACAGAGGAGGTAGTCACGTTTAATCATTCTATGGATGACACTAAAGGGGCATATGTAAAATCAGTCTGTCTGTCTGTCTGTATCTATCATCTCTCTCTCTCTCTCTCTCTCTCTCTCTATCTATCAATCTATCCAATCTTTCCATCTATTAAATGTTTCCTCCAGCATTTTTTAATGATTATATATGGCATATATTTGAATTCATACTGCGTATTCATCTTCCAATCAATATAATGTCATGAACATTTTCCTATGTCCCTAAAAATACTTCAAACATGCCATTTTAAAAAAATCAGATTTTCTTTTTTTTACAAATCAATTTTTTTGATGCATATTAATAACGCATAAATCCATCCAAAGTGTAAAATCAGTGGTATTGGGTATAATCACATATTGTGCATTCATCACTTGAATCATTTTTACAGCGTTTTCATTATTCCAATAATAATAATAATAATAATAATAATAAACCAAAAAAGACAAACATGATAAAGCTCTCTCAGCTCTCAGTCTCTCTATGCTTCTCCTGCCATACATAGCTGATTTCTGTTTTCTTCTCTCTAGTTAATTTGTATTTATATTTTGTAAAAACAATCTTGTATATGCAATATCACCTATATTTGTATTTCACATAAGGTTTCACTATATTATACAGTCCCATGTTACAGTTTTTAGCTTTCTTTCTAGTAATGTATATGTCCTTAGACTTTCCCTTTCAACCACTGTCATACCCATACAATAGCTCTACTAGTCACAAACACCATGATATGCTTTCACCATTTCCATTCATTTCCAAAGATTTACTAACAATCTTTTTACCAATTCTGCACAGATTAACCCTCAGCTTTCCATTCTCTACCCTCCTTCTATTTTCTGGTGACCTATATTCTAATTATTAACTCCATGAGTTTACACAATATATTTAGTTCATAATAGCACAATCATACAGTATTTGTCCTTTTGTGTCTGGCTTGCTTCACCCAATATAATGTCCTCCAGGTTCATCCATGTTGTCATATGCTTCACAACTTCATTTCTTCTTACAGCTGCATAATATTCCATCATGTGAATACACCATAATTTGTTTATCTATTCATCAGTTGATAGACACCTGGGTTGTTTCCATCTTTTGGCAATCGTGAATAATGCTGCTATGAACATCGGTGTGCAGATGTCTGTTTGTGTCACTGCTCTCATTTTTCTGAGTATATACCTAGCAATGATATTGCCAGGTCCCATGGCAAGTCTATATTCAACTTCCTTAGGAACTACCAAACAGTCCTCTACAGTGGCTGTACCATTCTACATTCCCACCAACAGTAAATAAGCGTTGCTATCTCTACACATCCTCTCCAACATTTACAGTTTTCTGACTTTTATTAATAGTGGCCATTCTAGTAGGTGTGAAATGATATCTCATTGTAGTTTTGATTTGCATTTCCCCAATCAATGGTGATGTTGAACATTTTTTCATGTGTTTTTTCAACATTTGTATTTCTTCTTTGGACAATTCTTTTTTCAAGTCTTTGTACATTTTTTTTTTTTTTTTTTTTTTACCGGGAGGTCCCGGGGATCGAACCCGGGTCCCTCCATATGGGAGATGGATGCCCAACCAGTTGAGCCACATCCGACCCCTCTTTGTACATTTTTAAATTGGGTTGTTTGTCTTTTTATTGTTGAGTTGTAATATCTCTTTATATATCATGGATATTAAACCCTTATGGGATATGTGATTGTCAAATATTTTCTCCCATTGAGTCAGCTGCCTTTTCACCCTTTTTTTTTTTTTTTTTAAAGATTTTATTTATTTATTCATCTATCCCCCCCTTGCTACTTGTGCTCGCTGGGTCAGCTAACCACGCCGTGCGGGCGGGCTTGCCTGCACCAGGAGGCCCCGGAAACCGAACCCGGGGCCTCCCATATGGTAAACGGGAGCCCCACTGATTGAGCCACAGCCACTTCCCTACCATGCTGTTTTTACTACTGTAGCTAACTAAGTAATATGCTTTAAAGTCAGGAGGTAAGAGTCCTCCAACTTTTTTCTTCTTTTTAAAAACATTTTTGGCTATTCAGTGCCCCTCACCTTTCCACATAAATTTGATAATTTGCTTTTCCATTTCTACAAAAAGGTTGTTGGGATTTTTATTGGGATTCTGTTGAATCTGTAAATCAGTTTGGGTAGAATTGACGTCTTAACAATATTTAGTCTTTCATCCATGAACACAGAATGTCTTTCCATTTATTTAAGTCTTCTTCAGTTTCTTTTAGCAATGTTTTGTAGTTTTCTT
Source organism: Tolypeutes matacus (assembly GCA_026826555.1). Taxonomy (NCBI): domain Eukaryota; kingdom Metazoa; phylum Chordata; class Mammalia; order Cingulata; family Chlamyphoridae; genus Tolypeutes; species Tolypeutes matacus. The sequence goes on along the minus strand of JAKSZT010054138.1, from coordinate 5,477,589 downwards.
AATACAGGTCTTTTATGTCCTTGGTTATGTTTATTCCTAAATATTTGATTCATTTAGTCTCTATTATAAATGGAATTTTTTTCTGATTTCCTCCTCATATTGCACATCAGTAGTGTATAGAAATGTTATTGATTTTTGTGTATTAATCTTGTATCTCACCACTTTGCTGAAGTTGTGTATTAATTTTATTGGCTTTTGTATTAGTCAGTCAAAGGGGTGCTGATGCAAAGTACCAGAAATCTGTTGTCTTTTATAAAGGGTATTAATTCCGGGTAAAAGCTTACAGTTACAAGGCCCTAAAAAGTCCAACTCAAGGTTACTTCCTTACCAAACTCTGTTGTCACGTGTTAAAGCAAGATGGCGGGCAACGTCTGCGAGGGTTCAGGCTTCCTCCTCCCCCTTAAGGCTGTGTGGATCCAGCTTCTTCTGATGTCTGCTGTAGGCTGGCAATAGGGCTCGTCTCTCTTCCCAGGGCTCATTTCTCTCCAGCTTAGTTGCTTTGGTCTCTTCACAAGGTCAGCTGTAAACTATCGGGCGAATGGCTCATCTCTCTTCCCAGGGCCACTGCCATGTCTATGAAGCTGTGTCTCTTCCTCTGGGTATCTTCTCTGTGTATGTACTTCTGTGTTCTTGATTGAGTGTCCATTCATATAGCCCACCAAGGGGCTGGAGACTCAACCCTGCATGCCTTAATGACATGGTCGAATCAAAGCCCAAATATTGATTTAATCAAATACATGTAAAACTTTTGAATTTAAATCAGTCAATGGGTATCGTGCCCAGAGGAACAGACCAGTTTACAAACATAATCAATATCTTTTTTTGGAATTCATAAATAATATCAAACTGCCACAGCTTCGTTGTGGATTTTTCAAGATTTTCTAGATATAGGATCATATCATCAGTGAATAGTGAAAGCTTTACTTCTTCCTTTCCTATTTGGGTACCTTTTATTTCTTTATTTAGCCTAACTGCTCTTGCTAGAACTTCTAGCACAATATTGAATAACAGTGGTAACAGTAGGCATCCTCGTCTTGTTCCTGATCTCAGTGGGAAAGCTTTCAATCTTTCACTGTTGAGTACAATGCTAGCTGTAGGTTTTTCATAAATGCACTTTATCATATTGAGAAAGTTTCTTTCTATTCCTATAGAGTGTTTTTTTTTTAATCAAGAAAGGGTGCTGTATTTAGTCAAATGCTTTTTCTGCATTAATCAAGAGGATCATGTGATTTTTCTTCTTCAATTAACTAATGTGGTTTATTACACTAATTAATTTTCTTGTGTTGAACCACCCTTGCACACTTGGGATAAAACTCACTTGATCATGGTGTATAATTCTTTTAATGTGCTTTTGGATTCGGTTTGCAAGTATTTTGTTGAGGATCTTTTAATCTATATTCATCAGTGATATTGGTCTGTAACTTTCTTTTTTTCATAGTATCTTTATCTGCTTTTGGTGTTACGGTGATGTTGGCTTCATAAAATGAGTTTGGTAGCATTCTTTCCTGTTCAATTTTTTGGAAAAGCTTGAGCAAGATTGGTATGAGTTCATCTATGAATGATTGGTAGAATTCACCTGTGAAGCCATCTGGTCCTGGGTAGATTTTCATTTTTAGACTGTTTAGACTCACAAGGAGTTGTAAGAAATACTACAGAGAGATCGCATCTACTCTTTACCCAGTTTCTCCCCATGGTAACATCTTGCAAAACTACAGTACATCACCAATACATCAACTAGGATACTGAGATTGCTACAATCAAATTATAGAGTTGTTCTATCACTCAAAGGAATGTCATTTTTCATGACTGCTTAATAATTTATTTATCTGGCAATTGTTTTAAATTTAGCTTGCTTCCAATTTAGGACCACAATAAATAATGCTGTATATCCTTGCATATAAATCTTTGCCAAAATCTCTGATTATTTCTATAGGGAGATTCCTGGAAGAGGATTTGCTGAGTCAAAGATATATATATTTTGAAGTTCTCAATGTTGATTGCCAAATTGCTTTCCAGAAAGGTTGCATCAATTTACCCTACCTCAGTGTATAAAAATGCTTGGCTCACCTCATTCACCAATGTTGAGTATTTTAAAAATCTCTGCCAGTTTGATGAATGAAAATGATTATGTGGAATTTTGCATGTTCTTATGATTATTGAATGTGAACATTTATATAAGTGCACACATATGTATATTTATATGTTTATTAGATTTTTTCTACTTTAGTGTTATCTATATCTATCCTTTGACCATTTTCCATTGCATTTTCTGATTAGTTTGTAAATGTTATTTACATATTAAGGATATTACTCTTGTAAAAAAAAAAAAAACTTTATTGATAAAATTAAAATACCATACAATTCACCCACAGTATACAATTCAATGACATTTAGTATATTCACACAGAGTTGTGCATCTATTAGAACAATCAACATTACAGCATTTTCATTACCCCAAATAGAAGCTCCACTCCCCTTAGCTGTCATCCCCCATTCTCCCCAAATTCCCCAGCTTTAGGCAACCACTAATCTATTTTCTGTCTCTATAGATTTGCCTATTCTGGATATTTCATATAAATGGACTCATACATTATGTGGTCTTTTGTGATTGGTTTCTTTCATTTAGCATATTGTTTTCAAGGTTCATCCATGTTGTAGCATGTGTCAGTACTTCATTCTTTTCATTGCCAAATAATATTCCATTGTATGGATATATAACATTTTATTCATCCATTTATCAGTTGATGGGAATTTGAGATGTTTCCATTTTTTTTTTTTACTCTTATGAATAATGCTGCAATGAACGTTTGTGTACAAAAGTTTGTATGGACATATGTTTTCATTCTTCAGAGTCAATACCTGAGAGTCAAATTGCTGGGTAACTGTGTGTTCAACTATTTGAGGAACTGCAAAACTTTTCCACACTGGCTGCACCATTTTACATTCCTATCAGCAACGTCTGAGGGTTCCCATTTCTCCACATCCTCGCCACCAGTTGCTATTGTCCATATTTTTATTATTGCCACCCTAGCGGATGTGAAATGGTATCTTCATTGTAGTTTTGATTTGCATTTCCCTGATGATCACTGGTGTTGAGCATCTTTTCATGTACTTATTGGCCATTTGTACGTCTTCTTTGGCAAAATGTCTATTCAAATCCTTTGCTTATTTTTAAATTACGTTGTCTTTTTATTGTAGAATTGTAAGAGTTCTTTACATATTCTGGATACTATATATATTATTTCCAAACATTTTCTACCATTCTTTGGGTTGTCAACTTCCTTGATAATGTCTTCTGAATCACAAGTTTTTTATTTCAATGATGTCCAATTTATTCTTTTGTTGCTTATGCTTTTGGTGTCATACGTAAGAAACCGCTGCCTAATCCAAGGTCATGAAGAGTTGCCCCTGTGTTTTATTTTAAGAGTTTTGTAGTTTTAACTCTTACATTTAGATTGTTAATCCACTTGGAGTTATTTTTTGAATATGGTGAAAGGTAGGGGTACAACTTCATCCTTTTGCATGTGTATATCTTGTTGTCCCAGAACCATTTGTTGAAAAGGTTCTCCTTTCTTGTGTCAAACTGTCTTGACACCCGTGTAAAAAAAAATGTGTTTATTTCTGGACTCCCAATTCTATTCCATTGATCTATAAGTCTACTCTTATGCCTGTATCACAATGTCTTGATTACTGCAGCTTTGTAGTAAGATTTGGAATTGAGAAGAAGTGTGATTCCTCCTACTTTGTTTTTGTTTTTTCAAGATCATTTTGGCTATTCTGGGTCCCTTGAAGGATGTTATTCTTTTAATCACCACATTTCTTTGCAAATATCATTCCATATGTGGGTTGACTTTTGTTTATGATTGACAACTATACAGAAGTTTTAAATTTTTATGTCAATTTTACTGATCTTTTCCTTTTTTTATTTTTCTATTGCCTTTATACTTAGAAATTCTTTCCCATTGCTAATTTTCTAGTAGTTTCCCAAATCTAAACTTATTTTTCCATTTACTTCCTTCTTTGTTTTAAAAATGAAGCTGTAAAACTAACAATTGCTCATTGTAAAAAAATTTAACCAGTTCCATATAAAGCAAAAAGTGAGTAACCCTCTAACCAACGGCTTCCTAATTGTACTCTCCAGAGTTCACCTCTGATAGCATTTTATTTTCTTTCAGACAATTTTCTATGCATATAGAAAACCACACATCTCCCTTCAGATGGTCATTTATTTTGTACTTAGTTTCCAATTTTTACTCTTCGAATAATGCTGCAGTGCATGTAGGGCTCCAGTCTAGGACTTTGGGCCAGGTAGTCTCAGACCTAAGTGGGATTTCCAACTCCACCTCATATAGCAGTGATGGAGCTGTGAGAACTCCTGCAAGTCACTAAATCTCTCCATCTCAGTTTCCTCACTGGCAAGGTTAAATAAGAGCACGTTCTTCACAGGTTGTTGAGAAGAACAAACCAAACAATGCATACAAAGTTCTTAGTACAGTGCTTGGCACATTTTATTGGGTACTTATTTTCCCATGACTGAGCACATATTCTGTATGACAGATTTCCAGACTCCCTCATACAAGTCCAGGTTGCTAAAAGTAGAACTGCTGGGTCAAAGGGGATGCACGATAAGATTGTTGATCAGGAAATGACTCTCCAAAAGGTCATATTGGTGTGTGAGTTCAAGTTTTCTTCCACTCTTGCCAACCCTGGATGTTAAACTTCTTAATATTTGCAAAACTGCTAGCCAAAAGAATGTATCATTCTAGTCTAAATTTTCACTTCTTTGTAGGTGACGCTGGGCATCTTCTTACCGGTTTATTTGGTCACGTGTATTTCTTGCCAGAAAACTTGGAAAAGGACAAGGATTAAAGAAAGAAATGGCACTTGCACAAGGACTTCTAGCCTTGGAGTAACATTAGGGTGAATCCCTATGACAGAGACTTCCTTTCAGACTTGCAGTTTTCAAGCTGACACCCCCTGGCCTCTCTTCAGCTTCACAGCGGCAGGGATCCCGCAGTCTCCGCACTCTCCTTCCCTTCCAGACACTGCGGAGCTCATTTCTTCCCGGGCTCCACTCCCGGAGACTGTGAGTGCAGGGAAAGGAGAGCGCTCTCCTTGTCTTCCGCGCTTGGCTTCTCTTTCCGTTTTCTTTCCACTGTCTTTCCGTGTTCTTATGCCCTCCCGAAGGCGCGTCAAGACTATCAGGCCCCCTAGAGATGCCAGCCCGGGTGTCTATACAGGCGGCTTCCTAGGGCCCCCGCTTTTGGGAATTCAGGGATGTAGAGGGCGCGGGGACTTGGCGACCCCTTGTCCTGAGGTCGGTGTGTTGGGTGTGCGTTGGGAGGGCTTATCTTGGCTTCAGGACAGACCCTTCCAGACTGCCCAGGGCTCGTTTCCTCTTGGCCCCGGCAGGGACAGTAGCCTTGGCAGGGCCGCCTGCATGTGCCGGCACTGTGCACCTCCCACACACGGCGAATCTTTGCCTCGGCCAGTGCGGGCCGGGATGCTAAGAAACCGCCAAGACTTGCAGAGTTGCCATGGGAGTGTGAGGCCTGGCCGTCTCCTCCCACCACGTGTGCCTGCCTAGCCCAGCCTCCCTTTCCCGGACAATGGGCACCTCGGCAGGGGTTCTCCCATTCGGTTTCTTGAGTCCCTCCTCTGCATCCCCCGCCTTCTCTCACCGCCAGCTACGCTGAGCTGGGGCGTGGGTGCGCACCCTGGAGGAATAGCGCTCGCCGCGGCTGCAGCCACAGGCGCTCTGCCCTGTGCCCCAAACTCCCGAGCAAGTTCCGGGCTTCGGATGCTGCCGCTCTTACTAGCGGGCTCGGAAGGGCCGGGGAGGCGCCGCGGGGCTGAGCCGGGCCGCGGACGGTGACCCTCGGGCAGCGCCTGAGTGCGCTGGGGCGGCGCGCGCGGCAGAGCTCGGGCCTGAGCGCCGGGCGGCGGCGGACAGCGGTGGCGGCCCTGGCTGGGGGACCCCCACGAGAGGATGGCGGCGGCGGGGCCCAGGCCTCACCTGGGCTCGCCCACGCCAGCGACCAAGCACGTGCCCCAGGCAGCCGCAGTGACGGCGTGGCCCCGGGTGCTGTGCGGTAAGACCCCGGGACTGCCCTTGAACCCAGACAGCTGCGTGGTCGTGCCGATCACCCAGGCCATCCCTCTGCAGGTGGACATGGCCATGGCTCTGCAGCGCCTAAGGATCTCCGAGAAGTACGGGAAGAACTACCTCTGCCTCTTGCAAGCTGCCTTCGTCTCAGGTAAGACCCTCCCCGCGCACGCCCGCGCCCTCGGACTCCCTGCCCCTGCTCCCTCCCCGCGAGGCCGGCCGACACCCTTAGCCTTTCCGCCCGCCGCCGGCACTCACACGCCCTGGCCCCCTGAGCCGGCCTCCCAGCTGCCAGCGAGCTCGTGCGCCCGTCGGTTCCCTGTGCCCCTGGACAGCGGCCGCGCTGCGGGCGTCGAGCTCTCATCCCGGCCGGGACGCGGCGGGCGGACCACGAGAAAGGCCCGGAGGCGGTGCGACCACGTCGCCACCGCCTCTGCTCGGCTGCTCCGGGTCTCCCATCCACTCCGCACCCGCTTCCGTGCGTCACCAGAAAGGGGGCAATAGATTGCATCTCCCAACTCCGCTCCCCAAAGAGAGCCCAGCCTCTCCCGGGGCGCAGTTTCCCGGGTGATCTTCCCTGGATGCAGGCAAGGCCAAGGGTTATTTGAATAACACTTTGTGTGGGGGAAAAGTAAAAAACCAAACAAAAATAAGGCGCCCGGGTTCTGAGGCCCTCCTCTGAGATGGAGGAAGAGTTGGAGAGGGAAAGCTGCAGCCGCGGATTGGGGCTTTTCCCCCAGCCAAGTGTGTCTTTTCAGCTTGGTCCAGGAGTTTCCTGCCTCTCAGGGTCTTCGCTGCAAAGGCAGAAGCTGTTGTCTGTCGGGCAGGACAGACAAACCAAGGCAGAGCCGACCATTTTAAGAAACCTTTACCTGCTGCTACCGCTGTTTGGCTTAGGCGCGTGCGAGGGGTTAACGCGGGCTTGGTCTTTTGCAATCGCGGTGCACACCCTACTGAGCAAGTCGGAGGTGCCGAGCTTTGGGGTTTGTGCAGCAGGGCAGGCGCAGCAGGCTCTGGGAGAGACGTTCCTGCGGGACGGTGCGGACTGGAGCGCGGGAGCAATCGTAGAACAGGGTGCGACTCCAGGTATTACGTTCGGCTTGCGCTTTTCAGACAAGTCTGCGAGGTTCTGCAAAAGGCTGGAAATGCTTTGCTGGGCCCCCACTGTTGTCTTAGCTTATCAGGTGCTCAGCCTTGCAAATGGGAACTAGACTTGGTGCAAATCAGGCAGCCATAGCACCTTTCCCAAATACCCCTTCCTTATTCAGGGCCCTCCACGAATCTGAAAGAGGTCATACGAACTCCCTTAGTTTTAGATCAGGGGAGCTTCCATGAGGGGAAACAATTCAAGGCTGTGGTCTCTGCATCTTCATATGGCAGAACCCTTTGGTCTTTCCTGATTTGCTTTTGAGGTGGTTGATATGATTTTCTGCTTGCAATTAATCTTTGAAGGGCGTGTGGCCATGGGACACAAACTTCAGGTCTTAGGAGCAGTTTAAATGGTTTTTGCATGATACAAAAGAATCTCACTGTAACAGTCTGTGCAGTGCGGCGGAAAGTACTTTGCGCTTTGTTCTCATTCACCTCCTGCATCTTCGCGAGAGTTAAAAAAGATCTCTATAACTGTCGATAACAGGACAAACATGAGAACGTTCTCTAATGAACTATACTACTAACAGAGTGTTAAAAATCTGGTAGGTTGGGGGAAATACACCAAATGTAAGCTACGGGCTGTAGGTAGTAGTAATGTTTTGACGATGCCCTTTCATAGTTTGTAACAAATGTTTCACAACAATGCAAGGCGTTGGTGGTGGGTATGATGATATGCATGTTTGTTTTGTAAGTTCACAACTTTTACTATACACTTATTGTTTATGGATGTTCATGTATGAATGATATACTTCAATAAAATTTTATTTAAAAGAAAAAGATCTCCATAGGAGAAATGTATGCTTAGTCACAAAAATTAAATTAGCTAGGCTATGGAATAGAAGTGGGTGTTTCTACTGCCAAGTGATTTCTCATATTTCTAGAGTTGTGTGATATCTGGTCTTCCCTGTTGCTGTGGCACTGCGATGACCCACAGCCTTTATTTTATTTTATTTTTTTTAAAGATTTTATTTATTTATTCATTTATCCCCCCCTTGCTGCCCTGCTCGCTGGGTCAGCCAACCACGCCGCGCGGGCAGGCCTGCCCTCACCAGGAGGCCCCGGGAACCGAACCCGGGGCCTCCCATATGGTAAACGGGAGCCCCACTGATTGAGCCACAGCCGCTTCCCCACCCACAGCCTTTAGATGACACGAGTTGCTGCGTTTTTCCATGGGCTTTGCAGTACTTTGTTGCCTTTACCTCCATATAGACCAGCTGGGCTGCATGTGAAAAGGATTTCATATCTTGCAAAAATAGTCTACCGAGTACTAAGTGTTTACAAAGCTTTTCATTGTGGCAGAGAACTTTCTAATAAATCTCTACAGTAATGAATATTTGTAGACTGCTCACTACCAGGATTTATGCTACAGTGTGCTAAGCTAATTACATATATGCGGGCAGGATCTGCACTGGGGCAGCCAGAAAAGGGAATCATTGATAGGGAGTTAGGGGACGATTTCATGGAGAGGACAGATGCATTAGTTGCAGCTTGAGGGATGCATCCAAATCTCCAGGTGTACGGGGGTGGGGGGGTGGGGTCAGGGGATGGGGATGGAGTGTAGTGGGGAATAGGTGCTGAGAAGGGCATCTCCAGTTTCTGAGATGTGCAAAGGAAAACAGGAAGGGGACAGCATAGCAGGTTTGGGAAACTGCAGATTTTTTTTTTTTTTTTTAAATTATTGGAGTGTAAAGTATGGAGGGTAGAAGAGAGAGATGAATTTGGAGAAGTAGGTAGTGTCCAGATCAGGGAGAGCCTTGTAATGCATGTTAAAGTGTTTCTCCCTTATTCCCAAGGCAATGGATAGCCACTGGCATGTTGTAAGCAGGGGAATAGAGCAGGGCTGCTGTATATGGTTGCACAGGTTGTGCACTGCAAAACACTTAGGGGCTCCTTTCACACAGACTGCACCATGAATGATGCCTGGCCTGGAGTTGTGCAGTGCACAAGATTCACTGCAGTCAATAGTGGCAACACCTGGTGGGTCTTTTTGCTTTTACAAAAATCACTGTGGAGGTTGTGGGGAGGAAGCAATGTGTGGAGTATGCAATGGAGAGGAACAAAACCAGAGGTAGGATGGCCAGCTAGAAAACATTGATATAAACTGGGCAAGAGCAGATGAAGGCATGGATTGAGTCAGTTGTAGGGGTGGGGAGGAGAGAGGAGAGGCTTGAGAGGAGTTGAAAGATAGAATTGATTTGACTTGGCAACAAATTATGGGGTTCGAGGAACAGGGAAGAACCTAGTTTGATCCCAGGTTTCTAATTTGGGTGACCGGGTAGGAAGAGATGCCATTAAGTTAGGGATTGGAGGAGGGAGAGCAAGTTTTAGGAGGGTGGTTCTTATGGGACATTCAGGTAGAGCTGACCACTAAGTCTGGAGCTGTGAACAAGGGGATCTATTTCTTAAGCTAATCTGTGGCATCTATTAACTCCTGACATGAATTTGACCTTCCAAAAATCTACTTATCTATGAGCTATCATAATAATTTTCAAAGTCTAGCACAGAAGTAGCCACATATTTATTAGAAAATTACTTTTTAAACTTACCCTTAAATAAAGTTTTTTTTCTCCCCACATACATGTTTCTGTACCTGATGATGAATAAAACCTGAAAAAAGAAATGTTTTGCATTCCTAGAAAGAGAAAAGAATGTATACTCTATTGATCTAATGTAACCTCAGATAACTCAGATAAGTACTTATAAAACTTGTTCACTGAAAACTATGTTTCATCAGATTTTAGAGTAAATAGACATGGAAATTACAATAAAAGCTAATTACTTGGATTTCTGGTAGATCAAAATGGTGGCATGAGATATACCAGGTTTCCATTTCCCCACAGAATCTTTGAACAACTAATAAAACTGGCAGAGCTGTATTCCTCAGAAATCCAGAAAACAGTTAAAAGGTTGTAGTAACAGGTTCAGTGCCAAATTAAGAAAAGGACAACTTAAAAATGATAGGAAAACTCATGGCACCCTAGATGGTGTCTTCCTCAGCCTTTCCTCTGCTTGGTGTGGAGTCAGCTTGCACTCTCAATGTGGGTCCCTGGCCCCATTCCAGAGGGAGCAAAATAACTCCTACACACATACTATGGTTCTTGAATATCCATGACAGTTCATCAAGTAGCAACATGAAGGGTTTGAACTGGGACACTCCTCTCTAGCTTCCCATTCCAGAACTTACCTTTCATGCAGAAGCAGTGTTTAGACTGCTAAATCAGTGTAAGAAGCAATCAAATCAAAATGATTTGGGGCAAAGGATCGCCAGCATTGAGATATACAATAGAGCACCCAGGAGTGGGGAGGATTCTATTTCATAGCATTGCTAGTTGGCACTTGGTAATAATCCCTTGGGGCCAGGGAGGCCCATCCCCTGGAGTCATGTCCCACGCTGGGGAAAGCACTGAATTTATATGCTGAATTCAGCTCAGAGAGAGCTCACATTTGAGCAACAAGGAGGCTTTCAGGAGGTAAATCTTAGGCAATATATATTACTAGGCCAAATTTCAATTTCACAAGAACAAGGTTCATAAGTAGAAGCATCAATATCAAGGGCTTGGTGTATTGGTCTGCCCTTCTTTGCTAGGCACTGTCTATGTACTCTAGAGATTCTTGCCACTCTGTTAGGGAATGTAGCAGGACTCCCCAGGATGGGAATTCAATATTCTCTTGGTCATTGTGTGGGTCTCCACCCACCGAGACAACACCCCATAACCACATGAACACATTCATATTCCCTAGAGCATACCTGGGTGCACCCTTCATCACACATCCCCCCCACCGAAAACCCCACACCAGTGATTCTCCCCAACCACATCTGCAACCCTTCTGTAATCCAAAACCTCCTCAAAATCAAAGCCGAAAAAAAATTTTTTTTGCACTGTGCCTTTCATCACCATAAGATGTTATCTTTTATGTATATTGACAATTTCTTCTGTATGTTCCCCCAGTGTCCTTTTTTAAAAGAAGCTTTAGGTTAACAGAAAAGTCACATGGAAAATATAGGGGATTACCATATACTCCACCCCCTCCCTTCTCACATTTTCCCCTATTAATAACATCTTACATGAGTATAGTACATTTGTTACAATTGATGAACAAAAATAAAGCATTGCTACTAACCATGGTCAGTGGTTTACATTATGGTTTACACTTTGGACCATACACTTTTATAGGTTTTGACAAAATGTATATTGGTCTGTATTCATCATTGCAAAATCATGCAGAACAATTCCAATACTCCAAAACAGCCTATGTTCCACCTATTCTTCTCTCCCCAACTCCCCTAGGAACCTATGGTAACCACTAAGTTTCAATTTTTTAGGAATAAGTTTCATAGTTACATACATTAATATTGAAGGCTTGGCATACTGATTTATTTTCTTTTATTAGGCACTGCCTCTGTACTAGAGAGATTCTTGCCCCTGTCTTTGAGAATGTAACAGGACTCCCCAGGACAGGGGTTTAATATTTTCTTGTTTATTGTGTGGGATAACACCCTATGACAAGATGGACACAATCATATTCCATAGAGGCATGGCCCACGTGTACCCTTTCCTACATATTGCCCCACCCCTCATAACCCTACACCAGTGACCCTCCCCTGCCGTATTTGCCAAAAGAACATTCCCACCATTGTAGTTTCAGCCACAGACCTACAAATCCCCAGAGTTCACCTGTTCCTTCCTTGTGTATGCTATTAAACTTAATTTGGTATTTAATAAAATGAGATTGCTATAGGTTTTGGAAGTTAAATTTAAGCCCCCCAGTAACTACAAAGAATGTATCTGAAAAACATACATGAAGAAAATGAGAAGGGACTTAAAATGGTTCACCACGAAAGAACAAATAAATACAAAGTAGAAAGTAATGGATGAATTGAGGCACAAGAGGGATATAAGACTTACAAAAACCAAGCAACAAAATAGCAGAAGAAAGTCCCATATTATCAGTAGTTATGTTAAAGGTTAATGGATTAAATTCTCCAATCAAAAGGCAGAGATTGCCACAATAGACAAAAACTATGACCCAAGTATAGGAGATTCACCTTAACTTCAAACACACAAGTAGGTTGAAAGTGAAAGGATGTAAAAATATTCCATGCATATTATAACTAAAAGAGAAGGGTAGCTATACTAATGTCAGATAGAATAGATATTAAGTAAAAAATTTGTTCAAGGGAAAAAGAAGGACACTGTATACTAATAAAGGGGTCACAGCAACAAGATATAACAATGATAAATACTTATGCATTTAACAGCAGGCCCTAAAATATAAGGCAAATATTGACAGCTTTGAACAGAGAAATAGATGGCTCTTCATTAGTAGTAAGAGACTTAAATACACAATGTTCATTATTTAATGGAGCATCTAGAAAGAACATCAGTAAGGAAGAGAAGACTTGAACGATACTCAAAACCATGTAGATCTAATGGTCATATATAGAACACTGTACTCAACTACAGCAGAATCTAGAATACAGGTTACCAGAGCCCAGGGTGGAGGAAATAGGAAGTTAGTGCTTAATTGGTACAGTTTCTGGTTGGGGTGATGGAAGAGGATTGCTAATGGTTGATGGTGATGGTAGCAAAACTATGAATGCTGTTAACACCACTTAATTGTATATTTGAAAATGGTCAAAATGGGAAATTTTAGGTTGTATATGTGTTATCAGGATAAAAAAATTTAAAAACTGTAGAACTATGCAGCACATGTAATAAACTAATGTAAACTATGGACGCTAGTTAATAGTATAATTATAATAATATTGTTTTAGTCAGTGGAACATAATTACCACACTAATTCAAAATGTTAGTGATAGGGAAAACTGCATGGGTGAGGGGTGGTATGTGGGAATGCTGTACTTTCTGCATCATGATTCTATAAACCCACAACTTCTCTAATAAAAAAACACAATGAAATATTCTTCAGCTCTAAAAGGAAATGAAGTTCCAATACATGCGACAACATGGATGAACCTTGAAGACATCATGTTGAGTGAAATAAGCCAGACACAAAGGACACATATTGTATCATCTCACTGATGTGAAATAATTAGAATATGCAAATTCCTAAAGTCAGAAATTAGAATGCAGGTTATCAGGGGCAGGGCTGTTGGTGGGGGAGGTGGAGGTAATGCCTAATTGGTATAGAGTTTCTGTTTGCGATGATGGAAAAGTCTTGGTAATGAATGATTAAAATGAGAAATTTTAGGTTGTATATATGTTAACAGAATAAAAGTTTTTTTAAAGAAAAACCCATAGAACTCGACAACACAAAGCGTGAACCTTAACGGATTATAGTTAACGATATAATTATAATGATATTGGTTCATCAGTTGTAACATTTAACATTGTAAAATGTTTAATAATAGGGAAAATTGTGTGGGTAAGAAAGGCTGGGTAGATGAGAACTCTACTTCCTGAATGACTTTTCTTTAAACCTACAACTGCTGTAATTAAAAAATATTTTTAATTAAAAAGGTTAATTACCTAATGTACTTTCAGTATTCTAATGATGATGGACCATTTATTGGGCAACACTATACTATGACTTTTTCCGCAGAACTGATTTTTCTGGGGAACTGGCATGCATATTTTTCAGGACTGATGCCCCCACCCCCACCCAGTCCTTAGAGTTTTAGATGGGAGGCTTTTGAAAAGATTATTTACCCTTCCTGAAAGAATAGTTTCCTATCTTGTAGGCTGAGGTTGTCCCTAGGAGAGCATTAGCAATTTTAATGTGCTCTTATATAGTGCTGCCTCAGGGGCTGCTAAACGGTTGCGGGCTGTTTGTTCCTACATTTAATGGGCAGAGATTCTTTTGCCTTTTAATTTGTAATGTCTGTTTTTTTCCTAACCTTTCTGTATGTTCCTTAGCTCTTAGCTGTCGTTGCTTGCTGCTTTTAGTTGATCTGTTTCTACCAACCAGCTATTATTGCCGAATTCTCCACACCCCCTTCCCCCATTGCTCCTTCTGATGTGTTCTGAGCTAGGAAATCAGATAACCAACACTGGTAGAATTGCCTGCAAAATGTGAGTAAAGAGACGATGAGCAGGTCTGTGGGTCATTGATTTTTACTAGCGGATATGAACTTTAGTGCCTGGATTTTGTCATATCTATTCTGATTGCATAAAGCCCCTTCAACAGGTATGCTGTTGTATAATTTTTTTTCAATGGCAAAATAATTCCACAAGGCATAAGAGAGACAGATGGGTTTCTTTTATTTACAGTTTAAAAAACGGTAAAAATGTGTATTGCATATTTTCTTTGCTTTTCATTGACTTCCATATTTCCCTCATATCCTGAAAGAAGTACTTCTATATTTCTGAAGACCTTACCAGAAGGTCTGAGTAGTGTCGTAATTTATTTCAAAGCCCCTTTTCCTTAAAGAACGGAGGCTTTGGGTTCTGGGCAAAGAAGATTCCAGGCCCAAACATGGGAATTAGCTTACATGTAGAGAGAGAAAATTGCTGAGCATCAGATTCCGTAAAAGGAGGCTGTCATTAACTGGACGTGCAAATTTACCTGAGGGCTTTTGGTCTGAGACATTCATTCATTCATTCAAAAATATTTAGTGAATGCATACTATGCACTAGGTACTGTTTTAGATCATAGAGGCAAAACAGGGCACAAAACAAACCAAACTACAGACTCTTGTGGAGTTTACTTTCTAGTGGGGACAACGGACAATAAATCACTGTAAGTAAAATATGAGAGGTGGTGATGTGTTCTGTGAAAATAAGGCAGAGAAGGGGGATCTGGAAAGTCAGAGTAGGGGGGTTACATATTTTAAACAGGTGGACAGGGAAGGCACTGCTGGGAAGGTGACATGGAGCAAATACCTGAAGGGGGTGAGGAAATAAGCCATCAGGGGCATCTGGGGCAAGAGTGCTCCAGGCAGAGGGGACAGTAGGTACGATGGCCCTGAAATGAGGATGTGCTTACAAGTTCAAGGAAGAGGAAGGAAATCAATGCGGCTTAAAAGCTACCAGGGATCCTGCTTAAACAGGGCTTGGTAAGGACTTTGGCTTTTACCCTGAGTGAGATGGGAGCCATTGGAAAGTTTTTGAGATGTTATCAGTGGAGATGGGGATACCTGCAGGAGAAGCAGGTTTGGGGGTTGAAAATGTTGGGGATCAGAAGTTTGGTTGGGGACCTGTGAAATTTGAGATTAGTGGTTGCTTAGGGCTGGGACGCTGTGGAAGAAAATGGGAAGTGCCTGCTAGCGGCTCCAGGTTTCTTTTTTTTGTGCTGGTGAGGCTATTTTAAAGTTAGATTGCAGGGTGATGGTTGCACAAGCCTGTGACTATACTAAACAATGTCTATGAATTGTACACTTTAAATGGGTCGGTTGTATGGTATGTGAGTGATATCTTAATAAAGCTGTTTTTTTTTTTTTTTCTTTTAAATGAGGCTCAGATATAACTAGAATGGG
Organism: Tolypeutes matacus; assembly: GCA_026826555.1. NCBI lineage: Eukaryota > Metazoa > Chordata > Mammalia > Cingulata > Chlamyphoridae > Tolypeutes > Tolypeutes matacus. The sequence goes on along the minus strand of JAKSZT010054138.1, from coordinate 5,461,894 downwards.
ATCCTTTTTCTTCCATCAGCCAACAAAACTCTTTCTTGCTCCCCATTGCTAGGAATTGCTCTCACTCTCTTTTCAGATTGTGTGAAGACATCTACTGGGCAGCTGGATAGAGAATCTGGTGTTGAAGGATGGGATCTGGGCTGGGGATATAAATTGGGGGAGTCATCGGCTGTATACGTGGTACTTAAAGCCTGGGTGAGTGGGTGTAGGTAGAGAAAAGGGCAGTCAGAAGAGACAGTTTGTGTCTCACCGATGAAGACTTGGGGTTGAACTTTGGGTTTCCCCAAACAGCATTTATTTGGAGAGAGAAAGAAGCACAAAATTTGAAGCAGTGCTCCAAGGAAGACAAACCATTTCAGTGGTTTGTTCAAATGTTTGTGCTGTCAGAGATGCTGACATGTCACTTTGACTCATGCTTCTTTGCTTCCAGTCCCGAACTAATGTAATATATGCCTAGAAATGAAGATAAGATCTATGTTTAAATCCAAAGAGAAACTGTACAACTTTAATTGAACTGATCCTTTTTTATGGGTGCAAGAAATCTGTAGTTTAGTCATTTATGGCTTAAATTCATGCTGCAGATTAATCCTTTCCTCTCTTGTTCTTTCATCTGTAGAAATTAAGCAGCCGCTATTGGTTTCCAATTAAGGACACTTTTATTCAATTACCACTCGTATTTTCAATACATGGTATAATTTTCTAAAACAAATCATATTTTAATGGAAAAACCAAAGACTGATGGCAAATTGGAGAGAAGTACCATTTTACACTCACAATAAAATTTGGGGCTTGTGAAATAGTTGAAATTTAGATTTCTGGGGTTACCGCAGACAGCAAATAGAGAAACATTTTCTTTTTTCTTTTTTTTCTTTTTACCGGGAGGTCCTGGGGGTCGAACCCAGGTCCCTCCATGAGAAACATTTTAATATAGCCAGATTTACTCTTAGAGATAGATTGTGTTCTCTCCAAATTGTTTTCAAATATTTATTAATGCTGTTGTCACCTCTGCCATGAAGAAGTTAAGTCGGCTATTTACTTAACCCAGCAGATGCTGGGAAAGAAGACTTTTTAGGTGCAGTTATAGTTTACATATATGTATTCAGTCCCTGGAAAATGATAAGTCAGTATCTCTATGGATGTGTGGCTGCTGTTTTTGTTTTGTTGTTTTTTTCTTAGTTAATTCTTTGAATCAACCTGAAAAGGGAATGAGACCTTAACAATGGGGCCCAGGAAAGTGTTTTGTTAGCAAGAGGACAAATGGGAGAAACAGGATCCTGCTCTAGTTGTGCTTGAGCCTATTTTTTAAAACAGCTATATAGAGAAGCAACTCACATACCCATATAAGTGTAGAATTTGGTTCTTTTTTCCCATATATTCACAGAGTTGTGTAACCATCGCCATAGCCTAAGTTGAGAACATTCTTACCCACCTACCAAAGAAACCCAGTACTCATGAATAGTCATTTCCCATTCCCCTGCCCACTGCTCTGCCTCAGACAATTTCTTTACAACTTTCCCAACACTGTCTTTTTGATAGTATCTCATTGTGGTCTTGATCTGCATTTCTCTAGTGACTGATGATGTTGTTGAGCATCTCTTCATGTGCTTATTGACCATTTGCATATCTTCTTTGGAGAAATGCCTATTCAGATCCATTGCTCATGTTTAGATTGCATTGTCTCTTTTTATTGTTGAGCTGTAAGAATTCTTTATATATTCGGAATACTAGACCCTTATCAGATAGGTGATTTACAAATATTTCCTCCCATTCTGTCGGTTGTCGTTTCACTTTCTTGATAAGTGTTCTTTTTTGAAACATAAAAGTTTTAAATTTTGATGGAGTCTGTTTTGCCTTTTTTTTTTTTTCTTTTTCTTTTGTGCTTTGGTGTCAAATCTAAGAAACCATTGCCTAATCAAAGTTAAGATCTACTTCTATGTTTTTTTCTAAAAGTTTTATAAGTTTAGCTCTTACACTTAGATCGATGTTGAGTTAATTCTTGTATATGATGTGGGGTATAAGTCCAACTGCATTATTTTGCATGTAGATAACCAATTGTCTCAGCACCATTTGTTGAAGAGACTATTCTTTTCCCCATTGAATTCTCTTAGAATCCTTGTCAAAAATCAATTGACCATAAATGTGTTTATTTCAGGAATTTCAATCCCATTCCATTCATCAGTTTGTCTATTTTTTGCCAGTACCACACTGTCTTGATTGCTGTAGCATTATGTTTATATTTAAGTTTTGAAATCAGGAAGTGTGAATCCTCTAACTTCCATTTGGCTAACTGGGTCCTTTTCATTTCCATATGAATTTTAGGATCAGCTTGTCAATTTCTGCAATGAATCTGTAGATCATTGAGGAGTATTTGAGCCTGATGTTTATAGTTGTACAAATTGAGATTTCCCCTTATGTTAGGTATGTACATTTAAGGTATTTGGGGATTATTTACCATAATATTTGCATTCTGTTCCATCAGTGCTCATAATGAATGGCTATTTATTTGTAGTTGGTCATAAATTTAGAGGGAGTGTAACATAGTAATTCATTCCTATTATGAGAATTATTTTAGAGACCCAGCTAAAAGTTTAAAAGACAAGAAAATAAGTATTGACGGGAGATCATCTTTGGGAAAACCCACAAAAATGGAAACAAAAACAACAAGAAATCATCACTAACTCAATTGCCTTAGTGTTTGTGATTCAGCCTTTGGCAGTAAGTAGAGTGACATGAGAGCAGACAAGCCTGTGTGGGACCCGGGCTGGGTTAACACAGGGAAAAGGAGAGGTGGGTGTGTCTCCTGCAAAGGCCATTCCAGGCTGGACTTGATCACGTGTGTAGTTCTCTTCCCTGGGACAGGAGATGCCTTTTAGGAAACTCGCTTGTAGTGTTTAGACACCTGAGCTTGGGCCAATTTGTTCAGTCCATTTGCTGATGATTTAAGCAGAAAAAACATTTATCCTTATTTTTACATATAGTAAATCGCAATGTCTGTAGCTGCCCTTTCTAGAATGATTCAGTCCCTCTTAGAATTTACCTACACGTTTGGTTTTCTTGAGCTATTCTTTCATTAGGCTGGGATTGTTAGGTGCCCAAGACAATGGCAGTCCCTGCTCTTGCACGAGGAAAACCTGCTACCTCTGTTGGGTGGTTTCTTAATCTTGAGGAGGGCGAGGGACAAGGTTTCCACAAGCATGCTCATAATTAAACAACTACAAGAAATACAGTCAAGGCGCAGGAAACTGGGGTACCAGCTCATGCCTGGTGATCTTCTTGCCACTACCTCCTACCAGCTGCACCTAATTTTTCCGAAGCACTTTTTTTGGTGCTCTTTCTATTCCTTTCTCCCTTCTCCCTTTCTCTTTTTCTTTGTTTCTCCTATATATTCTCATCCTTGCCCAGTGCCCAGTACTTCTACCTATTTCATTTTTTGGGCGGAAAGAAGCATCTTTTTTTTTTTTTTTTTTTTTTTTAATTTCATTTATTTATTTATCTCCCCCTTGCTGCTTGTGCTCGCTGTGTCCATTCGCTGTGCGCTCCTCCGTGTGTGTCTCCCTTTGTTGCATCAGCTCACCGCACAGGGCAGGCCAGCCTGTCTTCACCAGGAGGCCCCAGGAATCGAACCTGGGGCCTCCCACCTGGTAAACTGGAGCCCAACCACCCAGAGCCACATCCGCTTCCCCGGAAGTATCTTTTATTATCCCCCTTTTCTTATGTTTTAAATGAAAATATTTATAGGTAAGGTTTGTGAAGCATCTAAACAAAACGCATATGCACAGTCCTCCTCTCCTGAGGCAAACAAGGGACTCAAGGGCTGTTAACAGCTTGTGTGGGTGGAGGTTGGATCTTTGGTCTGTATATGCAGCTATCAATTCAATTCAATTAAACAAATATTTATTGAGCACCTCTTCTACACCAGACTATTGAGATATATCAGTGAACGAAACAGACAGAAATCCCTGCCTTCTGGAATTTTCTTCCGTCTCGCCTATCTGCCGAGAACGACAATAAAGAATCCACATATATCTAGATATTTTACCAAACTGGGATCATACCCCACATGCTGATCATGTCGATCTGCAACTTGTTTTTTGTAAAACATATATATTTTTTTTATTAGAGAAGTTTTAGGTTTACAGAAAAATCGTGCAGGAAATATAGGGTTCCGTTCCCTTCCCCATTATTAACATATTGCATTAGTGTGGTACTTTTGTTACAATTGATGAAAGAATACTGTTGTAATTATACTAAACGGTAGTTATAGTTTACAATAGGGTTCAGTGTGTGTGTGGTGTACAGTCCTATGGTTTTTAAAATTAAAAAAAAAAAAAATTCTAGTAACAATAATACAACCTAAAATTTACACTTTTAACCACATTCAAATATACATTCCAGGGGTGTTAATTACTGTCACAGTGCTGTGCTACCATCACTACCATCCATTTCCAAAACTTACACATCATGCCAAACAGAAACTCAGTGCCAATTAAATATTAACTCCCCATTTCCTACGCTTACCTCATCCCCAGGCAACCTGTATTCTAGATTCTGATTCTGGGAGTTTGATTACTCTAATTATTTCATATCAGTGAGATCATACAATATTTGTCCTTCGTGTCTGGCTTATTCACTCAGCATGATGTCTTCAAGGTTCATCCATGTTGTTAAATGTATCAAACTTCATTCCTTTTTTTAAAAAATTAAAAATTTATTTTATTTATTTATCTCTCCCCACCACCCTCGTTGTTTGCACTTGCTGTGTCTGTTTGTCTTCCTTGTTTCTTTAGGAGGCACTAGGAACTGAACCTGGGACCTCCGATGTGGGAGAGAGGCACATAATCGCTTGAGCCACTTCGGTTCCCTGCTTTGTTGTGTCTCTCATTATGTGTTTTTTTTGCTTGTGTCTCTTGTTGCATCACCTTGTTGTGTCAGCTTGCTGCACCTGCCTGTCACGCCAGCTCATTGTCTTCTTTACAAGGCACCGGGAACCAAACCACAGACCTCCCATGTGGTAGGCAGGAGCTCAATTGTTCGAGCCACATCCACTTCCCTCAATCCTTTTTATGACTGAATAATATTTCATTGTATGTATACCACATTTTATTTAACTGTTAATCTGTTGATGGACACTTGGGTTTCTTTCATCTTTTGGCAACTGTGAATAATGGAATAATGCCCCTGTAAATTTTGGCATGCAAATATCTGTTCGATTCCCTGCTTTCAATTCTTTTGGGTCTATACATAGAATTGGGATTCCCAGGTCATATGGTAATTCTAAAATTAATGTTCTGAGGAGTCATCAAACTGTTTTCAATAGTGGATGCACCATTTTACAGTCCAACCAACAAAAAACAAGTGTTCTTATTTCTCTATATCCTCGCCAACACTTATTTCTCATTTAAAAAAATAGTATCCATTCTAGCAGGTGTAAAATGTTATTTCATTGTGGTTTTGATTTGCATTTCCCTAATTGCTAAAGATGTTAAGAATTTTTCGTGTGCTTTTTGGCTATTTGTATATTTTCTTTGGAGAAATGTCTGTTTAAAAGACTTTTGCCTGGGAAGCGGCTGTGGCTCAATCAGTAGGGCTCCCGTTTACCATATGGGAGGCCCCGGGTTCGGTTCCCGGGGCCTCCTGGTGAAGGCAGGCCCGCCCGCACGGCGTGGTTAGCTGACCCAGCGAGCACAAGCAGCAAGGGGGGGAGATAAATGAATAAATAAATAAATAAAATCTTTAAAAAAAAAAAAAATAAAAGACTTTTGCCCATTTTTATTGGGTTGCGCTTGTTGTAGAATTTCTTCATAAATTCTGGATATTAATCCTTATAACAGATATGTGGTTTCCAAATATATTCCCTTATTTCTTAGTTTGTCTTTTCACTTTCATGATGGAGTCTTTTGATGTACAAAAGTTTTAAATTTAATGATTGTCTCTTTCGTTGCTCAGGCTTTTGGTGTACAGTCTGAGAAATCATTGCCAAATACAAGGTCCTGAAGATGCTCCCCTTTGTTTTATTTTAGGAGTTTCATAGTCCTGGTTCTTATTTTTTATCTATTTTGAGTTCATTTTTGTATATGGTATGAAATAGGGGTACTTCTTTATTCTTTTGCATATGGATATCCAGTTTTCCCAGCACCATTTGTTGAAGAGACTATTGTTTCCCAATTGAGTGGACTTGGCACTCTTGTCAAAAATCAGTTGGCTGTAGAATTGACATCTTAACTGTATCTACACTTGCAATCCACGAACAGGGAATGTCCTTCCACTTATTTAGGTGTTCTTTGATTTTGTTAGCAATGCTTTGTGTTTTCCATGTATAAGCCCCTTACATCCTTGGCTAAATTTATTCCTAGATATTTGATTCTATTAGTTGCTAGTGTAAATGGATTCTTTTTCTTAAATTCCTCTTCAGATTGTTCATTTACTAGTGTATAGAAGAAACACTAGGGATATTTGAGTGTAGATCTTATACCCTGCCACTTTGCTGAATGCATTTATTAGCTCTAGTAACTTTCTGTATATAGGAGCATATCATCTGCAAGTAGGGAAAGTTTTACTTTTTCCTTTCCAGTTTGGATGCTTTTATTTCTTTTTCTTGCCTAACTGCTCTGGATAGAACTTCCAGTACAATGTTGAATAACAGTGGTGACAGTGGGCATTCTTGTCTTGTTCCTGATCTTAGAAGGAAATTTTTCAGCCTTTCACCATTATGAATGATGTCAGCTGTGGGCTTTTTCATATATGTCCTTTATCACATTGAGGAGCTTTCCTGCTATTCCTAGATTTCTAAGTGTTTTTTATCAAGAAGTGGTGTTGGATTTTTTTCTTGCATTGTGCCTTTTTTATTTTTTATTTTTTAAAAGATACTTAGATTACATAAATGTTATATCAAAAATGTAAGGGATTCCCATATGCTCCACTTCCTACCCCTCCCACACCTTCCCACATTAACAACATCCTTCATTAGTGTGATACATTCATTACAATTGATGAATACATATTGGAGCAGTGCCACTAAGAGTGGATTATAGTTTACATTGTAGTTTACACTCTCTACACTTTCTCCCACACATTTTTGTAAGTTATGACAAGATATATAATGACCTATATCTGTCCACTGCAGCATCATTCAGGACAATTCCAGTGTCCTGAAAATGCCACCATATTGCACACACACACACACATATATTTTAATGATACTTAGGTTACATAAATGTTACATAAAAAATATAGAGGATTCCCATATGCCCTGCTCCCCACACCTCCCACATTTTCCCACATTAACAACAACCTTCACTAGTGTGGTACATTCATTGCAATTGATGAACACATTTTGGAGCATTGCCACTAAGCATGGATTAAAGTTTACATTGTAGTTTACACTCTCTCCCACAAAATTCTGTAGGTTATGGCAGGATATATAATGGCCTGAATCTGTCATTGCAGTGTCATTCAGGACAATTCCTAAGTCCCGAAAATGCCCCTACACCACACCTGTTTTTCCCTCTCCCTGCCCTCAGAACCTCCAGTGGCCACTGCCTCCACATCAATGATAAATTTCTTCCATTGCTAGAATCACAATAAGTCTATGGTAGAATACCAGTAAGTCTACTTTAGTCCATAGTTCTTTCCCCAATCCTGAAGATTCTGTGATGGTGATGTCCACTCCACCTCTAATTGAGAGGGGGCTGCAATCCATTAGAGCCGAAGGATGGGACTTTCTTGCTTGCAGTTATAGACTCTCTCAGTTCCTTGGTGTGGTAGTTGTCCATTATCACCTCCTTGTTAGTTGTCCTGGGTAAGACCAATGAACTGGAGAGTAGGTGTTGCAACCCCATTGAGATTCAGGGCCCAGCTGGCACATGGAGAGCCCAAAGATTTAAGTCTCTTGGACATCTACCAACTCTAGTACTAATTATAGATTCAAATAGAAGGACAGAAGAGCCATGTGTAGGGAAACCACAACTGAGTCCAACTCTTCACCCTGGGGAGCATAAATTCCAAAGTAGGGCCCACTGGAAAGGCACCAAACTCCTGAGATATCTGCCCTGACTGTGGTGTCTGGATGTCTCCAGAGCCTTCAGGAGCTCCACTATTTGGGGTAGTATCTACTTTGGCAGTTAATGAGATCCTGCTGAGATGTACATAAGCATAACCTCTGGAATGACCTCCCAACTCACTTTGAAGTCTCTTAGCCATATGAATTTATTTGTCTTTACCTTTAACCCCTTTTGGTCAAGGTTTTTTCCCAGTTGTATTGCTAGTTGGTGCTTGGTAGTAATCCCTCCGTGCCAGGGAGGCTCATCCCTGGGAGTCATGTCCCATGCTGGGAGGAAGGTAATGCATTCATATGCTAACTTTGGCTTAGAGAGTGGCCACATTTGAGCAACAAAGAGGCTCCCAAGAGGCAACTCTTAGGCACCCTCTAGTAACTAGGCTAAATTTTCATTTCAATAGTAAAGATTCATAAGCACAATCATCAATATCAAGGGCCCATCGATGGACCATCTTCCTTTACTAGTTATTGTCCCTGTACTTGGTGGATTCTTGGTGTTCCATTAGAGAATGTTGCAGAGGGGAGCTGGATTTTATCAACTGCCTTTTCTGGGGGCAATTGAAATGATCATATGTTTTTTTCCCCCTTTGTTCTATTAATGTGGAGTATTGCTTTAGTTGATTTTCTTATGCATAAGCATACTTGCATACTTGGGATAAATCCCACTTTATCATGGTATATAATTCTTCTAATGTGCTGTTGGATTTGGTTTGTTAGTATTTTGTTGAGGAGTTTTGTATTTAAATTCATAAGAGATATTGTTCTGTAAATTTCTTTTCTTGTGGTATCTTTATCTGGCTTTGGTATGAAGGTGATGTTGGCCTCATAGAACAAGTTATGGAGCATTCCCTCCTCTTCAATTTTTTGGAAGAGTTTGAACAGAATCAGTGTTAATTCTTTGTGGAATGTTTGCTAAAATTCAACAGTGAATCCATCTGGTCCTGGGTTTTTCTTTATTGGAAAGTTTTTGATTACCAATTCAGTATCTTTCCTTTTTATTGGTTTGTTGAGATAATCTATTTCTTCTTGAGTTAGTGTAGGTAGTTTCTGTGTTTCTAGCTATTTGTTCATTTCATCTAGGTTATCTAATTTGTTGGCATACAGTTGTTCACAGTGTCCTCTTGCAATCCTTTTTATTTCTGTCTGGCCCACAGTAATGTACCAGCTTTCATTTCTGACTTTAGTTATTTGAATCCTCTTTCTTTTTTTCTTTGTCAGTCTAGCTAAAGATCTGTTAAGTTTATTGATTTCTTCAAAGAACAAACTTTTTTTTTTTAATTATCTATTTCATTTATTTCTTCTCTGGTCTTTGCTACTTCTTTCCTTCTGTTCATTTTGTGTTCAGTTTGCCCTTATTTTTCTAGGTCATCTAGTTTTGCGGTTAGGTCTCTGATTTGAGGTCTTTTTTCTTTTTTAATGTAAGCATTTAGAGCTGTACATTTCTCTCTCAGCACTGCCTTTGCTGCATCCCATAAGTTTTCTTTGAATTTTAATGCCATTTTATTAGAGAAGTTTTGAGCTTACAAAACAATCCTGTGTAATGTTCAGCATTCTCATACATCTCCCCTCCACCAACCCCTTGCATTGTTGTGGAACATTTGTTACAGATTATGAAAGAACATCATCAGACTATTACCACTAACTGTGGTCCATAGCATATACTTTTACGTACATTAAGTATCAGTACCCCTCCTCAGCCCTCATCTCATCTCCTAGTAATCTATACTATAGGTTTTAAATCTATGTGTTCTTCGTATTTAGTTCATGTTAGTGAGACTATACAATATTTGCCCTTTTGTGTCTGGTTTATTTCACTAGCGTAATGTCCTCAAGGTTCATCCATGTTATCATATGTGTCCCAATTTCATTTCTTCTTACAGTAGCATAGCATTCCATCGTATGTATATACCACATTTTGTTTATCCATTCATTGGTTGATGGACACTTGGGTTGTTTCCATCTTTTGGCAATTGTGAATAGCACTGCTATGAACATCGGTGTGCAGATATCTGTTCGTGTCACAGTGTTTAGTTCTTCTGTATATATTCCTAGTAGAGGGATTGTCGATTATACAGCAGTTCTATATTTAGCTTCCTGAGGAACCACAAACTGTTTTCCACAGGGACTGCACCATTCTATACTCCCATCAACAATGAAGGAGTGTTTCTCTTTCTCCACATCCTTTCCAGAACTTACTGTTTTCTTTCTTTTTTTTGTTTTTTTAATAATGGCCATTCTATGAGTTGTGAGATGATATCTCATTGTAGATTTTTTTATTTTTTAAAAATATTTTTTTAGAGAAGTTGTGAACTTACAAAATAATCATGGACATGTGTGGAATTTCCATACAGCACCCCTCCACTCATGTGCTACATTGTTGTGGAACGTTTGTTGCAGATTGTGCAATAATATCATCAAACTATTACCACTAACTATGGTCCATAGCATATATTTGGTATGTTTTTCCATACCCCCCTATTATTAACACAGTACATCTTTGGCATTGATGCAAGAATATTACAGTATTCCTGTTAACTATAGTCCATAAGTTACATTAATTGTATTTCTCCATGCTTCTCTACATTCTTACCACCTTGCAATAGTGATATACATTTGTTCTAGTTCATAGAAGGACATTCTTGTATTTGTAATATTAACCACAATTCTCATTCACCTCTGGGTTCCCAATGTTATTTAGTTCCTAGATTATTCTCTAGCTTTCTTTCAATTGACATTTACATCCCTAGATTACTCTTTTCAGCCACAATCCCATTTATAAGCCATTCTTGTTAGTTCTACTCACTATAATGTGTTACCATCAATTCTATCCATTTTCACATTTTTACAGTCAAGTTAATTAGAATTTCTACATACATTAAGCATCAGTACCCCTTCTCAGCTCTCCTCTTATCTCCTAGCAACCTATACTCTAGGTTTTAACTCTATGTGTTTATTCTTCATATTTAGTTCATATTAGTGAGACCATGCAATATTTGTCCTCTTGTTTCTGGCTTATTTCACGTAACATATTGTCTTCAAGGTTCATCAATGTTATCATTTGTGTCTCAATTTCATTTCTTCTTACTGCAGCATAGTATTCCATTGTATGCATATGCCACATTTTAAAAAATCCATTCACCAGTTGATGAATACTTAGATTGTTTCCATCTTTTGGCAATTGTGAATAATGCTACTATGAATATTGGTGTGCAATTGTCTGTTTGTGTCACAGTTTTCAGTTCTTCTGGATATATTCTTAGTAGAGAAATTGCTGGATCATATGGCAGTTCTATGTTTAGCTTCCTGAGGAACCGCCAAACTGTCTTCCACAGAGGCTGCACCACTTTACATTCCCACCAACAGTGAAGGAGTGTTCTTATTTCTTCACATCCTCTCCAGCACTAATTGTTTTCTGTTATTTTTAAAAATAATGGCCTATGCAGTGTGAGCTGATATCTCATTGTCATTTTGATTTGCATTTCCTTAATAGCTAGTGATATGAACATTTTTTTTCATGTGCTTTTTGGCCATTTGTATTTCCTCTTTGGAGAAATGTCTATTTAAATATTTTGCCCATTTTTAAATTGGATTTCTTGCTCTTTTATTGTTGAGTTGTATGATCTTTTTATATAGAATGGAAATCAAACCCTTATCAGATATGTGGTTTCCAAATATTTTCTCCCAATGAGTGGGCTGGGTTTTCACCTTCTTGATGATGAACTTTGAAACACAAAATTGTTTAAGTTTGAGGAGGACCCATATATCCACATTTTCTTTCATTGCTTGTGCTTTTAGTGTAAGGTTTAAGAATCCAACACCCATGACCAGGTCTTGAAGTTTTTCCCTACATTTTCTTCCAGGAATTTTATGGTTCTTGCTCTTATATTTAGGGCTTTGATCCATTTTAAGTTAATTTTTATATAAGGTGTGAGGTAGGGGTCTTTTTTCTTTTGGCTATGGATATCCATTTCTCCTAGCACCATTTGTTGAATAGACAGTTCTGCCCCAGTGGGGTGGGTTTGACAGCCTTTTCAAAAATCACTTGACCATAGATGTGAGGGTCTTTTTCTGAACCATCAATTTGGTTCCATTGGTCTATATGTCTATCTTTATGCCACTATCATGCTGTTTTTACACTGTATCTAGGTAATTTTATTTAAAGTCCAGAGGTAAGAGTTCTTCAACTTTGTTCTTCCTTTTTAAGGTGTTGCTGGCTATTCAAGGCCCCTTACTCTTCCAAATAAATTTGATTATTGAGTTTTTCATTTCTTTCAAAAAGGTTGTTGAAATTTTTTATTGGGATTGCATTGAATCTGTATCAGTTTGGCTAGAATTGACATCTTAACAATATTTAGTCTTCCAATCTGAATGAATATTCTTCCATTCATTCAGGTCTTCCTTAATTTTTTTAGCAGTGTGTTTTAGTTTTCTGAATATAGGTTCTTTATGTCCTTGGTTAAGTTTATTCCTAAATATTTGTTAATTTTATTTGCTAATGTAAATGGAATTTTTTTCTTGACTTCCTCCTCAGATTTCTCATTACTAGTGTATAGAAATATTACTGATTTTTGCAGTTAATCTTGTATCCTTCCACTCTGCCAAACTTGTTTATTCACTCTGGTAGCTTTGTTGTACATTTTTCATGACCTTCTAGGTATAGGATCATATCATCTGTGAATAGCAAACATTTTACTTCTTCCTTTCCAATTTGGATGCCTTTTATTCTTTTTCTTGTCTGACTGCTCTAGCTAGAACCTCTAGCACTATTTTGAACAACAGTGGTGACAGTGGGGATTCTTGTCCTGTTTCCAACGTCAACAGTAAAGCTTTCAGTCTTTCATCATTGAGTACAATGTTAGCAGTGAATTTTTTCATATATGCCGTATAGCATGTTGAGAAAGTTTCCTTCAATTCCTATTTTTTTGGAGGGTTTTTATCAAGAAAGGATGTTGGAATTTGTCAAATGCCTTTTCTGTGTGGATCAGGATGATCATGTGATTTTTCTTCTTCCCTTTATTAATGTGATGTATTACACTGATTGATTTTCTTGTGTTGAACCACCCTTGCATGTCTGGGATAATAAGCACTTTTTTTTTTTTTTTTTTTTAAAGATTTTATTTACTTATTCATTTATCCCCCCCTTGCTGCTTGTGCTCGCTGGGTCAGCTAACCACGCCATGCGGGCAGGCTTTGCCTTCAACCAGGAGGCCCCGGGAACCGAACCCAGGGCCTCCTATATGGTAAACGGGAGCCCTACTGATTGAGCCACAGCCGCTTCCCGATAATAAGTACTTGATCATGATAAATAATTTCTTTAATGTGTTTGTTGGATTCGATTAACAAGTATTTTATTCAGCATTTTTGCATCTATATTTGTTAGGGAAATGGGTCCATAATTTTCTTTTTTCCCAATATCTTTATCTGGCGTGACATTAGTGTGATGTTGGTTTCATAGAATGAGTTTGGTAGCATTCCCTGGTGTTCAATTTTTTGGAAGAGCTTTAGTAAGATTGGTATTAAATCTTCTTTGAATGCTTGGTAGAATTCACCTGTGATGCCATCTGGTCCTGGACTTTTCATTTTGTAGGAATGTTTGATGACTGTTTCAATCTCTTTACTTGTGATTGGTTTGTTGAGGTATTCTATTTCTTCTAGGGTCACTTTTGGTTGTTTGTACACTCCTAGGAATTTTTCTATTTTATCTACATTGTCTAGTTTGTTGGTGTACAGTTGTTCATAGTATCCTCTTATGATCTCTTCTTATTTCTGTGTGGTCAGTAGTAATGTCTCTGTTTTCATTTTTTATTTTATTTATTTGCATCTTCTCTCTGTTTTCTTTGACAATCTAGCTAAGGGTTTGTTGATTTTGTTGATCCTCTCGAACCAACTTTTGGTTTTGTTAATTCTCTATTGTTTTTTTCTTCTCAATTTCATTTATTTCTGCTCTGAACTTTGTTATTTCATTCCTTCTACTTGCTTTGGGAATAGTTTGCTGTTCTTTTTCTAGTTCCTCTAGCTATGTAGTTAGGTCATTGATTTTTAGCTCTTTATTCTTTTTAATGTAAGCATTGAGGGTGATCAATTTCACTCTCTGCACTGCTTTCCCTGCATCCCATAGGTTCTGGTTATGTTGTGTTTTCATTTTCATTCATTTTGAGAGGTTTACTGTTTCTTTTGCAATTTCTTCCTTGACCAAGTGATTTGTTAAGAGTGTGTTGTTTAATCTCCATATATCTGTGAATTTTCCCTTTTCTGCCTGTTATTGATTTCCAACTTCATTCTGTTATGTTCAGTGAAAGTGCTTTGTATCATTTAGATCTTTTAAAATTTATTTAGATATGTTTTGTGACCCAACATATGGTCTATCTTGGAGAAAGATCTGTGAGCACTTGAGAAGAATGTATATCCTGCTGTTTGGGGCCTCAGTATTCTGTATCTGTTTATTAGGTTTAGTTCATTTATCATATTATTCAAGTTCTCTGTTTCTTTATTGATCCTCTGACTAGATTTTCTATCCAATGATGAGAGTGGTATATTGGGTCTCCCACTATTATTGTAAAGACATTTATTTTTCCCTTCAGTTTTGCCAGTGTTTGCCTCATGTATTTTTGGCAATCTGGTTAGGTGCACATACATTTATGATCTTTATTTATTCCCGGTGAATTGCCCATTTTATTAATATATAATGTTCTTCCTTGTCTCTAATAACAGTTTTGCTTTTAAAGTCTATTTTATCATACATAAGTATAGCTACTCCAGCTGTTTTTGTGTGTGTGTGTATGTGGGGGGATTACTGCACACATTGAATATCTTTCTCCAGGCTTTCACTCTCAATCAATTTGTATCTTGGTTCTAAGGTGAGTCTTTTAGACAGCATATAAATGGCTTATATTTTCTTATCCATTCCACCAGTCTTTGTGTGTCTTTTGATTGGGGAGTTTAATCCATTAAGATTCAATGTTATTACTGTAAAGGCAGTTCTTACTTCACCCATTTTGACCTTTGGGTTTTATTTGTCATATCTTAGTTTCACCACTTCTTTTATACTTTTAGTTGCTTTCACTGATTGACTTCCAAGGTTCTCTCTCTCCTGTATTTTCTTTTCAGGCTGTAGCACTCCCTTTAGTATTTCCTGCAAGGCTTGTCTTTTGGTTACAAACTCTCTCAGTTTCTGTTTATGTGTGAATATCCTAAACTCTCTCTCTTTTCTGAAAGACAGTCTTGCCAGATATAAGATTCTTGGCTGGCACTTTTTCTCTTGCAGTACCTTTAATTAATCATAACACTGCCTTCTTGCCTCCATGGTTTCTGATGAGAAATCAGCACTTAATCTTATTGGGCATCCCTTGTATGTGATGAATTGCTTTTCTCTTGCTGCTTTCAGAATTCTCTCTTTATATTTGGCATTTGATATTCTGATTTGTATGTGTCTTGGAGTAGGTCTGATTCATTTGAATTGGAGTACATTGTGCTTCTTGGACAGTGATATCTATGTCCTGCATCATATACATTTTTAAAATGTTATGTCCTTGTTTTCATTTGCCTGAAGACATTTCTTAATTTCCCTTGTAATTTCTTCTTTGACCCATTGGTTTTTTTACCAGTACATTTTTTGTTTTCTATATATTTATGAATTTTTCAGTTTTCCCTGTTTTATTGGTTTCTAGCTTTATTCCTTTGTATTTGGAGAAAATACATTGTGTTATTTCAATATTTTTGAATTTACTGAGACTTAGTTTGTGACCTAACATATGGTCCATCCTGAAGAACAATCCATATACACTAGAGAAGAATGTCTTCTACTGCTATTGGGTGAATTGTTCTGTATATATCTTTTAGGTCTAGTTGGTTTAGAGTATCATTGAAGTACTCTTTTTCCTTATTGATCTTTTGTTTAGACATTCTATCCATTAATGAATATTGTATCTTCATTAGTCATAAGTCTCCTGCTGTTAATATGGAATAGCCTATTTCTCCCTTCAAATCTGTCAGTATTTGCTTCATATATTTTGTGGCTCTGCTATTAGGTACATATATATTTATAATTGTGTCTTCTTGTTAAATTGACCCCTTATCAGTGTATAGTGACCTTCTTGATTCTTTTTTTTTTTTTTTTTTTTTTTTTTTATTTATTTTTTATTATGGGTAAAAATCAAAATTCTCACAATACATACAAACATTGTAAAATGATATATAAATATATATGCATATATGTGTATTTGCTTACAAAAATGTTATTTTTTATATATATATATACATATATTTTAAGAGGTGCTTAGATTACCTAAAATATTATACGGAACCCACTCGGATTCCCATGTTGCCCACCTCCCACACCTCCCACCACATCCAACACAAACATCTCCCATAGTGTGGCCCACCAACCTCAATGAACTTACACCTCCTGGAGCCTTGCCACCAACCATAGACCACAGTTCACACTGTAGACCACACTCTCTCCCACTCAGTTCTGAGTGGTGTGTGCTGATTTAAAATGGCCTACATCCATTGCCACAACAGTACTCAGGACAACCTCCAACTCCCAAAGAAGCCCCTGTATTTCAACTGCTCATCCCCTCCCTACCCAAAAAACTGTCAAGTGGCCACTGGCTCCACCTCATTGTTATAATTTCTTGCATTGCAAGAATCACCATATGTGAGCAAGAGAACTATGCCTGGGCAGGGCGAAGCCAGAGGAAACTCTGGTGGAGGTCCGTAGCGGTCCTGACGTGCAAATCGGTCGTCCGACCTGGGTATAGGGGCGAAAGACTAATCGAACCATCTAGTAGCTGGTTCCCTCCGAAGTTTCCCTCAGGATAGCTGGCGCTCTCGCAACTCCTTCCCCCCCCCACGCAGTTTTATCCGGTAAAGCGAATGATTAGAGGTCTTGGGGCCGAAACGATCTCAACCTATTCTCAAACTTCTTGATTCTTTGTAACAGTTTTTTACTTAAAAGTCTCTTTTATCTGATACTGGAATAGCTCCCCCTGCTCCCCTTTGTTTACTATTTGTATGGTTCATTTTTCCACCTTTTCACTTTCAGCCTTCTTGTGTCTTTGAATTTAAGGTGAGTCTCTTGTAATGCATACAGTTGAGTCATGTTTGTTTGTTTGTTTGTTTGTTTTAATCCATTCTGCCTGTTTCTGACTTTTGACTGAAGGGTTGAATCCACTTACATTTAATGTAACTACTGATAATTCAGGACTTACCTCTGCCATTTTGCTCCATAGTAAGTTTCATAGCTTTTTGCCTCTCATTTCTTCTGAAAATGCCTACTTTCAATTTATTTGATGTTTTTTTTTTTTCCATTTTGAGTCCCTTTTCATTTCTTTCCGTATATATTTTTCATGTATTTTTTGTGGTTAACATGGGACTAAAATTTAATATCCTAATTCTATAAAAATTACATTTGACTTGATACCAACTTAAGTAGCATATACATACACTTTGCCTAGACCCCTCCATCACTCCCCCTTTTTTTGTACTTTTTGCAAATTATATTTTTATTCCATGAATTCACAATATAGATTTATCAATTACTTTTATGCATTTGCATTTTAGAAACTGTATGAAGTAAAAGGTGGAGTAACATACTGAAAAATACACTATAGTAGTACAGTCATTTATAGTTACCCAAATGGTTACCTTTCCTAGATGTCTTAATTTCTTTATGCTGCTTCAATTCTCTGTCTGGTGTCCTTTCCTTTTTGTCTGAAGAACTCCCTTTAGCATTGATTGTAGGGCAGGTCTAGTGATGATGAACTCCCTTAGCTTTTGTTTATCTGGAAATATCTCAATTTCACCCTCATTTTTGAAAGACAGTATCATCTGATATAGAATTCTTTCTTGGCAATTTCTTTCTTTCAGCACTTTAAAAGTTTTGTCCCACTTCCTTCTTGCTTCCATGGTTTCTGAGGGGAAATTGGCATTTACTCGTATTGGTAGTCACTTGTACATCATAGGTTGGTTTTTCTCTCTTGCAACTTTTAGAACTCTCTCCTTGCCTTTGGCTAGTTTGACTATTGTGTGTTTGGCATTGTTTCTCTGTAAGTTTATCCTGTTTGGATTCCTTGGAATTAATGAATGTGCATATTCATGTCTTTTGTTAAATTTGCAATTTTTCTTTCGGTGTTTTCTGCCAATATTTCTTTGGATATTCCTTCTGTTCCTTTCTCTCTTTCTTCTTCCGGGACTTCTACAGTGCATATATTGGGATGCTTGATGGTATCCTATAGGTCTCTTAGTCTCTGTTTGCTTTTTAAATTTCTTTTTTTTTTTTCCTACTCCTTAGCCTGAATCATTTCAATTGCTTTACTTTCAAGTTCACGGATTTTTGTTCTGCGAACTCTAGTTTGCTGGGGGATTTTTAATTTGTTACTGTGGTATTCAGCTCTGTTTCATTCCTTTTCATAATTTCCATCTCTATATAGATATTCTCTTGGTGTTCATCTTCTGTTTTCCTGATTTCTTTTGGTTCTTTCTCCATGCTTTCATTTAGCATTTTGAGCATCATTTAAGATCATTCTTTGAAAGTCTTTGTCTGATATTTCCCTAATCTGATCCTTCTCATTGATGGTTTGCTTTAATCCTTTCTTTTGCTTGGGCCATCCCTTCCTGTTTCTTTGTATGTTTTATAACCTTTTGTTGAAACCAAGGCATTTTGATATTTTAATGCATTTTCACTGTAATTTAGGTTCAGAGTCATCTGTTTTTTAAGCATGTATACAGCTAGTGTTATAACCGAGCTTTCCTTGTATGCCAGGTGCTAACCAAAAGAAGAAACAAAAGAAAACAGCTTTCCTAATCTTTACAGATTGATCTGTGGGAGTGCTTTTCTTCAGGGCTTATTCATACAATGAGTTTACAGAATAGCTGCAGGCTAATGCATGGGGGCCTAGCTGGTTCTTTCTGTGCATGTGTCTTCTCTTTGGCATGCATGTGCTGCATAGGAATTCCCCATTTATAACGTTCAGGATGTCCCTTCTTCCCTAGGAAACAGTTTCCTCCTGGTCTTGGTCACTGCATTATATGTCTTACAGCCAGCAAGCTCTTACCCCAGGCAGCAAGACTTGACTGCTCTCCCACAGTGCTCTGTAGGGGAGCTCTGTGAGCCGCCTTCTATATGTACAGTAAGTTCTGAGATGGCAGATCTCTCAGACCACCACCAGAGCTACTGGGCTAGACATACATGCTCCCAGTATGTGCATGGGGGCTATTCTGCTCCCTTTGGAAGTGGGACCAGGGCTCCACACTGGGAGTGTGGGCCAATTCCATGCTGAGCTGATGAAGGGTGGGGAAGTAGCCAGCCAGGGTGGCACAAGATCTTAATGCTTTTAAGTAGCCTTTTTCTTTATTCAGTGCTTGCTCTGTTATTGCAGTCTTGTAAGTCTTTTTTTTCGGGGGGGAGGTTTGAGAGAGATGTTTCTGCCAGCTCTTGCTGGTTGTTCAAAGCTTCTGTGGGGACTGATCCCTGAAACATCTCACTCTGGCATCTTCCCAATCCAATTCTGAACTACCCTTTTTGATAATAAAGAGCCAATACCTATAAAAAATAATGTCAGAGTAACCATTAGTCTTTAATTTCTTGATATACAAACCATCTTTTACTCAATTAGTAAGAAACTAGAACTTTGGACTTCAAAAAATCCAGATAACTCCCCCACTTCCCCCTGTAAAAAAAAAAAAAACCCACCAAAACAACAATAGGAAAATTATGTCTTTCATTTTCTTCACTGGAAATTGAGTTTTAAATAGGATACATGTACATTTTATATACAGACATGTATATATGTGTGTATGTATGTATATATATATATATAGTTACAAACTGATTTCATTTTTAGTAAATTGCTAGGTGAATTAGAAAGCTTATACATGTGATTGGATTATTAAATATTTTTGTTGTTGTTATTTAGGATGTTTATTAGTGAGTGCTGTTTGCTTTGTAATTTTCATTGTGGTAACATATATATGACACAAAATTTCCCATTTCCACCATTTTTAAGTGTATAATTCAGTGGTATTTATTATATTCACAATGTTGTGTTACCATCACCACCATCCATTACTAAAACTTTTCATCATACTAAACAGATATAATATTAATTTTGAATTATTTGGGGGGACTGAGTTTCCAGGAGAGGTTGAGTTGTCCTTCCAGATATAACTTGGCTGGGTCAAGTTGAGCTGCTGCTGTCAGCCAAAACTGCCCTTCACGTTCAGAGATACTGAGAAAAGTTCTCTGCTTGCCAGTCCTTGATTTGCACTCTTGTGCCACTGTTAGTTATGCTGAAGTATTAGATGTTAAATGTCCAGTGTGATGACAAGAAAAATCTTAGAGGGCTGTTTTAAATAATCTGTCCTGTACTTAAACAGAAAATGCGTGATTAAATGTATGCACTTAGACTTTTTGGTGACACTTAGAAGGAGTGTGCATGTATTTTGCAGACACCTTTGGCTTTGCCATTGCATGAGAAATCATGTCACAGAGCAAAAAGGGGCAGCCCTGTTTTTCTTTGTCATTTTGTACTTGTCAATTTACAAAAGAGGGTCAGTTTTGCTTCCTCTGCAAACCTATTTGAACACTCATTCACAGATGTTGTGTGTTCTTCTGCATGCATCATCAGCTAGAGTAAATTGTTTTAACTGGATTAACTGTAGCAGATGCTGTGTATTTCAGAACTGGATTTTCTGAGCCCAAGAAGTGATGACTAGCCACGGAGTGAGAGATCTGGCATTCAGTCATATACCTATATTGATATTATGAGTTCTGAGATTAGTGGTTCATCTTGTTGACTTGTGCTTTAAAGAGCTGTTCCTAGAAGATCTGAGGGTATAATAAAAATTGCAAAGAGTCTAATATTCATATTTATCCTTTGCTAATATTGTATGTGTCTTAGTTTTCTGGAGAATGCAGTAACAAAGTACTACAAACTGGATGCCTTCAAACAATAGAAAGTTAGAAGTCTGAAATCAAAGGGTCAGCAGGACCATGCTTCCTTTGAGATATGTAGGGAAGGATCTGTTCTTTGCCTTTCTCCTGTCTCTGGCCGTGACCTGCCTGCAATCTGCTCTCTTTCTCTTCCTCAGGCATCACATGGTGTTCTCACCGATCTGTCGGTCTGTATTCAAATTTCTCCCTCTGTAAGGACACCAGTCACATCAGATGCAGGGCCTCCCCTCCTCCAGGCTGACCTCATTTTAACTTGCCTAGTTCTAGCTGTCATGACCTGATTTCCAAATAAAGTCACATTCGGAGATACTGGGGATGAGGACTTCAACAGATCTTTGAGGGGGCATCATTCAACCTGTGACAGTATGTTTTGAATTCTTTAGTGGGGGCGGAGACTGTAGTGGTTCGGGGACTATCTTTACTTATGTCTTTTGCCCTCCTCTCTTGCACTGTGGGTACCGAATGTGAATGAATTGAATGAATAAAGTGATGCCCCTGTAGATACCTTCCCCCCCCGTCCCCAAATTTCTTTTGGAAAGGAAAAATCTGGAACACTCAAAATTGTCCAAAGAAGAGTTTTTCTTTCTCCAACTCTGCTTTCGGAATTACCCAGGGAAGCTAATTCTCAAAGACAGTTATTTTAGGCTCCAGGATTTGTAAGTTCATTGAGGGTGGTGGGCCACACTGTGGGAGATGTTTGTGTGGGATGTGGTGGGAGGTGTGGGAGGTGGGCAACACGGGAATCCCAGTGGGTTCCGTGTAATATTTTGGGTAATCTAAGCACCTCTTAAAATATATGTATATATATATAAATAACATTTTTGTAAGCAAATACACATATATGCATATATATTTATATATCATTTTGCAAATGTTTGTATGTATTGTGAGAATTTTGATTTTTACCCATAAAAAAAAAAAAAGACAGTTATTTTTACAAGAGACAAAATGCAATTTTGAAGATAATGCCAATATATTTCAAAAAGCCCTTTTATCACAGATTTGGCATTTGGCAAAGATTTGATCAATACTTATGGGACTGTAAAGTTACAAAGATGCATTATCAAGTCACAAAAGAGCTTTAACCCTGGAGAAGAATAAGAAAAGGCTCCACACTAGTTTCTACTTTCTCATATCAGGTGAGCTTCTCCATATTACAACTTGACTTTAACAAGTGGGTTTAAAGATGGAAGAGTGAGCTTTCAAAGCCAACCATTTTAAATAGAATACTTAATATTCCCACGTCTGTGCACTGTATGCACGTGCCTTTGCATGTAAATATCAACATTTACAAAAGTGACAGAGCTGATTAGTTCACTATCATTTGCAACACACACCAATATGCCTTTTCCACAAGAAGATGAAGGAGCTCCTTATTGTATTCTTCTCTTCCTTGGAAGCAGGTCAGTGTTCATCAACCATTAGTATCACCTTCTTTTTTTTTTTTTTTTTTAAAGATTTTTATTTATTTATTCATTTATACCCCCTTGCTGCTTGTGCTCACTGGGTCAGCCAGCCATGCCGTGCGGGCGGGCCTGCCCTCACCAGGAGGCCCCGGGAACCGAACCCGGGGCCTCCCATATGGTAAACGGGAGCCCCACTGATTGAGCCACAGCCGCTTCCCTAGTATCACCTTCTAAAAGAGGAAAGGGAAAAGATAGCTATAGCTATAGCTCGGAATCATGACCTGAAAGCCATGTGCTGACAGTGTGTGTCCCAGGAATCATTCAGGACAGGTTAGGACATATAATTGTGCCTTATTTGTTTGTGTAGTTGCTTTCCATTTCTTGTACATTATCTATTCTATCAATTTAGTGCTAGATGTCCTTTCTCTCTGTTCATGGCATCTTGTGCTCCACACTATTTTAACAGTTATCCCCCGGGACTGTAACTGCCTCTGGCTTCTAGATTAAGAGCCTCATGAGATCAGGGTGAGCGTCTAAGTAGTTTCTGTCTCCCCAGTGCTGCCCAGGACCTTCTATAGGAAGGGGGCCTAACAAAGGTTTGTTGAAAGAACAATATATCAATAACTGGAGGGCTAATAGATACATAAAACTAAAATAAAAAAACCCCACGTATTCCCAAACCTTCCTTCCAGCCTCTCATTCCTTCCTTCTGTTTCCCATCTTCTGCTCGAACTCCATGCAGTGCTCCTGGGGATAAGGTCCTCCCCATCCTTCAAAGCACAGTTGTAAAAGGTTGAGCACTCCCATCTGTAGATGTTCTTCCCACAATTGGAGCCTATTCCTTTGTCTGTGCTGAGTGAGCAGTGAAATGAGGTTGAACCCATAGTAGGCACTCAGCCAACATTTCCAAATATATGGATTTGATGTCTGATCTGACATTATACATGTCTTCATTTAACCCTAGAATTCTCTTGATGTTTGTTGGTACATCTAACGGCCCTTTTTTTTTTTTCCCTCTCAATCTTAGGCTGTCTGTGTCAAGGCACCTGTATTATTCTTCTCTACCAGGATAAAACTCTAATAACGCATATGCCTCTCCGCAGTTATCTCTAAAATACTTTTAAGATACTCTTTCAAAATGGATGCTACTTGAGAAATTAAAAGTAATACTGTGGTAAGAGCCTAGGTCAAAACCAAACCATATCTCTAAGAATTACATTGTTGCACATATAGATGCTTGCTATTCTCAGATTTTAAAAATTGTTGCTTATGTCGTGGGTACAAAAGGTTATCTTCCTGTCCCTGAAATTTGCATTTCACACATTTCAAATGCAGAGGAGCGTCTTTACAGACTTTTTTTTTTTTTTTTTTTAATGTACCGGTGGCTGGGACCTCGTATGTGGGAAGCCAGAGCTCAACCACTGAGCCACATCAACTTCCTTTCTTTTCAAATATATATCAGCCAATTCCTGTTTCCTCTTCAATGAAATACTTGTTTGTGTCATTTTATTCCTATTTTTCGATCAGAGTGTTTGTCTTTCTCTTATTTTTATCATCTTTTATACACCCTCAATACTAATTCTTTGTCGGTTATATGTGTGGCAAGTATCTTCACGCTGTTTGTGACTTCTCTCCTCACTTTCTTTATGATGCCTTTTGGTAAAAGAATTTTTAAATTTTAATGTAGCCTAATTTATCAATCTTTTCCTTTATATTTGTGCTTCTTGTATCTTGTTTAAGAAATTATATTCTGAATATCCTTGTTCTTAGAAAATATATGGGGAAGCATTATGTATTCAAGGAATATGATGTGTGTAACCTGCTCTCAAATGTTCCAAAAATAGATATAGATAGATAAATAATAAGTGTGTAGGTAGAGAGGAGGGAGCTACATAGATGATGGATTGATAGATAGATGGATAGATAGAATTACATGGCAAATGTTAAGTGTTAAAATTGGTAGATTTGGATATCTGGGGGAATGGAGGTATATTGGACTTTTCTGTATGGGCTTTGTGCTATTTTTGCACAGTTCTGTAAGTTTGAAATCATTTCAAAACAAAAAGCTACAAGAAATTATACTCTCCTCACTGGTCATTCAGATATCTTCCTGTGTAGATCCTCTGATCTGATTCCCAACCCTGAGCAAAGCTACAGGCTTTGGATCTGCCGATAATGCATGTCACTCAAACTGACGCTTTGGCCAACAGGCATGTGAAAAGATGCTCGACATCATTATTCATCAGGGAAGTGCAAATCAAAACCCCAATGACATTCCATTTCACATCCAACTCAGATGGCTAGTATTAAAATTTTTTTAAAAATAATAATTACAAGTGTTGGTGAAGATGTGGGGAAATCAGAACCTTCCTGCATTGTTGGTGTGAACATAAAATGGTATAGCCACTGTGGAAAACAGTTTGATGATTCCTCCAAAAGTTAAACATAAAGTTTCCATATGACCCAGCAATTCCACCTCTAGGTATATTCCCCAATCAATTGAAAACAGGGACTCAGATACTCATACACCAAAGTACATGACAGACAAATGGCTAAACAAAGTGTGCTATACACATACCATCGAATATTATTCAGCCATAAAAAGGAATGATGCTCGGGGGGCGGATGTGGCTCAAATGGTTGGGCATCCATCTGCCATATGGAGGGACCTGGGTTCGATCCCTGGGACCTCCCGGTAAAATTTAAAAAAAAAAAAAAAAAAATATATATATATATGGAAGGCTCATGGGCTGCTGGGCTGTGTGTGCTGGTGAGCCGCCAGGCCCCGGGAGCCATGCAGCAGAATGATGACGTGGCAGGAGGGAGACGCAGGGGAAAGACAAGACGAGATGCTCCTAAGGCTCCGGAAGCCAGGAACTGAGGTGGCGTAGGCGGCAGGACACGTCTCTCCTACATCGGGGGTCTCCAGGATGGGATCCTGGTGGGGGCTGGAGGAGGGGGATGGGAAGAGATGGCAGGAAGCGGACGCAGGGAGTTGCCCAGCGAATGGACACAAAACAGCAAGTGGGGAAGGGGGAGGATTGGGATGGATGAAGTAGGTAAGTGGCTCTTTGGGGAAAAAAAAAAAAAAAGGAATGATGCTCTGATACAAGCGACAACATGGATGAACCTTAAAGACGTCATGTTGAGTGACATAAGCCAGACACAAAAGGACAAATATTATATGATCTCACATATAAGAAATACCTAGAATTAGCAAATTTGTAGAGACAGAAAGTATAGAGGTTACTGAGGGCATGGGTGGGAGAGGGGGAATGGGGAGTTATTGCTTAATGGGTGCAGAGTTTCTCTTTGGGTGATGAAAAAGTTTTGGTCTTGGTGTTGATGGTGGCACAATATTGGGAATGTAATCAATATCACTGAATTGTATACATGAAAGTAGTTAAAATGGAATTTTTTAGGTTGTGTTCATATGTTAGCACAATAAAAAAAAAACAAAAAACCTAAAGCTTTAAGTCAAGTGGGAATTGGAAGATGCCCTGGGGGCATCTACTATTATCAGTTGGTTTATCTCTTTTGGCCCTGGTTAAGGCTTTAGCCTCTGAGGATTTCCTTAACTTTCTTGCCAGCTCAACCATGCATTAAAAGGATTTTTAGGGAAGCGGCTGTGGCTCAATCAGTGGGGCTCCCGTTTACCATATGGGAGGCCCCAGGTTCGGTTCCCGGGGCCTCCTGGTGAAGGCAAGCCCGCCCGGATGGCGTGGTTGGCTGACCCAGTGAGCACAAGCAGCAAGGAGGCGATAAATGAATGAATAAATAAAAAAAAAAATCTTTAAAAAAAAAGGATTTTTAATTTTTTTCCCAGCGTGGTGTTGTGTTTTGTAACAGGAAGAGTTTTCAGGATTTTAGTTCCCCATCTTGCCAACGAGGAAAGCTTGCCCATGTTTTTTGAACTTGAAAGCCCAATTTTTATATTAAATATGATCTAATCTAAGATTTTTTTCTTTGTATACAAGACCTGAGATGTGGATAAGAAAATATAACTCATTCTCCTATTCTCACCTGGGAGAGGCATTCTGGCTCTGGAGTGCTTTGTGGAAAATGCTGCAGAATTCAAATCAAAGAACTGTGATGCTAAATCCCTCGTAGTCTGCCACTGCCTGAGTCCTCACCTTACATTAAACCTTTTAAAATTATAATGTTATTGTTTTAGTTTCTTGACTGCTAAAATGGGAATTTAATGGCTGTGGTTTAGAGGCTAGAAGTTCAAAATCAAGGTGTCATAAAGTCAATGCTATCTCCCAGAAAACTGTGGCATTCTGGGACTGGCTGCAGGTGATCCTTGGCCCTTAGATTTACTGTTACATGGCAATGCACTTGGTGGCCTTTCCTGGATTCTCCCTCCTCTTCCAGGTTCCCTTGACTTCTAGCTTCTTCCCAGGGCTTTCTCTCTATGTGTCTGAATTTTATTCCCTTTATAAAAAACTCCAGTAAGAGGATTAAGACCCATCCTGATTGAGGTGGGCCACACCTTAACTGAAGTAACTTTATCAAAAGGTCTTATTTACAGTGGGTTCAGAGTCACAGGACTGGGTTAAGATTAAGAACTTTTTTTTTTTTTTTTTGCTGGGGTATGTATCCTCAAGCCACCATAGTTTTTCTTTCTCCAATAACAAAGGCTGCCATTTATTTAGCACTTAACATATACTAGGCACTGTTCTAAGTGCTTTGCTTTTATCACAGCCTTTCCTCATCACGATAGCCCCATGAACTAGGTACTGTCATTTCCCCCATCTTACTGATAAAGAAAACTGAGAACAAGAGTTTAAGCAGCCTGCCCAGGATCACACAACTAGTAAGTGGCGGAACTGGAATTTTAACCCATGCAATTTGTTTCTGGAACCTGTGCTCTTAAGTGCTATGCTACATGACCTCTACAGGAAATACATATTTGTGCCAAAAAATCAGAGATGTATACGTGTATATATCACTCAAGACCCCGGTACCCAAATATAACCACTGTGCTAATATATTGGTGCTGTGATATACTTGTGGTTTGTCTTTACAAACAACCTTTATCTTTTTTCCTTGACATAGATTTCCAAAAGGTGACTCACCTTCTTGTGTATTTGAGACCTTTTCTTTTATATTGATGTTGTTCATGGTTAAATTCCTACGAAAGGAGAAGTGGAAAAAGCATGTCCTTTAGTCAAATGAACTTTTTTTCCTCACAAATAACATTTTTTCTTTATTTTAAAAAAAAAAAAAAAAAAAAGCTTTGTAGGGATGTAATTCATATACCATATGATTTAGCAATGAAGAGTGTACAATTCATGTTTTTTAAAGTGTTCTCAGAGTTGTGCAATGATCACCAAAATTTTAGACCATTTATATCACCCCCATAAGAAGCTCTGAACTCTTTAACTGTCACCATCCTATCCTTCCCCACCCACCCACTCTCAACCTCAAACAATCACTAATGTACTTTTTATTTCCATGGATTTGCCTATTCTGGATATTTCATGTAAATGGAATCATACAATATGCAGTCTTTTGTGACTGGCTTCTTTCATATGGCATAATGTTTTCAAGATTCACCTGTGTTGTAGCCTGTATCAGAACTTCATTCCTTTTTATGGCCAAATAATATTCCATTGTGTGGATATACCACATTTGGTTTATCCTTGTATTAATGGACATTTAGGCTTTTTCATCATTTGGTTATTATGAATAATGTTGCTATGAACATTTGTGAACAAGTTTTTTTTTTTTTTTTTTAAAGATTTTATTTATTTATTCATTTATCCCCCCCTTGCTGCTTGTGCTCACCGGGTCAGCCAACCACGCCATGCAGGCGGGCTTGCCTTCACCAGGAGGCCCCGGGAACTGAACCCGGGGCCTCCCATATGGCAAACGGGAGCCCTACTGATTGAGCCACAGCCGCTTCCCTGTAAACAAGTTTTAATGTAGCTATAAGTTTTCATTTCTTTTGAGTATATGCCTAGGAGTGGAATTACTGGGTTATATGATAATTCTAAGATCTGCAAAACTGTTCTCCACAGGAGTTGAACCATTTTACATTCCCACCAGCAATGTATGATGGTTTCAATTTCTCCACATCCTGTCAACACTTGTTATTGTCTGATATTCTGATTCTAGCCATCCTAGTAGGTATGAAGTAGTATCTCATTAAAATTTGGATTTGAATTGCCCTGATGACTAATAATATCAAGCATCTTTTCATGTGCTTTTTGGTTAGTTGTATATCTTCTTTGGAGAAATGTCTGTTCAGATCCTTTATCCATTTTTAAATTGGGTTATTTGTATTTTTATTATTGGATATTAAGTGATCTTTTTTTTTTTTTTTTACCGGGAGGTCCCAGGGATCGAACCCAGGTCCCTCCATATGGGAGACGGATGCTCAACCATTTGAGCCACATCCATCCCTCTTAAGTGTTCTTTATATATTCTAGGTATACATCCATCATCATTGATATGGTTTCCAAATATTTTCTCCCATCTGTGGGTTGACTTTTCACTTTCTTGATAATGTTTTTTGAAGTACAAAAGTTTAAAATTTGGTGACATCCAGTTTATTCTTTTGCTGCTCATGTCTGATTCAAGGTCATGATGATTTATGCCCATGTTTACTTCTAATGGTGTTATAGTTTAGGCTCTTACATTTAGGACTTTGATCCATTTTGAGTTGTTTTGTATTTGGTGTGAGGTTAGTGTACAACTTTATTCTTTTACAGGGACTATCCAGTTGTTTAAGCACCATTTGTTGAAAAGACTATTCTTTCCCCATTGAATGGTCTTGGCACCCTTGTGAGAATCACTTGACCATAGATGTATGGGTTTAGTTCCTGAATCTCAATTCTATTCCACTGAGCTATATATCTATCCTTGTTCAGTACCACACTGTCTTGCTTACCATTGCTTTGCCTTAAGTTTTGGAATTGGAAGTATGAACTCTCTAACTTTATTCTTTTTCAGGATTGTTTTGACTATTCTTGGTCCTTTGCTTTTCCACATGAATTTTAATTGGCTTGTTAATTTCTACAAAAAGTCAGCTGGGATTCTCATAGGGATTGTATTGAATTTGTAGATTAGAGAGCATTGCCTTCTTAAAAATATTAAGTCTTCCAATCCATTAATATAGGATGATTTCCAATTTATTTAGATCTTTAATTTCTTTCAAGAATGATTTGTGGTTTTCAGAGTATATATTTTGCATTTCTTTTTACTATTTATTCCTAAGTATTTTACTCTTTTTGAAGCTATTGTAAATGGAATTCTTCTCTTAACTTAATTTCATATTGTTCATTGCAAGTGTATAAAAACATGATTGATTTTTGTTTATTGATCTTGTATGTTGCAGCCTTACTAAATTCCTTTTATTAGTTCTAAATTTTGTTAGTGAATTACTTAGGCTATTCTATATACAAGATCATGCCACCTGTTAATAGAGATAGTTTTAATTCTTTCTTTCTAATTTGGTTGCCTTCTATTTCATTTTCTTGCCTAACTGCACTGGCTAGAACCTCTAGTACAATGTTGAACAGTTGTAGTTAGAGTGAATATCCTTATCTTATTCTGGATCTTAGGGGGGAAAGCAGCCAGTCTTTCACCATTATGTATGATGTCAGCTATGGTTTTTTTTTTTTTTTTTTTTTTTTTTTTAATAGATGCCTTTTAATAGGCTGAGAAAGTTCCCTCTTATACCTAGTTTGTTGAGCGTTTTTATCATGAACGTGTTAGGTCTTGTCAAATGCTTCTTCTGTGTCTATTGATATGGTACATTACAGTAATGGATTTTTTTGATTCAGACCAAACTTGCATTGCTGTGATGAATCTGTTTTGTTCATGGTGTATAATCCTTTTAATATATAGGTAGATTCGGTTTGCTGGATTTTGTTGAGGAATTTTGCACTTATATCCATAAGATATTGGTCTGTAGTTTTCTTTTCTTGTCATATCTTTGTCTGATTTTGTGATCAGGGTAATATTGACCTCATAGAATGAGTCAAGGAGTTTTCCCTTCATTTTTCTTTTTTGTAAGAGTTTGTGAATTATTGTCAATAATTCTTTAAATATTTGGTAGAATTCAGCAGTGAAGTCCTCTGGGCCTGACCTTTTCCATGTGGATAGTTTTTTTATAACTATTTCAATCTCTTTACTTATTAGAGGTCTATTCAAATTTTCTCTTTCTTCTAAAGTCAAGTAGTTTGTGTCTTTCTGGGAATTTGTCCATTCATCTGTTATCTAATTTATTGTTATAAAATCTTTCATAGTATTCTTTTCTGATGCTTTTTACATCTGTAAGGTTGGTAATAATGTCCTTTCTTTCATTTCTGATTCCAGTAATTTGTCTTCTTTTTTTCTTTTCTTTTTCAGTCTAGTTAAAGGTTTGTCGATTTTGTTGATCTTATCAAAGAATTAGCTTTTAGTGTCATTGATTTTTCTGTTATTTTCCTGTTTTCTGTTTCATTAATTTCCAGTCTTAATCTTTATTATTTCCTTCCTAATGCCTACTTTAACTTTATTTATTTATTTATTTATTTATTTTTAAAGATTTATTTTTATTTATTTAATTATGCCCCCCTTGCTGCTTGTGCTCATTGTGTCCATTTGCTGTGCATTTTTCTGTGTCTGTTTGTCTCCCTTTGTTGAATCATCTTGTTGCACCAGCTCGCTCACCATGCCGTGCGGGCCATCAGCTCACCATGCTGCGCGGACTGGCTTGCCCTCACCAGGAGGCCCCGGGAATTGAGCCCAGGGCCTCCCATATGGTAAACAGGAGCCCAACCACTTGAGCCACAGCTGCTTCCCCCTACTTTAACTTTAGTTTTCTCTTCCTTTTTTGGTAAAGTTGGAAGTGTAAGCTATAGATTTGAGATCTTCTTTTTTAATGTAGGTTGCACTGCTTTAGCTGCATTCCATAAGTTTTGGTATGTTGTACCTTCATTTTCCCTCATATGGAAGCATTTTCTAATTTCCCTTGTGATTTCTTCTTTGACCCATTTCAGAGTATGCTGTTTAATTTTCACTTATTTTTGAGTTTCCCAAATTATCTTCTGTTATTGATTTATAAATTCATTCTATTGTGGTCAGAGAACATATTTTGTTTTCTTTCAATATTTTAAAATTTATTGAGGTTTATTTTATGGCCTAGCATATGGTCTTATCTTGGATAATGTTCCACAAACACTTGTGAAGATTGTATATTCTGCTGTTGTTGGGCAGAGTGTTCTATAGATGTCTGTCAGGTTTAATTGGACAAATATCAATTTGAATAACCATTAGATGTCAAACTGATAAAGGAACTCTCAAAAGATTTTCTTTAAACTATCTTAATTTATGCTTTTTTTCCTGGCCTTAGTGACTTCAAGTTTGTATTTCTAAATCTTAGTGGTCCAAAGTTTTTTCCAATTATTTTAAATAGTTTCATATGAGACCTCCATATTCATGACAGAATTTTCTGTTCTCTCTATAGAGTGTAGATGGAGCCTGTCAGTATATGCTCTAGACCATTGATCCTTTTTTTTTTTTAGGTACCCGGGCCAGGGATTGAACCTGGGATCTAGTATGTGGTACGCCAGTGCTCAACCACTTGAGCTACACTGGCTACCTAAACCACTGATTCTTAATCCTTAATTTTGCAATACTTCTCTGCTTCACCAACTATTTCAATTTTCAAATTCACACACACACTGCTGGAAACCCAAGTTAATTTTAGTACAGCTGATTAAACATGATGTGGCATCAAAAAAATCTATTTTTGATTTTAAAAGTGAACATGTTCACTACAACATGGATGAACCTTGAAACCTTTATGCTAAGCGAAAGAAGCCAGACACAAAAGGCCTCCCATTGTATAGGCAAATCCATGGAGAGAGAAAGTAGATTAGTGGTTGCTTAGGGCTTGGGAGAGGAGATAATGGGGAGTTAATGTGAGTCAGGGGTCTCTAAGACCAGCCCCAGGTTGGAAGGCTTGCAATATTCAACAAATAGTCATACCCACAGCCATGATTTATTACAACAAAAAGATATAAGGAAAAGTCAGCAAAGGGAAAAGATGGATGGGGCTAAGTTCAGGGAAACCAGATACAAGGTTCCAAAGGTCCTCTCCCCCTGGAGTCACATAGGGCACATTTAATTCTCCCAGCAATGAGTTGTGACAACATGCGTGAAAAGTTATCAATCAGGGAAGCTTATTTAAGACACAGTGCCCAGGGATTTTATTGGGGGCTGGTCAAGTAGGCAGCTTCTGACCGGAAGGTACCAAAATGCCAGACTCCTGGAAGGAAAGCGGATGTTCAGCATAAACCACATTGTTTGCATAAACAGTTAAGCCACCGTGAGCCACTCTTATCACTTAGGGTGGTGGGAGCCCACTTGAATCTAGTTCCCAGATATCAGCCAAGGGCCAACCTTGCCAGCAGGCCTTTCTAAGAATAAGCAGGCTTAGACCTGCTACATTAATTCTTTTTCTGCACAGACTGTTTCTTTTTGGGGTGACAAAAATGTTATGGAATTAGATAGTGGTGATGGGAGCACAACTTGTGAATATACTAAAAACCATTGCATTGTACACTTTAAAAGGGTACATTTTAAACCCACCATTTTTCTAATAAAAAGGGTGAATTGTATCTCAATAAAATAAACATATAATTATATAAAATGAGCATATTCATTGTAGACATCTAGGCAGATATAGGAAAAGCAAAAAAGTCAGTTTTATGGCCCAGAAAAAAACATGGCTAATATTGTAGTATGTTTCCTTACTTTCGTTAAACAGAATAATTATGTAATTGCTTTCATATTAGATAAACAGTTAAAATCCCCCCCCCCACACTTGCTGTCTGTGTCCATTCACTGGGTGATCTTCTGTGTCTGTTTCTTGCCTTTTCTTTTCATTTTTCTCCTCCAGGTTTCACCGGGATTCGATCCTAGGGACCTCTGATGTGGGAGAGAGTCACCCTGTCACTTGCACCACCTCAGTTCCTGATTTCTGGCATGTCTCGCCTTGACTTTCCCCTGCATCTCTCTTAAGTTGCATCATCATCTTGCTGCGTGGTTCGCTGCATGGGCCTGGCTTGCCATGTGTCCACGCAGGCCCGGCTCTCCTGCTCGCCTTTTTACCAGGAGGTCCTGGGGATTGAACCTGGGTCCTCCCATATGGTAGACAGATGCTCAACCACTTGAGCCACATCCGCTTCCCTAAAATTTTTTTGTTACAGAAGTTGTAGGTTTACAGAAAAATCATGCAGAA
The DNA here is from genome assembly GCA_026826555.1 of Tolypeutes matacus. Classification (NCBI taxonomy): domain Eukaryota; kingdom Metazoa; phylum Chordata; class Mammalia; order Cingulata; family Chlamyphoridae; genus Tolypeutes; species Tolypeutes matacus. The sequence continues at coordinate 5,428,244 of JAKSZT010054138.1, read as the reverse complement.
AGTAAAGTTCCTATATACCACCCCCCCACAGTTTTCCTTATTATTAACATTTTGCATTAGTGTGATACCTTTGTTACAATTGATGAACCAATATTATTATAATTATATTATTAACTAAAATCTATAATTTACATTGGGGTTTATTCTTTGTGTTGTACATTTCTATTTTTTAAAAAAATTCTGATAACATATATACAACCTAAAATTTCCCATTTGAACCACTTTCAAGTATACAATTCAGTCTTGTTAATTACATTTACGATGTTATGCTACTGTCACCACCATCCATTACTAAAACTTTTCCATCACCCCAAATAGAAACTCTGAACCAATTAAACATTAACTCTCCATTTTCCTTCCCCAGCCCTGCTCCTGGTATATCCTGTATTTTAGTTTCTGACTTTATGAATTTGCATACTCTTATTTCATGTAAGTGAGACTATACAGTATTTGTCCTTTGTGTCTAGCTTATTTCACTCACATGATGTCTTCAAGGTTCATCCGTGTTGTTGCACGCATCAGAACTCCATTCCTTTTTATGGCTGAATAATATTTCATTGTGTATGTATACCACATTTTAAAAAAAAGATTTATTTATTTATCCCCACCCCCTCATTGTTTGCACTTGCTGTGTCTGTTCATCTTCCTTGTTTCTTTCTTTTTTTTTTTTTTTAGGAGGCACCGGGAACAGAACCTGGGACCTCCGATGTGGGAGGGAGGCACATAATCGCTTGAGCCACCTCCATTCCCTGCTTTGTTGTGTCTTTCATTACGCTTTTTTCTTCTTGTGTCTCTTGCTGCATTATCTTGTTGCGTCAGTTTGCTGCACCTGCCCATCACGCCAGCTCGCTGTCTTCTTTAGGAGGTGCTGGGAACCGAACCAGCGACCTCCCAAGTGGTAGGTGGGAGCTCAATCGCTTGAGCTACAGCTGCTTCCCTGTATACCATATTCTTCCCTTGATAGATACTTGGGTTGCTCTCCCCTTTTGGCAATTGTGAATAATGCCACTATGAACATCAGTGTTGGAATATCTTTTCAAGTCCCTGCTTTCAATTTTGGGGGTATATACTTAGAAGTGACATTGCCAGGTCATATGGTATTTGGATAGGCAGTTTTGTATTCTGTTTTTTCTGTGCCCCATTATCTTGTAATATATGGCATCTAAAATGACAGTCACAGAATCTAATGATACATATATACTACAATTAGAAAGGTTGGGGATGTATATTTTGAATGTCTTAGGTTTTTTTTTTTTTTTTTTCCTTTTAATGATCATATTTGATTGATTCTAAGATACTTAAAAAGGATTTGAGGTGGAAAAATGCAAAACACCATCATATCTGATGGTGATTGTAAGATAAATTCAGATTTCTGAAATGTTACCATTTGGAAAAAGCAGACACCTTAAAATGGGACTCATGCCAAACTTTATCTGGAGTTTTACGACATAAAACAAGGCCTTGCCTTTTCCCATTCCCTTCCCCCAAGTTTCGTTGTATAAGTACTTGTGCAAAACCTGAGATGTAGGGAACGTTCAGCAAGTTGCCTGAGGTTATAATAAAAATTGGTAGCAAAGTGATGGAAGAAGCCATCAGTTCCTACGTCCCTGCCGTACTGTTACAGGGGTTGCCTGCTTGGTCAACAACTTTGTGCTAAGTCTGGAGACATGCAACGTTCTCCACTATTTGCTTCTCATCTTGCTTTCAAGCCTTTAGCTAGTTTCCTTTCCATGCTCTATACTCAGACCCTATCAGGCCAAATACAATCCCCGATTCTTTCACCTACCCCTGCTTTGGAGCCTTGTTTCTTCCACCTCGACTGTCCTTCTCTAGCCTCCTGTCCATGTGTTTGAATCCTAATCAATGTTCAAGGCCCAGCTCAGATGTCATATCATCTATGAAACTTTCCTTCCCCCCCCTCCCTCCATTTAGATGAGATAACCTCTCCCTTCATCCTCTATATTATGTATTTCCATCATAGCACACTGTCCTCTACCTTGGATTTCAGCGAGTCGATTATATGCCCATATCTTTGGATAATTTTTTAAGCTTTGTGAAGTGAGGTATTCTGTTCACGTTCTCACGGCCCACAGCACATACCTAGCAGAGAAGACAAAATGGAACTCAGTAGCTATCCGGCGAACTGATTTATGATGGATTGGAAGGAGGCTCCAGTTTGTGTTAGCAGAAGAGGGGTTTTGTGTGAATCTTGGTCTTCCTTTGTAAGTATAGAATTATGTGAGTCTTTCATACTGTATCTTTATTGCAGAACAAAGTACTGCACGGTTTTACTGTAATCCAGTGGAATTCATTTTGTGATGGTTTCACGATTACCCTTTTATTTGTTCCGCCTTTTGAAGCATAGTACTTGTCAAGACAGTCTTTCAATTTGTTGCATGTGCTAAGTGATTACTGTTTACAGATGGTATAGAGTATCTGACGTTCAGATTGAAAGGGAAAAAAATTGCACTCATAGATTCCCATCTGCCTCATTATGGGATTTAGGGCTCAGAACAAAATCTAATTTTATCTGGTTCCCGCACATCAGTAATAGGGAAGTTTCAAAGAGATGATTGCTGAAAGTGAGCATCATTGTTAGGAATTTTGAGCTGTAAAAATAAAGGAGTTTCTTGCAGAAGATTGTTTATAAACAGTTCTGATATGCTTTAGGATAAAACCCAGCCTGCAAGAAAATGGGAGATTATGAGCCATATCTAGTTAGTTATTGGCATTAGAGCTAATTGAGTGTATTTTATGATTCGAGTTTAGATAGCCTATCTGCAGGTTAGGAAACCAAACAGATGGCAAAAGCTTGTCTAAATCTCCTACTAAATTCTACCTTGTGTACAAACAGTGCCTGGCGACTTGTTCAATGCGCGCCCCTTGAATGAATAAGTGCGTGAACAGGAGCGCCTCCGAGCACGTGTCCTCATCTGTAAGGTGTGGGTTTTAATAGCTACCTTGGAGGACTCTTGTTAAGACCAGAGACAATGTAGGTGCTTAGCAAACGTGAGCTGTGGTTAATCATTTATTACACTTTCCCCCTCTGTTTTCACATGGGTGGTGGTAGTGGGTTGGTTGCCATGGAAGAGGCCTTTATCTTTCTGCTTGACATTTCCGTTATTTTCCTTTCTTTTTTTATTTGTTTTCACTCTGCTTTTGCCTATGGCATCCTCTTATTTTATTTTTAGGAGAACAAGTGAGAATGGAGGCATTTGCTATTCTGAGTAGTTTATTTGCCATGGTTTGGTTGTGCTTGAATGGAGCTGCATATGTGGGGGGCATGTTTCAGAACCTATATTCTTCTAGCAGATATGAATAGAAACCCCGGGGAGGGGATACACATAAAATGAGGGAGAACGTCACTGTGACTTGAAGCTCCTTGGTGGGAATTACTGTTGGTATACCATGATCTGGAGGAAAAGTGCTTTCTATCAAATGGGGAGACTTTTAGATACTTATTTATTTACTTTTTTGACTTTCATTTTCCACATAGGAATCATAAACTCAGTGGAACTGATATTCCTTGGAATGGTAATAATCACTCAAATCATGGAAGCATAGACTCTTGGAGAAGAAAAAAGATAATCTATTCCAACCTCTCCTACACCCCAACTAACACTCAATGGTACTCTCTAGCATCCTTGTTCCCCAGAGATGCTTGGCTTTTGTGGGTACATCGTTAGTGATGGGAAAGGGCTTCCCTACCTTCCATGGCAGTCATTTTATCTACAGATTGGTTTGAGTTCTAGAACAAAATCTTTTTTTTTTTTTTTTTTTAAATGAGTCTCCATAGTGCTCTCTGTTGCTTTCTGTCTTCTGAAAAGCCACCCAGCCAACCCACCAACCCAACATTACCTGATCAAATAAATTTGGGCAACAATGCATATACCTAGACCCTACTCCCAGAGTCACAATGTGTGCCCATGTGTATTCACAGCTTGGCAGCTCTGGAGATTGTTGAATGTGTTTAACCACCAATATTTCACAAGCTCATTTGATTCTGAACCTTTACTTTCCCCCAGAACACCTCTCCACAACCTAGAACATTATCTGGCTCATAGTAGGTGCTTAATAAATAGGTGTTTTAAAAAGTGAATGAATTTAAAATAAATCCTTGAAAACTTTAAAATGCTTCACATGTCAAGTTACCTCGGGTTCCATATTTCTTCAAGTGACACAATCCGAATGGAACAGATCGAAAGTGTATACCTTTCTCTTCTGTGTAAACCATCCTAAATATAGTCTTTATTCCTGAGCTTTTCATTCTTCATATTTGAATTCTGAGCTTCTATCCTATTGTCATTTGTACCACTACCTTGTATGTTATAGAAGAAATATTAGTGATATGTATGCACTTTCTGGTCAAGACAGTGAAAGCATGTAGCTTTTGCTTCCTGATACCATATGTGTGGAATGGATGGGCAAGCATTTTTCTTTTCCTTTGTTTTCATTGTGTGGCTGGTTTTGTTCGATTGTGCAAGCACGTGGTTCTTCAGCAGAGGTCTTCGATGAAGAGCTGCTTGATGAGGGTTCCTAGGCATCATTCTCAGGGTGTCATTCAGATTACTTATTGAGTTAGTGCCCTTTACTTGGCTTCCCAACCAGCTCTTTTCAAGCTTGGCAACCCGTCCAGGGTAAGGAGGACCCATGCCTTTTATTTTGTAAGTAATTGCATGTTCCACGTGATACAAATGGACAAGCCTCATATCGAATGTGACTCTGGTCAAGAAGGAACATGCTGCAATGGGAACTTGATTCAGCTTTGGTGATCCCGGCTTTATATTTCTCAGGCTTTGGAATAAAAGAGTTTAAAGGGTCAGCAAGAGGAACATTGTAAATCATTTCGGTTCTCACTTTTATATTACAGGATGAAATCTGAGTGGACATTCAAGAGGGTCAGATGCAAAGCTGAGTGTAACTCAGTGTCCCAACTTCCTTCGAAGTCAGTACTCTCTGTTTCTTTGTTCTCAGCAACAAGCTCACCTAATCCTTTGTTACTGCTCAATGATAACGCGGGGTCTTTGGTCTCCTTTCCTGTGCTATCTCCTCTCCCTTCAGCATGTTTCCAACCCAGAACATGATCCTATCTGAAAGTAGTAACATCCTCTCTTTTAGCCATGATTTCATCCTTTTGCATATAATGGGAATGCTGTTTTGTGAGCATAATTGTTGGAGACATTTTAAGAAAGAAAACACTGGTATGGTTTTCTTTTCTGGAAGGGTGTTAAGTGTTGCCAGATTTCATAAAATGGGAGGGGCCATGACGCTCATTTCCTGTATTGCCCTCACATCTAAAATGAGGATCACGAGGCGAGAGTTGGGGAGTGACCTGCCTAAGGTCACAGGAGAGCTCAGTGGCCTAGCCAGCACTCAGCCCAGGCTCTCCCACTCCCAGCCCATGGGCCTTTTTTTTAATAATTTTTTTTTTAAGATACCTAGATTACATAAATGTTACACAAAAAATATAGGGATTCCCACATGCCCCACTCCCCACACCTCTCACAACCTCCCACATAAACATCCTTCATTAGTGCGGCACTTTCATTGCAATGGATATACACAACCTGGGGCTTTGCCATTAAGTATGGACCATAGTTCACATTGTAGACCACACTCTCTCCTACACAGTTCTGCATGTTATGTGATGATATAAAATGGCCTAAATCTGTCATTGCAATGTCATTCAGGATGATTCTCAAGTCCCAAAAAAGCCCCTGTATTACACCTGTTTTCCCTCTCCCTGCCCCCAGAGCCTCCAGTGGCCACTGGCTCCACATCAATGTTGTAATTTCTTCCATTGCTAGAATCACAATATGTCTATAGTAGAATACCAGTAAGTCCACTCTAGTCCATAGCTCTTCCCCCAATCCTGAGGATTCTTGGATGGTGATGCCCACTCCACCTCTAATTGGATGGGACCCTCTTGCTTGCAGTTGTCGGCTCTCTCATTTCCTTGGTATGGTAGTTGTCAATCCTCACCTCCTTGTTAGTTGTCCTGGGTGAGTCCAATGACCTGGAGAGTAGGTGTTGCAACTCTGCTGAGGCTCAGGACCCAGCTGGCACATGGACAGCCTAAAGAGTCCAGTCTCTTGGATGTACACGTACAAACTCTAGCACCAAATATAGGTTTAAATAGAAGGGACAGTTGAGCCATGTGTAGGGAAGACATAATTCAGTCCAACTCTGTCACTCTCAGGACCACAAACTCCAAAGTAGGGCCCACTGACAAGGCACCAAACTCCAGAGCAGTCCACCCTGACCATAGGACCTGGGTGTCTCCAGAGCCCTCAGGAGCCCCACTATTTGGGGATAGTATCCACTTTGGCAGTCAGCCCCGAGGCTTCTGTTATCACTTGAATGCATGAAAAAAAAAAAAAAAAAAACACCTGAGCATGGTTTCTGGAGCTATGCAAAAGCCTGAAAGGTAGGGGAGGAATCAAGCTGCACATATTAGTGCTTCCAGATCTGCCATTTGCCATAAAATTCACCACTTTATCCAAGGGATTCCCGCTGATCAAAGTAGGGGGGTACATTTCGATTTTGGCATTACGTAGGAATATTTTCATGTCGAATGCACTCTCATTTAAAAGGCAGAACATGGGTGGGAACTGTCGTTCTTGCAGGCTCCTGTGCAGAGTCCTCATCCTCTTTGCACTGGCTGCATTTCTCACCCATCCTCCATAGCCCCATGACAAAACTTGTCCATGCGTGACACATGCTTGTGGCTGTCAGAAGCACATTTTTGTATTTGAGGAGACCCATAAGATTGCAAGAAGAATTGGGCTCAGCAGTCTGTATGTAGAGACACTCCAAGGAGCTGATTTTCAGCTTCTGATACATGGCAGATTTGTGATGGCACGTACCGTACCTTATTATGAAAAGAAAGTTGCCAGTTAGTTGCTTAAAGTTTCAAATTGCGGGTGAGGGCGCGGTCGCCATTCGGTGACCCTAGTCTGTTGTGTAGTGCCGGCCCACTTAGAAATCGTTTTCTTTGTGCCCCTGAGCAGTAGTGGTCCTGATAAACCACATCCATACGGTGTGATTTGAGGAACCCTAAGAAAGGTAGCATGTATCAGCCTATCACCACCACACACTGAGTCTCAGAAGGCCTTTTGCAGCAGAGGAAACTGTGCAAAATAGGCTGGGAAAGATGGCTTCTGGAAGGGATGTGGCACCTTAGGCGATGATGCCAACCATCCAAAATAACCTACTTTGATGAGTTATCCTTTAAAAAGTTATCCTTGCTCAGGGACCAGAGGCAGGAAGTAGACTTTGATTTTTGGCCCCTGGAGCGTTCACTAGCATTGACCATTACAAGTTAGCACATTAAGATCAGGGGAAAAAAAAAACCTAAACCATATTGCACAATGCCTGGACCTCATTCTAGCTGAAATAATAAAAAATGAGTTAATAGGCCACTGTTTATTGAGCACCTATTCTTTTTTTTTTTTTTTTTTTTAAGATTTTTATTTATTTATTCATTTATGCCCCCCTTGCTGCTTGTGCTCGCTGGGTCAGCTAACCTCGCCATATGGGCGGGCTTGCCTTCACCAGGAGGCCCCGGGAACCGAACCCGGGGCCTCCCATATGGTAAACGGGAGCCCTACTGATTGAGCCACAGCCGCTTCCCATGAGCACCTATTCTTATGCCCATTATTTTACACTCAGTATAGCACCCTGTGAGGTAGATGTTATTATACCCAGTTTATGGGTGAGGAAACAGAAGCTCAGAGGAGCTCAGTAACTTGTCCATGTTTGCAGAGCCAGTAAAAGCAGCAAGGTTGGATGTGAATCCAGGTCTTTCTGACTCCAAAGACTACAGGCTTAACCACTCCACTGTGCTCTCTGGCTCTTTTCCCCATTTAAGAAATGGCATAATAACGCCTACCTGGGGTTGTCTTAAGGATTCAGTAAGATGCAAGATCTGAAAAGCTTTTGCCTAGTATGCTAATGAAGTCTTGTGAAAGGAAAGGCCGTGTATCCGCAGTGGAAGACAATCTGCTACAGTGTCTCTATATGACTATCTACTCTTCATAAAAAATCCGGATGTCCCCGAGCTTGCACCTTTTGCCCTTGTCTTTCTAGCGAGTGAGAGTAGCTTGTATCCTGGGCATAGTTCTGAGAAGCAGGTCACTGGTCCCGCTTACCTAGGGATTTTTTTAAGAGCATGATTTCCTGGCCATATAGCTGAGAGAGAAAGAAGAGATCATCAGAGCGTGTATATGGACCCTGGTATGTGGCTCCCCAGAGTCCTTTGTTAACATAACGAGAAACCACGTGCATGTTTCTAGCTGTACTTGAACATATATATTGTTCCCCAACCCCCTACCCCCGCCGCCCCTTTCTTGTTTTCTCCTAGAAACTGAGCTGCTTCTCCGTGTAAAGGACATCAGTCACTTCTTAATGCAAGACATCGCCTTCTTGTCTGGTAAGCAAACTTTCTCATGTGTTTATTCCAGATACATGTGTGGCTCGATTAGCAAAGTTAGTTTGATCCTTATTATGTAAATAGCATTATATATTTTTAGAGATGTAACTATGGTTTACTCACCCTTAGGGAAAGTTTGGCTTAGGGACAAGCAACTGACTTTCAGGTATGAGAGTAATTCAAACTATACCATGCAACAATATATTTATTATCTTTAACAGAGAAGAAACATTTCCCAGTATGTGCATTGTTGGCATGAAAATGAATGCTTCTTAGGTGTTGCAAGGACAAGACACCATCTTATTCCTTTTAAGCAGTTTAATTATTTCTCCTAAGATGACCCCGACATGCTCAGTGTACTCACCAAACATTTTACTATATAGATGAACCTAATTGGGCATTTCAATTTCTGCTTGAATGATTATGATTAGTGGTAATTTTGAAGCCGTGGTAACTTAAGTAATGTGGTTTCATGTTTTATTTTATAAGTGGTATAAATGCATGGCATACTGTCCTAGTAAATTTAGCTGTATGTTAGGTTAACTTGTAGGATTTGGAGACTTTTACTTACACTTATCCGTGTTTTCTGAACTGTGTTCCACATAGAAACATCCCCAGGGTCTATTGCCCCTTCCCAGCCCCGTTTGCCACACTTTTCCTTCCTTATCTGTTTTTTGTGGTTGTTTTCTGAATGCTTCTTGGTATGGTTTCTTTTGAAGAGGGGGCTTCCGATTAGATAAAATAATGAAAATCTTCCCATTCAGAATATAAGTATCTCTTTTGTTCTGTTCTCACAAATTTATTACTTCATACAGTACTTAGAGGTTCTCAGGGTTAATAACAGGTTACAGATGAGTCTAGGATAATCTACCCTTTCGAAACCTTGCATCCTTTCCTTTGATTAGTGTAGTTTGCCTAAGTGTTAGATGGTTCTGTCCTTACCTAGACTAGCTTTTCTGGTTTGGAAGGGAAGCTGAAAAATCTAGAGTTATACAAGACATATGTTAACTTATATATTATGTATTATTTGTATTATTAGTTCTACACCATACTGTACCAATAGAGCTCCTTGATAATTTGCTAAATCTCTTGGCTCAGAGTTTCAGAGGTTCTCTTTTGCATTCCTTTAGAATTCTTGGGTCATGGCATTGCTCTCAGTGATTATCGTCCCTCTCTTTGTTATTTTCAGTCTAGAATATCATACGTGAAGATTTACCATCATTTGCTTTAATACTTTGACCAGTTTGTCTTAAAATAAAATTTGGGAAGGGGACTCTCATGTTTGCCTTGGTAAAGATAAAGGCAAAGACCTAATTTGATCTTTTTGCCATGTGCACTAGAGAAGATTGTGTATACTGCTTTTGTTGGGTGGAATGTTCTAAAAAGGTTAATAGTCAAATTGGTTTATAGTTTTTTTCAGGTGTACTCTGTCTTTGCAGATTCTCTGTCTACTTGCTCTATTAATTTTTGAGAGAGGGGTGGTGAAATCTTGGGCTATGATTTTGTGGATTTGTCAGTTTTCTCTCACAATTCTATCAGTTTTTGCTTCATGTAATTTGTAGTTCTGTTATTAGGTGCATAAGCATTTAGAGTTGTTATGTCCTCCTGATGAATTGACCCCTTTATCATTATCAAATGGCCTTCTTAATCTTTTGTAACATTCTTGGCTCTGGAATCTACTTTGTCTGATATTAACACAGCCACTATAGCTTTTAGGGGGCTAGTGTTAGCATCTTATATCTTTTTTCATCCTTTTATTTTTAATGTATTTGTGCCTTTATGTTTAAAGTGTCTCTTGTAGGCAGAATAAAGTTGTATCCTGCTTTTTAAAATCCAATTTGATAATTTGTGCCTTTAAATTTGGGTGTTTAGGTCATATACATTTAGTAGGATCATTCATATGATTTGGTTTAAATCTACCATCTTACTATTTGGTTTCTATTTGTCCCAATTTTCCCCCTCTTTTTCTGCCTTTTTTTTTGATGGAGTATTTTTTATTTATCATTCTATTTTATCTCCTTTGCTATTGTCATATTTTTATTTCACATTGAATTTCCACCTACAGAGAACTTGTGGTCTTTTTTCCATTTTATGAATAATATTGCTATTATTGCTTATGTCATTTCTTTCATGAATCCAAGAGACCGTCGCTTTTTTACTGTATTTGGTGGTCTGTATCTCTGCTTCCTCACCGTGACTTGAAGAGGTCAATTATATCAAGGTTTTCACTTGCTGTCAAGATGTCAGTTACCCATTTTGAATTTATGCTCATAGCATTAATATAGAAACAATTATTTTCCAACCCCCTTGTTTGTCCAATTTGGGGGATCAGCTATTTTTTCATCCACCTTTGTTATACGTATTCCATGAAATTTTCTTCTGACTGTATTAATTCATTTTACCTTCTTTTTTTCTTTTCATTTAGAATCCATTCTGCCACATTTTAAAGTGTCAGGAGCTTGGTGCCATTTTAGTTTCTGTGGAGATCCTTATTCTTAGAAAAGTTTCACTGGCCCTAGAGAATTTTCTAACTGACCCCCTCAAATCCAAAATCCTCTTCCTTGCATTGTTGTCCTGTAAATCGTTAATTTCTTTGATTTTGTTATACTGTTTTAGGTGGCCGTGGGAAGGACAATGCTTGGATCATTACATTTCCAGAAAACTGTAATTTTAGATGTATACCAGAAGAAGTAATAGCAAAAGTGCTAACTTACTTGACCTCGATTGCAAGGTATAGCATTTAATTACTTTTTTTTTTTTCCAATTTTTTAAATAGCTGGTACCCATTTGAATGTAATAACAGGAAAATGAATTGTTAGTGTGTGGCTATTGTTATTACTGTACATAATCAACAGACTCATCTTCAGAGCAGATAAATATAACTTAGAAGAGGGAAACTGACAGTACATAAATTGCTATAAAATTATATTGAGGACCTACGAAAAAAATGGCAGGTCTAGAAGTATTTGTCCCTATGAAGAAGAACATAGGTTGAAAGTGGTGGACATAAAGCCTTTAATTTACCTAAAAGGAAATCATGCCTGCCAAGAATGGTGGTAGCCATTCCTTCATTTTTTCCAAGGGTAAAACAATAAGACTGAATGTTAAATAGAACCAAAAGTAGTGTTGGGAGATATTGGGAGGAACTTCTTGATGTTAAAATTCTTTTGAGGGAGCAGATGTAGCTCAGTGGTTGAGCGCCTACTTCCCATGTACGAGGGCCTGGGTTCAATCCCTGGTACCTCCTAAAAAAAAATATTTTGAAACTAAAATGCTTTAAAAGAGAAAGTTTCAGAAGTGTCAAAGATGTTATTTATGCTGAAGACAAACTTCTCAAAGGAAGCGTTTTCCAGTTTCTAACCCTGAAGACTAAGAGGGCACACTTCTAGGATGGTAAAATTGTGAAGAGTCTCCTAAACAGAACTCAAATCCCAGGATACAAAATTTACAGGGCATCCCTTGAAGATCAAAAGTAGTCTTTTTAGGGCAAATAAAATGCCTATCACCCATTAAACTATCTTTCTTCAAGGTACAGACTAGAGAATGATACATATATTTAGCAGTTTTTGGGTCATTGACTCAGAATGGATTGCCAGGGATAATTAAATCTGAAGTCAGGAAGAACAGCTCTCTATCAGGTTTTCCCATCCTCAAGGTTGCAGTATTCCAAGTCCATTCGACTTACATATCTGCATTACACCCATTTGACTTACATATCTGCATTACACCATTACTTTCCTAGGTGAAAGTTTGACATTAGTGCTGAAAAATAAATTTCCAGTAGTGAAGAGAGGGGTATATGAAATCAAATTGGTTTTCTGAGGGAGCGCTTTGTAATAGTTTTCCAAATTCAAACCTGACTTTGGTCAAGATGTCAAATATACATGAAATAATCAGAAGTGTAAAGCATGCATAGCAAACGTGGATTATTACTAAGGAAAGTGTATTATTGCCTCTTATCTTGCAGGCAAAATGGATCTGACTCCCGGTTTACCATTATTCTAGATCGAAGACTGGATACATGGTCTTCTCTCAAAATCTCTCTCCAAAAAATCTCAGTAAGTACTTACACATTCTAAAGTCATTTCTCATTTTTAAAAATTTTACATTATCTTTTCTGTTTGAGGGGGGTACAAGCAAAGAGTCTTTTGATACTGATGGAAACAATAAAAATAGATGTGAAGTGGGAAAGTAGCATGAAAAGTTGGAGACTGAGCTAAACAACTCCACCAAATAGAACCTATTCAGAAAGAATGGGCAGTTAGAGGTTCAAGTTGTAAGTGAGAAGAGGTGCATGGTTTCCTTTGCCTTTCAGAGCAAGGGAAGTTTTTATGGGGACTTTTATTTTTTTTCAGAATGGAAAGAGCTGTGATATAGTCTCACGAGTATAAATGGAAAAGTATAAGGAAAAGAAGATTTAAAAAATCATCAGTAACCCAAGCACCCAAAAATAAGCACTTTTAACATTGTGGTGTGTATCTTTCTGGAGTTCCCATAGGGACCTCCCTCCCCTCATAGGCAGAAGGGAAGTGAGTCACCTGCAAAATGACATAGCTCCCCTACTGGAATCTAGTCCTCAGCTTCCCAAGGCCCAGAGAGAATATGAGAAAATCCTGCCCAAAGCCAAGATGGTCTTTTACATTGTTAGGCTCACCAGTATAGAGTACATTTGTCTGGCACTTCCCTTTCATTGAAGAGGAGGGAGGTTTGGAAACCAGAGAGTCCTAAGCTGGCAAGATTGGGGCTGTCTATGGAAGTACAATTTGGCCAACTTCCTCTATCAAAAAGACCAATGTAGCTGGGTATATTAGTCAGCAAAAAGGAGTGTTGATGCAAAGTACCCGAAAACTGTTGGCTTTTATAAAGGGTATTTATTTGGGGTAAAAGCCTACAGTTACAAGGCCTTAAAGAGTCCAGCTCAAGGTTGGTTTCTCACCAAAGTCAGTTGCCACGTGTTGAAGCAAGATGGCAGGCAATCTCTGCCTGGTCTCTCTGGCCTTAGCTGCTCAGCTGCTCTGTTCTCTTCAGCTGCAACGATCAGGTGAATGGCTTATCTCTCTTCCTGGGGCCACAGGATCAAAGTTCTCTCCTCTGCCATGTCTATGGAGTTTTCTTTCTTCCTGTGCCTTCTTCTGTGTGTCTTCTTGAGTGAGTGGCCATTCATATAGCTCACCAAGGGGGTGGAGACTTAACCTGAGTTACACCCTACTGACATGGTCAAATCAAGACCTAATCTTAACATGATTTAATCAAAGACATCTCAGCTGAACCTAATACAATCAAAGGGTGTCACACCCATAGGAATAGACCAGTTTACAAACATAATCTCTCTTTTTGGAATTCATAAATAATCTCAAAATGCCACACTGGGAATCAAATATTTTTTTCTTTTGAGATTCAGCCTCATCAACCACCTGAAATTCTTACCTTGTCTCATGACTGACCTCAGGAAGTCATGCCCACCAGAGCAAGTTGGTTCATTGGGTAACATGTGTCCCACTGTGATTGAGCTGCCAAGGCAAGACAAAAGTGTAGGTTGTTGGACATCTATGCCAGTGTTCTTTTTGCTATACAATTTTGCCCACAAGCTTCAAAATATATACTAGAACTCATATGGTAAATTGAATGAGATCATCATTCTTTTAGTATCCAGCATGAATTCTTCTTCATCTAGGACAAATCAGCAAAGTGGATTTTTGCTCATTTGTTCTACAGAAGTGTTTCATCATTGACAGGGGAGAGAGGAGTTAACAGCAGATTCGGCAAACTACTAAAATAAAATAGCGCAACCTTGATTTTGCAAAATGTGCTTTTGCTTTTTCAAAAGCAATCACATTTCTTAAATAATGTTGATTCTCTTTATTTCCTGATCAAGCACTGCAGGCAGGTAGCATTATAGTTGTCTTGTAGATGAGGAAGCGAGGTTGATATATATACTTTGGAAAGTCAGAGCTGAGTACCAAAAAGAACCAGGGCAAGAATTGAAATTTCATGTACTCCAGTAGTTCCTCTTTTAAAATTCCTCTGGAGAGAGTAAATCCTCTCGCCATCTATTATTAAGCCCTATCTATGGGGCTAAATGAAGTAAAAGCTATTTACCTTGCCCTGGCCTATTAGGATCAGTCCTCGGGCTTGGTGAGCCGACATCAGTTTGTGCCAACAATTGATTCTTTTGTACTAAATATAGCACTGGTTACAATAAAACACTTTTTATTGTCCAGCTTTTTTTCTTTTGACCAATACAGCCCACTTGCTTAAATTACTTTTCATTGAGTGCCCATTTGGTGTATGGCATCAGTTTTTGGGTAGGATTTTATTTTTATTAATCAAGTAGCTTGCTTGGAACAAAGATCCTATCTTTCAAAGAGAACTGTAAGATTAGGTCTCAGTCCCACTGATGTGGGGTCCACAGAGGTGTAATGATTTGTTTCTTGGGGAGTGATGCTCTTCTTTCTTTTTTCCCAGGGATATTCTCTGTGGGTAAGAATGAACCATGCTCAGTAAAGCGATCAGCACCCATAACTACCAAACTGATCGCGATGGGGCGGAGTTGGGGATACACGTTGTTTTTGGTGTTATTCTTTTTTAAAATTTTAAATGTTTCTGCTTGTGATATAGTTTCTATACCCATACTCAATCACATCAGTTCTTATCTTAACCTCTGATAGTCATTGGGCACAGTTTGCAATACTGGTCAATACTGAAGACAAGCTAATTTTAAGAGCCAAAGTTGGTATTGAGAAAGGATTCCTGGTGAAACTTGCTATTGCATAGGCAAGGGTACTATTTCACATCGGCATCTGTGAAATAATGATACAGTTCAATTTGAAAACCTTACTTTGAAAATTCCAAAATACGATATGAAGTTAGGCTATATTCCACAATTAATGAAAGGAGACAAGATGGGTTTTTAGTGCCGAAATGTGGGGAAATGTTAATTTGGGAGAGAATCCTATCCATCTTAGAAAGTTTAAATGGTATGTTCTTTCCAGATTATCGTCAGGGCAAAATTTTACAAACTGTAAGCTTTCACCAGACCAGAACCCAGAGTCTAATTTAATTTTAAAAGACAGAGTAGAAATTTTTAAGTCACATTTTAAGTGGGACAAGAGTAGAAGGTGTCAAGAGTACTACCTTCACAAAGATTCTTAGCATTCCACCTTAAAAGTCAGACTGCGCAGAGGAGAGGGCCAGTCCCACCTAGACTGCTCGGAGCTGGAGCTGGTCGAGGAGAGGCATTTTTTTTTCCCTTCCACCCCTCTTAGGATCTGCCGGATCTTGAGCAGTCCAGCACCAGCTAATTCGGGAGGTTCAGTCAGGCTAAATAATTGGGGGAACGTTACAATGAGTCGCAATGAGCAGCAGGGAAGGAGCCGTCAGCTGACTAATCAGGGATAGTGTTTTTTTTGTTTTTTTTGTTTTTTTTTTTTTTGCAGCGCTGCTATGGTGGTGGTAATGGAAGCAGCTACGGTAGCTTTGTTTGATAGAGGCTTTGGGCTGCCGTTTTTAAATACTACCCAGGAAGCAGCTCATATTTCATCAATGTTTCATTGACAATTGGAAAAGAAGAGTGTAATTGTGTATAGGCGAGATGGCAGAAGCAAATCCCCGGAGAGGCAAGATGAGGTTGAGAAGGAATGCGGTAAGGGTTTTGCCTGCAGTCCTGGAAAGCCTATTCCCAAGTTCAAGTGCAGGGATGCTGCAGCATGGTGCTATAGCACAAACTGCTGAATGGGGCTTTTTAGGACCGACGTATTTGCATGGATTGCATTGGTGGGATTACTTTGATGTTGACAATAGGGTGATTTAAAGAAGTAAGGAGGTTGAATATAATTTCAAAATACAAATGTCTTCAGGTTTATGAGGAAGCACCGTTAGTCATGCTAGTTATTTAAGGCTGCATGAACAATTTTGGCAGAATAGCTTTAAATCAGGGGTTCAAATAACATCAAAGAAAAGGATTCATCCTTTCCTTCACCTTGGTCAGTTAGAATCAGGCCTGAGACGACTTTATCAGCATTTGAAAAGGCATCACTTCCTGGGTATTGCCATACAAGTGGATTTTAAAAATCTGTAATGATTTTAAATCTTTCAGGTTTCAATTCTTCTCCAAAGTCAAACGTTAAAGATACGTAATTCTAGTCTGTTAAGGAAAGAAAAAGTGACTAATTTTCCACATAAACTAGAATTTAGAAATGTCTCCCCTCAGATACATTTCACTCTTCTAACTAAGTTTTTCCATTCCTTGATTCATCAATGTACTAAATTCCCAGCAAATTTCTAAAGTGATCTTTTGATGTACTTTGGAGAAAGTTGAGTAACACTAGCTCATTTCATAACTAACTGGTCATCCACAAGACTTTATTTTTTTATTTTTTATTTTTTTAAAGATTTTATTTATTCATTTATCCCCCCCTTGCTGCTTGTGCTCGCTGGGTCAGCTAACCACGCCGTGGGGGCGGGCTTGCCTTCACCAGGAGGCCCCGGGAACCGAACCCGGGGCCTCCCATATGGTAAACGGGAGCCCTACTGATTGAGCCACAGCCGCTTCCCTCCACAAGACTTTAAATGTCAATCATTTTCTTTCAAAACTTAAGATAGCTTTATTGAGTTTATGATTTGAAATATAATATATACTCATTAAAAAATCCCAGACAACACAGAAAAAAGAAAGACTAAAGTAAAAATTGGCCATAGAGTGAATGACATTTTGAATCAAAAGTAATATAAGGAGGGGGTGGTATATGGGAACTCTGTACTTTCTGCCTAACTTCTCTAATTAAAAAACCAGTGATATAAGGTTTACAGTAAGACTTTTATTGCAGTTGAATGAGATTGAACACCATTAGGTTTTTAATAAAGCTATTAGCTCAGAATGGCATTTTTAAAATTATACTTGGAATATGAATCTTTTTATTTTGACAAAATTATATCTTTGACTCTGCATGTGATTTCATATTATGAGAATAATAGCTTCAGACTT
>JAKSZT010054138.1:5398663-5410820 GCA_026826555.1 Tolypeutes matacus | reverse complement strand
CTGGGTCAGCTAACCACGCCGTGCGGGCGGGCTTGCCTTCACCAGGATGCCCCGTTAACCGAACCCGGGGCCTCCCATATGGTAAACGGGAGCCCTACTGATTGAGCCACAGCCGCCTAATTCCTTTTAATACATAGATGTTTTTCACAGTGCTGAACTTAGTTTCATATTATACGCACAGATAAATGCAGCACACAGATACTCATTGGATAGATATTTGTTGACTCCCTATTGTATGCAAAACACTGTGCTAGAAATAATATAGGCTCAGTGGTGAATGTGGAATGATCACCAGGCTGA
The DNA here is from genome assembly GCA_026826555.1 of Tolypeutes matacus. Lineage (NCBI taxonomy): Eukaryota > Metazoa > Chordata > Mammalia > Cingulata > Chlamyphoridae > Tolypeutes > Tolypeutes matacus. The sequence continues at coordinate 5,410,520 of JAKSZT010054138.1, read as the reverse complement.
AAGAGTTCTGTTTGGTAAAGAGGGTAGGATCTGTTCCTAAATAACTTGCGAAAGAACTTCTGGCTGATGGAGAAGGCCTCATAAAGGAGATGGCATTTGCTGGGATCTGAAATAAGGACATTGATTCTGTTACCTTTGCCTGCTTCTTTCCTATGTTTTCCTCTTAAATGAATTACTCTATATGGCTCCTAGGGACAGATATCTTGAAATGAAATTGATTGGCTCAAGTCTGAAGTCCAGAACTATAGTGGAAGACAAATTTGTTTTGCTTACATGGATAGGGCTTGGCCAGATTGGAAAATTGGAACTTCAGCTGGTGACATGATGGTTTGATCTTGGAAGGTCTCTGGAGTTGGTCTGATCCTGGAGGCTATGACAGGTAGCACCTAAGAGGATGGTCCAGTAGATGTAAAGTCCATAGAGAGGATTAAACTGGTTGTTTGGTGGCAATTGTGATGACTGTGGTCAAGTGAGAGGGAGGGGATGGGAGTGGATAGAAGAGTTGAGAAGGGCAGAAACCACAAGGAAGGAGTGTTTCCTGGGCCTGTGCTGCCCCTGAGGTCACTTGGCAAGTGGCATGGTGACCTGTTAAGTAACTTATACTTTCTGCACTCTTTAAGGGTGGGTTTATAAGGGGAAGAGTGCAGAAGTGACTCATGGGACTGGAAACTATTCTCCATAGCTTGGGGTCATGAGATTTTTCTCAGGGTATTCTGAAGAGATGGTTCAAGACCTTATCAAGGTCAGTCTTGTGCCAGTATCTCAACATTAAATTCTGTCATGATATTGGATTATTACAGTTTCCATTCTATGGGTGCCACGAAGCCAAATTATTTCTACTATTTGTTTTCACTGATAGGATTTTTCCCATTTTGCAGATAGCAAGGTCAAGTCATTCTCAAATCCTAAACCGCAAGTCTGAGGGCACGTTCAGTTTATGAAATAAGTGCTATAGTGTCCTGGAAAGAGTTTTTCTTCAGGATCCAAATAGACTGGGTCCCACTGCTTACCAGGGGAAAACTTGGGCAAGTTCCTGCACCTCTCTGTGCTCTGATTTACTCATCTGTAAAATGGTGACAATACCTACCGCTCTGCAAACTTAAAAGCCTAAATAGAATATACAAATATATATAAATATACAATAAGGCTGGCCCATACATCAAGAACCCTTCTCATGACTTCTGACTTTCTTTGCTCTAAAGATGAAAAAGGATTAGAAATTGTTTTATGGCAAGTCATCACATTTTTACGTTGTATTAGGCACTTAAAACATTTTAAAAGAATAACATAAAAGTGTGTCTGGGGTATAGGAATTGCCTCCCTTAGATACTACAAAACAGAATAGTAAACAAGGTCAACTTGCAGACTTTTGTAGCAAAATGATGTATTGGGTTATGCCTTTTGTGTTTGTTCCTGCTATAAGGTCATATATCTGGGTGATGTAGGGGTAGGCATGAGTAGAAGGGAGTAAATCTATTCTCTAGGAGGGAAAGTGAGAGAAGCTGATTCCATATGACTGTAGCATTGAAGAGCCAATAAGAGCTGGCTCTGGGCCCTCTAAAGATGGGTGACATTTTCATTTTACTCAGGGGACTTAAGCAGTCAAATGTTGGCACTCCAGAAATAATGCCTGCAAGAAGCTAAAACCAGTGCTATTTCCTCACTCATGCAGAGCTTTTTTAAGTGTTCAGAGAATGGATTGATAAAGAAATGGATGGACAGATAGATGGATGGATGGATAGATATAGAAAGATAGATAGATAGACTGATAAGCCAAATATGGCAAAATGTTAGAACTGGTGGACCTGGTATAAGGGTATGCTGGAGTTCGCTATATGGGGTTTGAGTTATTTTTGTTAACTGTACTGTACGTTTGAAGGTATTTCAAAAGAAAAAGTTAAAAAAACAAAACTAAAACAAGGCTGACCCTTGCCCACATCCCTTTACTATTTTTTTTTTTTTTTGACATGTTCTCAAAACAATTTATAGTTTAAAAACCCAGAATCTGATTTGGGGGAAAATAGAAATTGTGCTTTTATGTGTTTATAGAACCACACAGATTGGAGATTCTTGAAGCTGCATACCAGAGGTTTTAGAAACGTAGTAGCCCCAGACCAAAATGGAAAAGCTCATTGGTCTTGAGCTGTTGCTTTAAAATATGTGCTTATCTGATACCCTATACTATATGAATTGTTCTTTTAAATACTAGCTTTAAAATGGATTCTCTTAAAACTTTTAGAAATACAAATATCTCTACACAGAGAAAAAGCTCCCTATGTATGCTGCTGTATGTATGCTACCATTGACCCAAGCAAACTTACCTTAAATTCCATGTGGCCTGTCAGGCTAAAATTTCTGAACCACGCTCTGTCACCTCCAGATTCTCATTGCCAGCAATCGCCAAGGGGGACGTGCACCTATTATTGATACTGGCCTATGTTCAGGTATATGAAGTTTTAGTTCAGAGGTTGAAACAGGCGTGTTTTGTTCAGCAGACCACAGGCATGTTTTGTTCGGACCATACTGTATTTTAACAAACTTTGAATTTGTTTCCCATCTTTTAGAAATTGAAACATAGAGATCTGGATTTCTGGCTTTTCCTGGAGAAATCAAAGGTCCGGCAGCATTGGGCCCACCTTCCTTCAAGATACAGTTTATCACCCCCCTCCCCCCGTGGACAATCTCCAGTTCACTACACTCCCCACCATTCCCTGTTGCTCTTCACCATGTAGGAAGAGTGTCTGTTGGCAATTTCTACCTCTCTTAGGCTGTGCTTGAATTCAATCATGCCATCTTTTCTAGTTTACACTACCTGCCTGACACGCTGGAGGCATTCGTTTCTCACCTTTGCTTTTGATTTCAGCATTTGATTCTTGATCTTGAACCTGATCCTTGTATCACCCCCTGCTGATCCAATTTTCTATCCATTAGGACTCCCTGCAGAGGAAGGAAGGGTGAAATGTAAAGATATGCACAAGTTTTCCTTTATTTCTTTTTTATTTCAGTTATAGCTTGATTAAGAGCCTGGCTCTACAGACAGGCAAGCCTGTTTTTGTTGTTGCTGTTGTTTTTGTTTTTTGGTAACAATAAACTTTATTTTTAGAGAAGTTTTAGATTTACCTTTACAGAAAAATTACACTGAAAGTATAGGGAATTCCCATATAACCTCCACCCACCCACGCACATAGTTCCCCCTCTTATTAACACCTTACATTAGTGTGGTAAGTTGTAATTGATGATCCAATATTGAAGCATCGCTGCTAACCAAAGACTATAGTTTACATTATGGTTTGCACTTGTGCTGTATGGTTTTATAGGCTTTGACAAATGTATAATGTCATGTGTCCATCATTGCAGTTTCGTGCATATTTCACTGCCCTAAATATCCCTTGTGTTCTACCCACTCACCCCTCCCCCTCCCTTCTGAACTCCTGGCAACCGTTATCTTTATATCAATATTACAAGTTCTTCTGTTACCACATGCTAATAGCTGCAATAACAATGCCTCCACTTTGGTCTGTGGTTACACTCCCCCCTTATGTTCACTCATTCCTCAATCTTGAGGGATTTGGACAGTGTCCACTCTGACTGCTTCAGGCTGAGAAGGGACTTAGATGTTGTGGGGCAGATGGAAGGAATTGTTTTGTTTGCAGTTGTAGATACTCCTTGTTTTGGGGAATGGAAATTGTCCATTATCATCGTTTTGTTGGTTGTCCAGGGCAAGCCCAAAGAACAGGAGAACAGGAGTTGGCCGTAACTCTGCTGGAATTCAGGGCTCAACCTTCATATGAAGAATCTGAAGATTTAAGTCTCTGAGAGATATATTTAATGGGTATATTGAAAATTATAGGTTCAAATGAAAGGAGTAGAAGAATCATGAGTAGGGGGAGTAGGGGGATTATAAATGAATATAGCTATGTTATAATGGGAAATAGATTATCATATATTCCCAAATACGGCCCACCTCTGGGTTTACTGTGCCATTCAGTCCCTAAATTATTCTCTAGCTTTCTTTCAATTGATATTTACTTCCCCAGTCTACCCTTTTCAGCCACAATCCCATTTATAAACTAGCTGGCACTCATTATAATATGTTACCATCAACTCTATCCATTTCCACACTCTTACAGTCAAGTTAGTTAAAACTTCTACATACATTAAGCATCAGTTCTCTTTTGCAGCCCTTGATTGAGAGGTTTCTGAAGACTGATTCAATCTCATGACTTGTGATTGTTCTGTTGAAGTCTTCTATTTTTCCTTTTGCCAGTCTACGTTGCTTGTGTGTTTCTAGAAATTCATCCATTTCATCTAAGTTGTCCAACTTGATGGCATATAATTTTTCATAGTATCCTCTTATGATCCTGTTTATTTCTGTGGGTTCAGTGGTGATGTCCCTTCACTTGTTTCTGATTTTATTTGTTTGCATCTTCTCTCTTTTTTCTTTGTTAGCCTAGCTAAGGATTTGTCAATTTTATTAATCTTCATGAAAAAAAAAAAACAAAAAAACAGCTTTTGGTTTTGTTAATTCTCTCTATTGTTTTTTATTCTCAATTTCATTTAATTCTGTTCTAATCTTTGTCATTTCTTTCCTTCTGCTTGATTTGTGGTTAGTTTGCTGTTCTTTTTCTAGTTCCTCCAGATGTGCAGTTAGGTCTTTGGTTTTAGCTCTTCCTCCTTTTTTAATGTAGGCATCTAGGGCTATAAATTTCCCTCTCAACACTGCCTTCACTGCATTCCATAAGTTTTGATACATTGTGTTGTCATTTTCATTTGCTTTGAAATATTTACTGATTTCTCTTGCAATCTCCTCCTTGCCCACTTAGTGTTTTAAGAGCATGTTGTTTAAGTTCCATATATTTGTGAATTTCCAGTTCTCTGCCCATTATTGATTTCCATTCCACAACATTCCGTTGTGGTCAGAGATAGTGCTTTGTATGATATCAATCTTTCTATATTCATTGAAACTTGTTCTATGACTAAACATGTGGTCTCTTCTGGAGAATGATCCATGAGCACTCAAGAAGAATGTATATCCTGCTGTTTTGGGGTCCAATGTTCTGTATATGTCCATTAGGTCTAGTTTCTTTAATGTATTATTCTCTGTTTCTTTATGATCTTCTGTTGAGATGTTCTGTCTATTGCTGAGAGTGATGTCTTGAAGTGTGCCCCACTATGATTGTAGAGGCATCTATTTCTCCCCTTAGTTTCACCAGTGTTTGCCTCATGTGTTTTGGGGCATCCTGGTTAGGTCCATAAATATTTATGATTATTCTTTCCTCTTGGTAGATTGCGCCTTTCATTAACACATAGTGTCCTTCTTTGTCTCGTACAAGAATTTTCCATTTAAAGTCTATTTTGTCCAATATTAGTATAGCTACCCTAGCCCTGTTTTGATTGCTGTTTGCATGGAAAATTGTTTTCCAACCTTTCATTTGCAACCTATTTGTGTCGTTGGGTCTAAGGTGATTCTCTTGTAGACAGCATATAGATGGGTCATATTTCCTTATCCATTCTGCCAATCTGTGTCTTTTGATTGGAGAGTTGAACTCATTAACTTTCAATGTTATTACTGTAAAGGTAGTGCTTCAGCCACTCTTTCTTTAGGTTTATATATGTCATATTTAATTATTGCTTCTCTTTTTACCCTTTTAGTTACCACTAATAATCTTCCTTCCTACATTCTCCTCCAATCTTCGCTCTCCTATCTTTTCCTTTCAACCTGCAGAACTGTCTTAAGTTTTTCTTGAAGGGCAGGTCTCTTGTTGATAAATTCTCTCAATTTCTATTTATTTGTGTATTTCAATCTCTCCCTCATTTTTGAAGGGCAATTTTGAAGATCCAGAATTCGTGGCTGGCATTTTTTTCTTGCAGCACCTTAACTATGTCATTACTGCTTTCTCACCTCCATGGTTTCAGATGAGAAATTAGCCTTAATCTTATTGAGCATCCCTTATATGTAATGGATCTTTTTTTCTCTTGCTGCTTTCAGGATTCTCTCTTTATCTTTGGTGTTTGACAAGCTGTTTAGTATGTGCCTCGGAGTAAGTCTGCTAGGATTTATACTGTTTGGAGTACACTGAGTTTCCTGGACAGGTATATCCATGTCGCTCATAAGGGTTGGGAAATTTTCAGCCATTATTTCCTCAAACACTCCTTTTCCCTTTTCTTCTCCTTCTGGGTTACCCATAGTGCATACGTTTGTGTGTTTTGGGTTATCATTCAATTCTCTGAGTCCCTGCTGAATTTTTTTCTAACTTTTTATCTATCTCTTCTACTATCTGTGTAATTTCAGATGTCCTGTCTTCCACTTCACTAATTATTTCCTTTGCCTGTTCATATCTACTGTTGTGTGATTCTAATGTATTTTTCATCTCTTCCATTGTGCTTTTCATTACCATAAGATCTGTTTTTTAATCTATGTTTACAGTTCCTTCTGTATGTTCTCCCAGTGTCTTCTTTATTATTATTACTATTTTTATTTTTAGGTGGTACCAGGGATTGAACCTGGGACCTTGTACATGAGAAGCAGGTGCTCAAAGCACTGAACTTACATCCACTTCCCCCAGTGGCTTCTTAATATCCTTAATCTCTTCCCTCATTTCATTGAATTGATTTCAGAGATTTGTTTGGACACCCTTTATTAGTTGTTCCACATTCTGCATCTCCTCCTGCTTTTTAGTTTGTTCATGTGACCAGGCCGTATCGACCTGTTTCTTAATGTAGCTTGTAATTTTTTGCTCATGTCTAGGGACCTGTTTATCTTGATGGGTTTATTCTGTTGGTCAGTTTCTCTCTCTTGCCTAGGGTTTTTTTTTTTTTTTTTATGGCTTTGTGTTAAGGGTCTTCTTTGGCACTTGGTTCCACTTATTCTAAATCATTAGAATTGCCTGTGTTTAATTGGAAAAGTAAAAGAACAACAACAACAAAAAGAATGAAAGAAAAAAAATAAGAATATATGTAAAAAATTAAAAAAATTAAAAAAATAAAAAACAAAAGGGAAAAAGACAAGAAAAAAAGGAAGAGAAAAAGAAATGAAAGAAACAGAGGAAAAGGAAGAAAGGAAAAAAGGAAGAGGAGAAGAGAATGAAAAAGACTGAAAGAAAGAGGGCTTACCTCTCAGGTTACAGGCTTCCAGCTAAGCTCCTCCTAGTCAGCTGTCCTTGTTCACCAATCAATCACCCGCAGCCCACCTCTCCTTGAGTACCTGGATGAGGAGGGAGGGAAGAGGAAAGAAACAAAACAAAGCAAACACCTGGGCCTCCCTCTCAGGCCACCAGAGATCAACTAGGTTCCTTCTCATTGGCTGCCTGTGCCCACCATCAATCACCCCATGGCCTACCTCTCCACAGGTACCCGGATGAGCAAGGGAAAGAAAAAACAAAACAAAACAAAACGGGCCTCCCTCTCAAGCCTCTGGCATTCAGCTAGGTCTCCCCTCACCGGACAGAGCACCCAGCAGCCAGCTACTTCTCTGTTACCCGTCTGGGCACCCCTACACTGCCCTGATCTCCCTGCAGTACACCATTTGCCTGGTATCTGGCTGGACACCTCATCACCAGCCAGATCACCACAGGGCTCCACTCTCCTCCCTTTCCTGGCTGGGCACTCCCACACTGGCTTGATCACCCTGCAGCCTACCCACCCCCCCCCCCCAGAGTCCCCTGGGCACCCTTATTCTGCCCTGATCACCCTGCAGCCCCCTGCTTGCCCAGTGTCTGACTCAGCACCCTATCACCTGCCAGCTCACCCTGCAGCTCCACTCTCCTCTGGTGCCCAGTGGGCATTCCCACACTGACCTAATCGCTCCCCTGGCCTGCTGCTTCTCTGGTGCCCAGCTGTCCCCTCCCCCCAGCTGTCCTCTCTGATTACCCCTGTGGTCCCATGGCTTCCCCTATGCCCAGATCCATCTTGGATCTCCGCAAACCTAGGCTTTAATTCTGTCACTTACAAAGTGAGAGTTTGAAAAATTACTTTATCTCACAAAAATGCAGTGTATGAGTTTCCTATTGCTGCTGTAATGAATTACCACAACTCAGTGGCTTAAAAACGCAAAATTTTGTGGGCTTTTTGGGAGAAGGGAATTGCTAAACATTTTGAAGGGATTAAAGTAAAGCAGGAGAATGAATGATAAAATAATCAGATATAGTTTTTACTTAAGAATGGCCTGATTTGAATATAGAATCATTGTTAGGATCAATTTATGAAGCTTTCAAAGTTTTGGATGAACCACTTTATTCAGTAGAAGCATGGCTGATTTAACACATCCAACATAAAATCTCTGACTTATTATCAGATGAATAGTCCCAATGCCTGCCTAAACTCACTTCCCTACTGATGCTGTGGTCAGGGTTTCTGCTTCTCTCTCCCTTCTGTGTGATAGGCTACCCTGGACCTGGCTGCTGGGACAGCCTTGCTTTCCTATGAATGGGGGGATAAAGACCAGTGTCTTACCCAGGCAGAGAATTGCCACCCAGCCCTCTCTGTTCCCACAGTATCCCCTTTTAACCCCCTGACCTCTCAGTTGGTCATCCTGAGGGCATTGCATCTAGAGAATTCCCAATGCTACAGTACAGGGGAATATGAGTTTAAGGCAGGGGTTCTTAACAAGGGGTCCATGAGCTTGAATTTGAAATTCAAAAAAACATTCTTGTGGTGATGTGTTGATGCGGTTGTGATATATTTACTAGATAATACACAGTATAGCGTGGACTTAGTAAGGGGTCTGTGATTTTCACCTGATTGGCAAAGGGGTCTTTGGATCAAAACAGGTTTAAGGGAAAGAGAAACTGAGAAAATCAGAGAGAGAAAGATTGAGGGGCCCAGGGGAAATCAGAATCTTATCCCCATCCTTAATACTGCTTCTTTCACATTCCCCATCTCACTGAAGGTTGTACCACCGCGTGTCCTAGTCTCTTTTCTCATCAAGCACATTCCGACATCATGCTCTGCTGATGAAACCTCCCAAATTCTACCCCCATCCCTGCTATTGTTTCTCCAGTTCAGAAACTTGTCATTCCTGGCTTGAATTACTGTACCAAGCCACCTAGCTCACCTGTCTGCTTCCACTCTTGTCTAAATCCAGTTCTTTCCCCAAAGAGTAGCCAAAGTGGTCCTTCTAAACAGCAGATCTGATCATGTTGCTCTCTTGCACAAAACCTTTTCAAGACTCTCCTTGCCACCAGGATAAAAACCAAACTTCTCAGAAGCACTATCTCCATTGCTATGTCCCCCAGCATCATTTTGCTCTAGCTTTTCTCCAAGAGGTGGGGTGATGCAGAGATTAAGAACAGACTTTAGCCCACTGAAATCAAGACTTCACCAGCTGGGGCAAGTTACACGTAAACTCTCGTGGCCTCACTTGGTTGGTCACCTATTTCACAGGATTCTTAAGAAGAGGAACAATGCTAATGCTGGCTAAATACTTGGCTTGGAGCAAGCATGGGACACATGTGGTTTATTGTTATTTGTTGGACTTTATTTTTAAAGAAGTTTTAGATTACAAAAAAGTCACATAGAAAATATGGGGGATTCCCATATACCCCACCCTTTCCCCCTCTCAGATTTTCCCCTATTAACAACATCTTTCATTAGTGTGGTACCTTTGTTACAATTGATGAACACATATTGAAGCATTGTTTCTAACCACGGACTATAGTTTATACTTTGCATTGTACAATTTTATAGGTTTTGACAAAATGTATAGTGGCCTGTATCTGTCATTGCAGTATCATGCAGAACAATTCCAATGTCCCTCAAATGCCCCATGTTACACCTATTCTTCCCTCCCCCTCTCCTCAGAGCCTCTGGTGGCCACTGTCTTTATATCAATGATACAAGTTCTTCCATTACTAGAATAATAAGTCTACTTTACTCCATAGTTGCATCCCTATCTTATATTTGTTCATTCCTCAGTCTTGAGGATTTTGGGATGGTGATGGCCACTCTACTTCCAATTGAGAGGGAGCTTAGCTCCCATGGGGCAGATGGATGGAACTGTCTTGCTTGCAGGTGTAGATACTCTCTGTTTTTTTGGGATGGGTGTTGTCCATCATCATCTTTTTGTTAGTTGTCCTGGGTGAGTCCAATGAACTGGAGAGTAGGTGTTGGCTGCAACTCTGCTGAGATTCAGGCTCAACCGGCATATGAACAGACCGAAGATTTAAGTCTCTGGGACATGTATTTACCAGGTATAGTGCTAATTATAGGTTCAAATAAAAGGAGCAGAAGAACCACGTGTAGCAAAATTATAAATGAGACTAACTTTCTTACATTGGGGAGATAGGTTAAAATATATTCTAAGGTAAGGACCACTGATAGGGTTCCTATTTCCTGGGGTTGTCTGCCCTGCCTATAGTGTCTAGATGTCTCTAGAGTCTTCCAGCAGCACCGCTGCTTGAGGCACTGTCCACTGTGGCAGTCAATGAGATCCTCCTGAGACGGGGATAAGCATAACCTCTGGAATGACCTCCTGACTCACTTTGAAATCTCTTAGCCATAAAAACTCATTTGTATTTAATGTTTTCCCCTTTTGGTCAAGGTCTTTTTCCAAATGCATTGCTAGTTGGTGCTTGGTAGTAATCCCTCGGTGCCAGGGAGGCCCAACCCCGGGAGTCATGTCTCATGCCAGGGGAAGGTAGTGAGCTTATATGCTGAGTGGTTTATTATTAATATCGCACCATGCTATTTCATGCCTCATTAATTTCACAGAGTTCCCTCTTCTTTGTCTTTTGAATTCTTTCATTTAGCAATTATTTATTTTTCTGTTTTAGGAGGTGCCAGGGATTGAACCCAGGACCTCGTACATCGGAAGCAGGTGCTCAACCACTGAGCTACATCCACCCCCCCCCCCCCCAATGAGAGATGCTTTTTTTCTTTTTTTTTCATTTGTTTGTTTTTTAGGAGATAATGGGAATTGAACCCAGGACCTTGTACATGGGAAGCAAGCACTCAACAGACTTGAACTATATCCACTCCTCTAGCAATTATTTCTTGATCACTTATCATGTGCTAGCATTGTTCTAGAAGCTGGGGAAACATTGGTGAACTAGAATGACATTCTGATCCAATTAAGTCCTCAATATGCTTCGAGACCTTGTTGACTTTCCCCAGACCTAGGAGGCTCTGTGCCACCACTTACTTTTGTATATTATTCCAATTCCTTTGTTTCATTTATCAACTTATCCTGCTATAATGTTACTGATTTCAACTAGGCTCCTCTATTAGAGTATTTTCATTTTCTTGCAAGCTGGTTAGGGATTATATCTTATTAATCGGTATACATTCAATACCTAACAGTGCCTCATAATCACTCACTTAAGTACACAGACTGGACACATAGAAGATGCTCAGTGAATGTTGTTTGAATGAAAATAAAAATATGATTCCATAATATGGTTTTCTTTTGTTGTTTTGTATAGGTTTACAGTGCTTTAGCTCCCTTATATCTTTTTGGAGTCCCAAATTGAACTGTTTTTACAAGAAATTAATGCAAGTTAATTTCTTATAAAAACAACTTTAAAATAACCAACTTTAAAATGAAGCTTTAGGGGGTAGTAGAATCCTTCATAATGTGGGATCTACTTGCCCAGTGTGAGAAAATTCCACCAAGAGTATTCTAAGGATCTGACCCGATGACCTTACATTATTTTCATTTCTATTTCCATGGTTTTAGATTTTATCAATAGCCATTTTTTAAAGTATTGGCTTTTTCATGTCTTTTATGACTTTAAAATTGGTTTATTTTAATTACTTACTTTCTAATATGTGCTCAGTTGAATACCTGTTTTGACAATTTTTCTCCCTTCCTTCCCTCCTTCCTTCCTTCCTTCCTTCCTTCCTTCCTTCCTTCCTTCCTTCC
>JAKSZT010054138.1:5359259-5398653 GCA_026826555.1 Tolypeutes matacus | reverse complement strand
TTCCTTTCCTTCCTTTCCTTCCTTTCCTTCCTTTCCTTCCTTTCCTTTCTTTCCTTTCTTTTCTTTCTTTCTTTTCTTTCTTTCGCAGGCTTCCTTCCCTGGAAATTTGCACTTGGTTTTGGTACTACGTCCTACCAGTTTTCTTCAACGAACTTTCACAGACATTGGCTTTCGATTTAGTCAGGAGGATTTCATGCTCAAATTGCCGGTAAAAGTATATTATGAAAATGTTTTGTCCCTTTACTTCTCATGAAGACTTTGTACCATCCTGTTGATGGTTTACATGTGCTCACCTAACATGTAAAAGGAAAAGAAATCTTTCAAAAATATAAATTTGAAATGTTTAAAAGCAATTCATTTTAAAGAAAATATATATCCTGCATATTATATATGTGTGTGTCTGTGTGTGTGTGTATTCACCAAAACCTCTCTCAGGAAATTTTCTTTTTAGTAAAAATGGGTGTGTGTTTTATGTGTTTGAACTCCCAGAACTTACATCCTGAGCTAGTTCAGAGTGCCATGTTATTTTTTGAAAGATATTTTTATGTTTTGAGGGTTTGGAATAGAGTGCTCATAACTTTTGATGCGTTTGCTGAGATCAGTCCCTTCTGATAAATTCTAATTTACAACATAATGTCTTTTTGCTTTGTTGTGGGCAGAGCATTCCTTCAGAAGCTTGGCCAGTAACAAGGCAAACTTTTAGATGAAGCAAAACTAGGTATTTGGGTTTCTATGGAGATGAATACTTTGCAGAAAAATGTTTTATAAATGAAAGCTGTTATTACCTGAAGAAGGTAGTACATCCGTGGGTGGGGGGGAGGTGATACAGGTGAGAGCTTTTCAAACCATATATAAAATATAATTTTTCTGCTAAATATATGATGAAGTGCATTGTACAGTTTAATGGAGGGATGCCATGAAGGGCAGTTAACAGTATCTTTCTTGCTTATTTATATAGGTTGTTATGCTGAGCTCAGTTAGTGATTTGCTGACATACATTGATGACAAGCAATTAACCCCTGAGTTAGGCGGCACCTTGCAGTACTGCCACAGTGAATGGATCATCTTCAGAAATGTATGTTGCTTTCGCCCTTACTGTAGAGCCTATAGTTCTTGTTCACCTTGAAATTTAGCTGTAGTTTTTTTTTTTCTTCTTTCAGAAAAAAAAAGAGAGATTTCTGGGGCTCTTATTTTTCAAATACACATACAACTCAACATCTTGATTTTGTTCCATAGGAAATATCTAGAAAGGATGAAGGGTCCCTGAGGAGGACAGTTGAAGGAGAGGCCTAGGAAATAAGGAGCCCATGCTCTACGCCCTTGTGTGGCCAAATCCTGGCACTCCTGATTTTCAGTTCTATGGCCTTGGGCAAGCTATATAACCTCTCTGAGACTTGGTTTTCCCAACTGTAAAAATGGGAATAGTAATCCTTACCTCATAGGGCTCCTGGGACAATTCAATAAAGCAAGTGTAAAATGTTTGGCATAGTGCCTGGTTTATGGCAATAAACGCCAGCAGTATATTTAATTGTACCATTCCCATGTTGCTTCTGAGGCAATGAGATTTGGAGCAGAGTCTTTTTGTTCTATAAATTTATAGCTGCACCTCACAGCTATGAGTCTGTGGTTCCAGAATCCTGACTCCAAATCCCAGAGAAAAGGGAATGCTACAGAAGGAAATAATGATTCTATGTTCCTCATCCCTATTCTTCATCCAACAGTTCTATCCATTTAGCTGAAGTTGCTTTAGGCAAATGTAGGAGTGTCTAGTTTTCCTCTCTCTTCTGAAGCAAAGTTTTTATAAAGCAATTTTACCATTGCAGGATTCAAGAAAATAAAGAAAACCCTGCACATTTTAAGGGCTTAAAATAAAGCAATCAGACCATGGCATCTTTAAGGAATTGTTTTTATGAGTGTCCAAGAAACAAACCCAGAAATTTAAATAAAAAGATATTCCGTAAGGCATGCATCCTCATTTTAGTTTCTTACAGGCTTAGATGCGATGATAGGGTTGATTGCCAAGGTCAATGCCAAATTTCCTTAGCAGAGGAGAGTTCATAGGGTATGTTTGCTGTCATACCTAAATAAAAATAAATGCAATTTTGGATCCAGGTTTTGAGACATTGACCATTACCCTAGAATTAAAACCATCACTGGCTTTTGCAGGCTATAGAAAATTTTGCCCTCACAGTTAAGGAAATGGCTCAGATGTTACAGTCCTTCGGAACCGAATTGGCTGAGACAGAGCTACCAGATGATATTCCTTCAATAGAAGAAATTCTTGCAATTCGTGCTGAAAGGTATCACCTTTTGAAGGTATGTTTGATAGCATGGACAAATAATAGTTTGCCATAGTCCTTTTTTTTTTTTTCCAGTGACGTTTATAGTATGTCCATTTCAAAATTATTGTTATGTAGAGAGACAAATGATATATTTCTATATTATAAAGCAAACTGTGAAAAAATAAGCATACTTTACGAATAAAGTATGCCCTGAATATGTTGGCTCTAAGGGTCCCCTTTGTGAATAGTGCATTGTCTTGTGGCGCCATTCATTTGTAAACAGAATAGTTTGTAAATGCTCCAGAATAAGAAATCGGTTACCTTGTATATTAAACCTTATGGAAGGCCCTCCCATTTGGAAAACAAGAAGAGAGTCAACAGTCAGAGAGGTGTTCTCCTTTGACCTCCATCACAGGTACAGTGTGAAATGGGAGAATGGAGAACTTGATAAGGAGTTAAGAGGCTTAGCTTCTTGGCCCAGCTCCGCAGTGAACTAGCATTGTGAACATGACAAACATCGCTAAATTGATGACAACGCTCTTTCTCACAAAATACTAGTTCTCAATGTTTTTTACAATAGACCGGGGATGGCAAGCTGCTTTTGCTCTCGCATCCAGTTCTGTCTGTAGTGTTGGGTTGTGAAGGATTTCGAGGCACAGTTCAGGCAATCAGCAAGTCCTTTGGGATTCACTTTCCCCCAAAGTTTAAGAATTATATAAACAAGCATCAGGCATCCATCAGGCATCACTCGTTTCCATTATATGATAATAGGCATCCTGTGGGCACTGACAAAGTTTCAAGCTCCATGTGGAGGTGACAGTTTTATATTTAAGAAGAGGAGGGAACCTGGGAAATTTTGAATCACCATCTAAAAGCAAAACTCTGTCCAAGGAAAGAGAGCTCTGGCACTCACAAGCTGCATGATGGTGGGCAATTTGCGCACGCTTTCTGTGCTTCAGTTTCCTTATTTGTACAATGAGGTTCAGGGTGATGATGGTGATGATGGTGACGGTGGTGATAATGCTTGCACACATGGTAGTATTGTCGGGAGGATGAAAAGAGGTAAAGTATGTGTTTTATGCCCAGTGCTTGGCACATAGTTGGCACTTCATAAATATTAGCTCTTAATGTCCATGCTCTTGGTGGTGGAGTCATGGAAACTGTTCCAAGAAAAAGACATGTACATCCACATTTTTGCTTACCATTCACGGGGCCCCATAGACCTCCAGAATGTGGTCTTAGAGCCCTCTTAGACACCTGAAGGAGGTCTATGTCCTTAGACTGCTTTCCAAGGTTAAGACCTTTTGAGTAGAGATATACACTTCCTGGTGAATTAATTATTGCCAGATGTGAGATAAAATAAGAATGGGGAAAGGCAGTGATTGGTAACAAGGATTAGTAGGAAAGGCATCTAACTGTATCTGAATATGCACTACATCTTATGTGTAATTGCAGCCTTTCTATGGTGGTGGGTTTTTTTGTGCTACTACTGCTTTAATTGAATCTATTAAAAATATTAGCAGAATAGAATGGAATTGATTAGAACCTTCTACCCATAAGAGAAGGAAGCTACACACAGAGCACATGGTACTTCTACCCATAAAGATCTCAGGAAAATAGTGTTTGTAGCAACCATACCAAGAAGCAGCTTGTGGACTCTGAGGTGCTGAGGTATTCTTTTTGACAGTTGTGATCGCAAAGTCTATTCTAGAACTTTGGTTTCTATTTTGCAGTCCTTAGATTTATGCTCCTTTCTCTTAAGGTCATTGAAACAGATGACTAATAGGCCAATGCGTCCTGTTGTGCATTTGTACAGGATGATATTACAGCTGTAACCAAAGAAGGAAAAATTCTGCTAACAAATCTAGAAATGCCTGACACTGAAGAAGCTTCCAAGTCAAGAGTTGAACATAACCAGCAAGTAAATGGTGACTGGCAAACTATTAATAAGTGAGTATTCCCTTTTTGGTTTAGAGTTACCTTTTTTTTTTTTAAAAAAAAAAGAGGAATAAAATATTTTAGTTGTTGAAATACATTGATAAATTAAGTAATTTACATTGTAGTGCTAAGTAGAGACACGTGGTCATTAACAAATAAAGAATTTTCCAAATATTCTACTAACCATCCAACACAAGTCCTGGACAATAGTAATGAATTAGCATGGTGAGATGCCATGATTATACGAAGGTAGTGTGGGAGACTCAATTACTATGAACTATTTGTAGTTACATATGACATGCAAATTTAAGTAGTTCATTTTGAAATATTGCAATGTAACTCATTGTTCCTAATACAGAATGTTCTCTGGCATTTCAATAAAGGTGTAAAGAGTAAAAAAGAGTGAAACAGGGCAAGAAATAATAACAAAAATTAATTTAACTATTTTACAGTTAATGTGAAATAGAAATAGTGAAAGATAACAGTCAAATATATTAGTTTGAGTAATTCATTTGTAGGGCATTATCATGAGTTTTAAATAGAATAAAGATTTTGTTGTATAAAAACTATCAAAAAAGTCTCAGTGAGAGGTGAAGCCCTGCCCTGATCAAGATGGTGGTGTGGGAAGCTTTAAGACTGCATCTGTCCACAGAAGCTTTGAGCAACCAGCAAGAACTGACAGAATCATCTTTCTCAAAGCTCCAGAAAACACTTAATGGACTGCAGTAACTGGGTGAATGCCAAATGAAGGAAAAGACTACTTAAAAGTGTGGTGCAGTGGCTGGCTCCTCCCCATCCCCTCTCCAACTCAGTGTGAAACTTGTCTGTGCTTCCATTGTAGGTCCCTAGTTCCAGTTCCAGAGGGAGCAGAGTAACTCTTGTGTATATGCCGGGAGCATGTATGCCTGGCCCAATCTGTGTCTGGTGGTGGCCTGAGGGACTTGCTGTCCTAAAATGTGCCATGTGTGTAGAAGGCAGCTCACAGAACTGTCCTACAGAATGCTGTGGGAGAGTAGTCAAGTTGTGCTGCCTGGAGAAAGGGCTGGCTGGCTGTAAGACATAAAGAGCCATGCCTGGGACCATGGGGAAACTGTTTCCTAGGGAAGAGGGGACATTTGAAATCATGTAAATGGGGGGATTCCTAGGGTCACCTGCATATGCCCAAGACAAGATGTATGTGCAGAAAGGACCAGAGAGGCCCCTATGCTTTGGTCCCAAGCTATTCTCTGAACTCATTAGTTGGATAAGGAGGTCTGAAGGAGAACATGAGCACAGGTAAATCTGCAAAGACTGGGAAAAGTATTTTCTTTTTTCCTTCTTTTATATTTTTCATTAGTTCCTGGCATTTAAGGAGACTCTGTCATAACATGAGCTAGATACGAGCTTAAGGAACAGACCCCTCAGAGTCTAAATTCCAGTGATAACAATTAAAATACCAAAATGTCCAGGTTTCACCAAAAGATTAGGAAGGAAATGGGAAGAGATGGCCTAAGCTAAGAAGAAGTTTAAAACATTAGAAACCATCAATGAGGAGGAGCAGACCTGGGACATTTCAGGAAAAGCCATTAAAAAATAGTCCAAAATATGCTGAAAGAGCTAAAGGAAAACATGGCCAAAGAACTAAAGAAAAATGATAGATGAACACAAAGAGAATACCAGTAGAGAGATGGAAATTATGAAGAGGAAACAAACAGAGCTGCAGACCACAGTAACAGAAATTAAAAATTCTCTAGAGTGGTTCATCAGCACATTGGATCTGTTAGAAGAAAGAATCAAAGAACTTGAAGACCAGTAAAATCACCCACTCTAAGGAGCAGAAAGAAGGAATGAAGAAAAGTGAATAGAGCCCGAGGACCCTGTGGGACAACATCAAGCATACCAGTATCTGTGTTGTGGAAGTCCCAGAAGAGAAGAAAGAGAGAAAGAGAGAAAGAAGAAAGACAGAAGCATATTCAAAGAATCAAGGCTGAAAATTTCCCAAATTTGGCAAAAAACATGAATATACACATCCAAGATGCTCAATGAACTACAAACAGGATAAATCCAATTAAGCCCATGCACACCCTTTTATAAACAAACTGTTGAATGCCAAAGAAAAAGAATTCTGAAAGCTGCAAGAGAGGAGCAATGTGTCACAAAGGGAGCCTCAATAAGATTATGTGCCGATTTCTCATCAAAAACCATGGATGCAAGAAGACAGTGGGAAGAGCTGAAAGCAAAAAAATTGCCAACTAAGAATTCTATGCCTGGCAAAACTGTCTTTCAAAAGTGAGGCAGAGATTAAGACATTCCCAGATAAACAAAAGCTAAGGGACTTCATTACCACTAGACTGGCCCTACAAGAAATGCTAAAGGAAGGTCTACAGATTAAAAGGAAAGGACCCTAGACAATTGACTGAAGCCACATGAAGAAATAAAGATCTCTGTAAAGATAATGGCATATGCAAATATAAATACCACTACTATTATATTTTAAATTTGTAACTCCACTTCCTACAGGATCTAAAAGGCAAATGCATAAAATGTAATGGTTTTGGACTCATAATGTATAAATTTGTAATTTGTGATAAGAACTACAAAAAGTTGGGGGGACGGAAGAGTATAGGAACACAGTTTATGTATACTATGGAAGTTAAGTTAGTATCAAAGCAAACAAGATTGTTATAGATTTAGGATGTTAGATTTAAGCCCCATGGTAACCACAATGAAAATATCAGAAAATTTGCAAATTTATAGAGACAGAAAGTAGAGTGCAGGTTATAAGGGATACGGGGCATAGGCAATGGAGAGTTAATGCAAAATGGCTATAGAGTTTCTTTTTGGGGTGAAGGGAAAGTTCTAGTAATGGATGGTGGTGAGGGTACTGCAACATAGTGAATGTGATTAATCCCACTGAATGGTATGCTTTGGAGGGGTGGGGTGGAAGGTCTTATGTTGTATATATGTTTCCAAAATTAAAAACAAAAAAAAAAACTAAAGGAAGAATGACAGTTAAATGCAATGCACATTACTGGATGGGATCTAAGAATGGAAGGGAAAAGGCTCGAAAGGATATTATTGGGACATAAGAAAAATTGGAGTGTAGACTGTAAGCCTTGTATCGATGTTAAATTTTTTTTTTTTTAAAGATTTTATTTATTTATTCATTTATCCCCCCCTTGCTGCTTGTGCTCGCTGGGTCAGCTAACCACGCCGTGTGGGCGGGCTTGCCTTCACCAGGAGGCCCCGGGAACCGAACCCGGGGCCTCTCATATGGCAAACGGGAGCCCCACTGATTGAGCCACAGCCGCTTCCCAATGTTAAATTTTTTGAACTTGATAATTGAACTTAAAGTGATTACATAAGTGAATATCTTTGTTCGTAGGAAATGTATATGGAAGTATTATGTGTTATAGGAGCATAATGTGGGCAACCTGCTTTCCAATATTAAGAAGATAGATGGATGGATAGATAGATAGATAGATAGATAGAGCTAGATGATAGATAGAATGAATGATATGGCAAAGATAGAAAAATGTTAAAATTGGTGGATCATGGTATCTGGGGTGGGGTGGGGATATATTGGAATTCTCTGTTTGGGGTTTGTATTATTTTTGCATCTGTCCTCTCATTTTGTCCTGTCTTGTAATTATTTCAAAAAAAAAAAAAAAAAAAAAGTATCAGTGAAAAGACGGGCTCTTCATGAACTTTGTTGAACGGCCAGGGTGTAAATGCTGCTGGAGCACATCAGACCAATCTGGCCAATAGAGCCTCCAAAACAGGTTAACTTGTCTTTCATGTGTCAACCACGGAATGTTCCAGCAATGAATATACTGTCTAACCAATTCGCTTCTATTACCACAATGTTCAACATTTACCTGTGGTTTTAATTATATACCTAAGGTATATTTTGAGGGGTGTGTGTGGGCATGACTGTTTAGAATTTCCTCAAAAATGTCTGTACACAATACAATGTCCTGCGGAGCCAAAATTCTTCTAAATCTTGATGAGCAAGCTCTTGATATTGAGTGAAGATATTATTTTCTTCTAAGTTTTTGTACAGTTTTTGTTTGATTGGGTACCATATTGACAGTTTTAGATGGCAGGCCAACACATACCCCTCCGTGATTTCTCCTCGTGTCATCTTCTGCTATGAATTCTTCTGTTACATCTTTAGTTCCTCCAAGCCAGTGTACCAGATTCGGCTTAGCTGGCAGCGGCAGGTCTGGAGGCTGAGAGGGAGACTGAGGGTGGGCAGGCCTGGAGCAGGAGGGTGGCGGGGCGAGCGGGCCAAGGAGGAAGCCTCGAGTTACTCTTTGAAAGGGAATTATATATTTTGGGGGCAATCTGTTGAGTGTGAAAGTATTCCTGGATCTCTGGACTTCTGAAAACTCCTTCCCGAGTTGTCTCAGAGATGATTTGGCTTGTGGAAGAGGGCCTATCGTCATTGATAGGCTGTGATTTTGCCTAGAATTCTTAATGGTCAGACCAGGTGTGTCAGTTTGATATAGTTATGAATTCCAAAAATAGATATTGGATTATGCTTGTAAACTGGTCTGTTAATCTGGGCATGATTAAGTTATGATTAGGCGTTAGCTGGGCCATGTCAGTAGGGCATTGCACCCCACCCCTTAGTGGGTGGGGAATCAAATATAAAAGGCATGGGAAAGGACAGAGTTGGAGTAGTTTTTGATGTTGGAGTTCTGATGCTGAGTTTTAATGCTGGAGCCCAGGGGAGTAAGCACAGAGGAGCTTGGTCATGAGGAAGGAGAGACGGCCCCGGGAAAAGAGACGAGCTGGTCACCTGATGGTTCACAGCTGGCCTTGTAGAGAGAGGCAAAGCCTAGAGAGCCTCATAGTCTACAGCTGACCTTGTGGAGGAAACAGAGGAGTTGAGCCCAGACAGAAACAGAGCCCCAGGAAGATAGGAACCCAAGAAGCCTGAACCTTCGCAGGCATCCGCAGCTGTCTTGCTCCAACACGTGGCAGTGGACTTTGGTGAAGGAAGAAACTTATGCTTTATGGCCTGGTAACTGTGGGCTTCTACCCCAAATAAATACCCTTTATAAAGACCAACCAATTTCTGGTATTTTGCATCAGCACCCCTTTGGCTGACTAATACACCAGGTATATCTACATATTTACGAAACAAATCCATGTTTTTAAGGACTTCTTTGACTTTTCTTTAAGATTACTGACTCAAGTACGTGATATGGAAAGAGCCTTTGATGGATTTTGGGAGAAACACCAACTAAAAATGGAGCAGTACCTACAACTATGGAAGTTTGAGCAGGATTTTCAAGAAGTAAGTTACAACCTTTCTTTATATAAATAAATGTGTTCCCTTGCTAGTATACATGTCATGTTCTTCCAATGTGATAATGTGAATAAATTAGCATGCCCTTTCAATGTTTTCCCAATGCAATGCAATAAAAGGGCATGGGCTTTGTAGTCAGAATATGATTGCAATGACAAGTCTGTTATTTACTAGCTGTGGGACTGGGGGAAGTCACTTGACCCTTCGCTACTTCAGTCTTCTCATCTGAGAAATACGCATGCTATTACCTACCTCATGAAGAATTATGTAAAATAAGCTAAAATGCTTCATACAGTGCCTGGTACCTAGTAGGTCCTCAATAAAAGGGGTTGTTATTATTATTACTGAGAGATATAAGTCTTTAAAGCATCCACTAAATTCACAACATTGACAAATTATAGCCAGCTTCTTTTCCTTATGCCAGAGGTTCTTATTCCTTGATCATCAGACATACAGCCTTGCAAAACGCCCATTTATACCTGGAGGGAGGAAACAAAAGAGGCAACTCTGAGTGAACCTTGAATGAGAATGAAGAAAACCATTACTTCTATAGCTTACGCATTTCCTGTAGGAAAGTGCTTAAGTACCAACATGTTTGACTGGGGCAATGGTGCTATTTGCCTTGATGTTTATTATCCCCATCCATTTTAGCTCTAAAGTGCTTCTGGACTATGAGATAGTTTTCCTAGGAAATAATACTAGTTTCCTTCTTGTTTTTTTTTTTTTTTTTTTTTTTAAGATTTATTTTATTTATTAATTTCTCCCCCACCCTGTTGTTTGTGCTCTGTCTGCTCTCGGTGTCTGTTCATCATGTGCTCTCTCTGTCTGCTGTCTTCTTTTTCGGAGGCACCGGGAACTGAACCTGGGACCTCCCATGTGGGAGGGAGGAGCCCAATCGAGCCACCTTCGATCCCTGCTTGATGTTTCTCTCATTGTGATTCCTTGTTGTGTCTCCTTGTTGAGTCATCTCGTTGCGTCATTTTGTTGAGTACAGCTAACTGCACCAGCCCATCGTGTCAGCTTGCTGTCTTGCTCATCTTCTTTAGGAGACAACGGGCACCAAACCTGGGACCTCCCATGTGGTAGGCGGTACCCAACTGCTTGAGCCACATCTGCTTCCCCCTTCTTGGTTTTTAAATGCCATATACCTATGCCGACCATATTTAATATGATTTAACAAAACTTTGTTTCTGACCCATAAATTGATTTCTATGAAAAGCCTGACAGATGATGTAAAATCAGGCTTAGTTATACATTATTTAAAAAAATATTCCGGTTGGACTCTCTTGGAAAGCCCTTTCATGTATGGACAAGGGACATAAGTTTTGTTTCTCCCATTTCTTCTGAAATCATGTGCAATCTCCTTCCATTCTCTTTCAAGCTACTTTATCAGGGATCAAAAAAAAAAATCCCAGTTTTTCTCTCCTTTTTGGGCTCAGCTTGTTTTCTACTCATGAGTGATTACTTGAATGACTTGCATGGTGTTTCATTTGTTCTGGCAAAATTGTTTTTGGAAGTGGTACAGCATTCTGGCATAAGGCTCAGTGACTACCAGTCCTTTCCCCCCTTCTTCTGAAATGCCACGTGCTCTCTGAAACCTTCCTTAAAGGAAAAATGAGTTGAATTGCTCTTGGACCTTCCAGATCTTTTGTGTTTGTCCCTGTTGCTGCACTCTCTCCCTGCCCCAACAGGCACAAAAATAGCATTTTCCATGAACATACTCATTATGTATCTACTTCGCTCTTAGTTTGTATCCGTACTAAATTCTTGTCCTGTGGTTACATTCTGTTTCTCCAAGTCATTTCTGGCCCCTAGTCCATATTGTTGTTTGTCTTGGGGTGTAATCTCACTCATAGGGTCTGAATCTCATAGTGACATATAAAGTTTTGTTTGGAAGGTTAACAACAACAACAAAAAAAACCCAACATTTTATTGGGAAATAATTCCAAACATACAGAAAAGTTGTAAACATAAGCGAAACAGAAAAAAAACCACCCAATCACTTTTTTTTTTTTTTTTAAAGATTTTATTTATTTATTCATTTATCCCCCCCTTGCTGCTTGTGCTCGCTGGGTCAGCTAACCACGCCATGCGGGCGGGCTTGCCTTCACCAGGAGGCCCCGGGAACCGAACCCGGGGCCTCCCATATGGTAAACGGGAGCCCTACTGATTGAGCCACAGCCACTTCCCCCCAATCACTTTTTACCCAGGTTAATTTATAGATAATATTTTGCCCCATTTGCTTTATCATTTATTCTCCCTCCCCCTTACACACACACACACACACACACACACTTATTTCTTTTTTCTAACAGATATTTTTCATGAGCCATTTGAGAGTAAGTTGCATAGGTGATGGCCATTTCCCCATACAGACTTCAGTATTTCCTAATATTTTCTTACATAACCACACTACAGTTATCAAATTCAGTAAATTCAACATTGAAATAATACTTTTATGTTATCTCCTATTGGTATTCCAATTTTTTGGCAAGATGTATTTTTTTCTTTATTTTTAAAGAAGCTTTAGATTATATAAATGTTACATCGAAAATATAGGGGCTTCCCAGATACCCCATCCCCTCCCCCTCACATACTTTTCCTCATTAGCAACATCTTTCATTAGTGCGGTACATTTGTTACAATTGATGAACACATATTGAAGCATTGCTACTAACCATGGTCTATAGTTTACATTATGGTTTATACTTTGCACCAGACAATTTTATAGGTCTTGACAAAATGTATAATGGCCTGTATCCATCATTGTGATGTCATGCAGAACAATTTCAATGTCACCATAATGCCCCATGTTACACCTATTCTTCCCTTTCTCTCCCCCCAGAACCTCTGGTGACCACTGTCTTTATATCAATGTTAAAAGTTCTTTCATTACTAGAATAATAATAAATCTACTTGACTCCGTAGTTGCATTACCATCTTATGTTTGTTCATTCTTCAGTTTTGAGGATTTTGGGATGGTGGTGCCCACTCTGCTTCCAATTGAGAGGGGGCTTAGATCCCATGGGACAGATGGATGGAACTGTCTTGCTTGCAGGTGTAGATGCTCTCTGTTTTTTGGGATGGGCGTTGTCCATCATCAGCCTTTTGTCAGTTGTCCCAGGTGAGTCCAATGAACTAGAGAGTAGATATTGGCTGCAACTCTGCTGAGATTCAGGGCTCAACCGGCATATGAACAGCCAGAAGATTTAAGTCTCTGGGACATGTATTTAATGGGTATAGTACTAATTATAGGTTCAAATAAAAGGAGAAGAACCATGTGTAGGAAAATTATAAATGAGTCTAACTCTGATACATTGGGAAAATAAGTTATGATATATTCTAAGGTAAGGCCCACTGATGGGGTGCCAATTTCCTGGGGTTGTCTGCCCTGCCTATAGTGTCTAGATGTCTCCAGAGCCCTCAGAAGCACACCTGCTTGAGGCATTGTTTACTGTAGCAGTCAGTGAGACCCTCCTTAGACCTGCATAAGCGTAACTTCTGGAATGATCTCCCGACTCACTTTGAAATCTCAGCCATAAAAGCCCATTTGAACTTAATGTTTCCCCCTTTTAGTCAAGGTCTTTTTCCAGATGCATTGCTAGTTGGCACTTGATAATAATCGTTCTGTGCCAAGGAAGCTCATCCCCAGGAGTCATGTCCCAAGCCAGTGGGTAAGGTAGTGTTTATATGCTGAGTTTGGCTTAGAGAGAGGCCACATTTGAGCAACAAGGAGGGCTTCAGACAGTAACTCTTAGGCAATATATATTACTAGGCTAAGTTTCAATTTCACAAGAACAAGCTTCATAAGTACAAGCAGCAATATCAGGGCCTGGTGTACTGGTCTGTCCTCCTTCACTAGCACTGCCCATGTACTCTAGAGATTCTTGCCACTCTATTAGAGAATGTAACAGGACTCCTCAGGATGGGAATTCAATATTCTGTTGGTTATTGTGTGGGTCTCCACCCACCGAGACATCACCCCATGACCACAGGAACACATTCATATTCCATAGTGGCATACCCCAGGTGCACCTCTCCCCACGCATACCCCCACCACCAACACCCTGCACCAGTCATCCTCCCCTGACACAGTTGCATCCCTTCTGCAATCCAATACCTCCTGCAAAACAAAGCTAAATAATAATAACCAAAAAATAAAAAATTATTTTTGCATTGTGCCGTTCATCACTGTAAGATCTGTTATCTTTTTTTTTTTTTTTTAGATTTTATTTATTTATTCATTTATCCCCCCCTTGCTGCTTGTGCTTGCTGGGTCAGCTAACCATGCCGTGCGGGCGGGCTTGCCTTCACCAGGAGGCCCTGGGAACTGAACCCGGGGCCTCCCATATGGTAAACGGGAGACTCACTGATTGAGCCACAGCCGCTTCCCTGATCTGTTATCTTTTATGTATATTGACAACTTCTTCTGTATGTTTCCCCAGTGTCTTACTTTTTTTCACTTTATTTACAAAAAAGTCACATAGAGGGAAACAGATGTGGCTCAAGCAATTGGGCTCCCATCTACCATATGGGGGGTCCTGGGTTCAGTTCCCGGGGCCTCCTGGTGAAAGTGAGCTGGCCCACGTGAAGAGCTGGTGCAACAAGATGATGCAACAAAAAAGAGACACAGAGGAAAAGACAATGAGAGACACAACAAACCAGGGAGCTGAGGTGGCTCAAGCGATTGAGTGTGTCTCTCCCATGTCAGAAAGTCCTGGGATAGGTTCCCGGTGCCTCTTAAAGAGAAGACCGGAAGACAAACAGACACAGAAGGACATGCAGCGAATGGACACAGAGAGCAGACAGCGGGCGCAAGTGGCGGAGGGGGGGATAAATTTAATAAAATAAATCTTTGGGAAAAAAAGTCACATAGAAAATATAAGGGATTCCAATATACCCCAAACCCTCCCCTCTCACAATTTCCCCTATTAATAACATTTTACATGAGTATGGTACATTTGTTACAATTGATGAACAAATATTGAAGCATTGCTACTAACCATGGTTTATAGTTTACATTATGGTTTACATTTTGCAACTTACAATTTTATAGGTTTTGACAAAATGTATCCTGGCCTGTATCTATCATTGCAAAATCATGCAGAACAATCTCAATGCCCTAAAATTCCCTATATTCCACCCATTCTTCCCTCCCCCTCCCCTAGCAACCTATGGTAACCACTGAGTTTCAAGTTTTGAAGAATAACGTTCATAATTACATGCATTAATATTGAATGCTTCACATACTGGTTTGTTTTCTTTTTTTTAGGCACTGCCTATGTTCTTGAAAGATTCTTGCCCTCTATTTGAGAATGCGGCAGGACTCCCCAGGATGGGAGTTTAATATTTTCTTGTTTATTGTGTGGGTCTCCACCCACTGAGATAACATCCTAAGACAAGATGAACACATTCATATTCCATAGAAGCCTGCCCCAGGTGTGCCCTTTCCCACATACCCTCCACCACTGACACCCTGCACCAGTGATCCTCCCCTGCCATATTTGCCCAAAGAACATTCCCACCATTGTAGTTTCAACTGCAGACCTACAGATCCCCATAGTTCACCTGCTCCTTCCTCTAGACTTCCCCCCAGTTCCAGTCCATTCCCCCCACCCTGCTCACCCTCAAACTCCAGCACCATCGATCCCACTCACATCCCTGTACCACCATCACCCCCTTCCACTGTCAATCTACCCCCTTCCACCTTATCAAAGGTTTTGGCATGATGTATTTTTATTTACCATAGACCACATACATTTAACTTTTTCCATGGCAAAATGGGAACAAATCCGTCATGGCTCTTCTGCTATTTTCTCCTGTGTTAGTCATTTTTTAAAAAAATTGTTTATTCATTTTTTATTTAAGAAGTTGTAGGTTTGTAGAAAAATCATGCAAAAAACAGAGTTCCCATATACCCCACCCATTATTAACACCTTGCATTAACATGGTACATTTGTTACAATTGGTGAAATATTACTATTTCAATTGTACTATTACCTGTAGTCCATAGTTTACATTAGGGTTCACTGTGTGTGTTGTCCAGTCTTATGGTTGTTGATTTTTTAAAAATTTTTATTCTAGTAATATATATAAACCTAAAATTTCCCCTTTTAGCCACTTTCAAATATGTAATCCAGTGTTGTTAATTACATCCACAGTATTGTGCTACCATAAGCACCATCCATTATGAAAACTATTCCAATTTTGCCAACTGACCCAATAATGTCCTTTATAGAATTTCTTTTTTCCGCCAGTCCAGAATCCAGTCTAGGGTCAGGTTGTCATGTCTCTTTAGTCACTTTTAGTCTGAAACATTTCCTCAGGCTTTCTTTACTGTGTTTTCTCTGACATTGGCATTTTTGAAGAATATAGTCCTTTTTGTTAAAGAAAACGTACTTCATTTTGGGTTTGCCTGACATTTTCTCATGATCAGATTTAGTCTGTGTCTGACCAGCTAGACTAGTACATAATTGATGAGTCATTCTCGGGGTATCACATCAGGGAGGTACATCATGCCCACCAGCCTCTCATTGCTGGTATTGATTTTGATCACCCGGGCAGGATATGGTCGAATTTCTCCACTGTAGAGATACTTTTTCTTCCTACAACTAATAAGAAACCTGTGGAGAGAAAGTTTAAAGCCACGCAACCATCTTGCTCCTCATCAAAATTTCCCCATTGATTTTGCGTCACTTGTTGACTCTTGCTGGAACCCAGCTTTACTCTGATGGTTGCAAAATGATGATTTTCCAACTCAAACATTCCTTCCAGATTTCCCAGTTGACACTAGGCATTCTACTGTGAGGAAGAGCCTCCCTTGCTCCCCATTTATTTCTTTATCTATCTATTGTATTTCTGGATTCTGTTTTTCAGTGATTACTAATTCATTTCTGTTCTCAACTATTTTGATGTTTCAAACTGGCTACTGTGTCCTTGTGATATGTCCCAACACTTTTAAAAAATCACTTCCTTACTTTCTGGCTTAAAGAGCTATTCCAAGCTTGTTTGTACGTCTTCTGCCCCAGCCTTGGAATTAGCCATTTCTCCAAGGAGTTTCTTTTCCTGGGAATTAGCCATTTCTCCAAGGAGTTTCTTTTCCTGGGAAACACCTGGTATTGGCTGCCAGATGTCCTCCTGGCCACTGGATGGCCCTAGCTTCTCGGCCCATTCTGCACAGAGCTAGGGAATATTTATGCATATGTACACTTACGTGTATACATACAAATACATGCCCACATGTATGTGCATATACACATACATATTGATATTTTAGAAATCATGAGTTCACACAATCTAGGAGGTTCAATTTTAAGAGTTGATGTTTTAGTTTCCTGGGCTGCTCAAGCAAATACCATGAAATGGGTTGTGCTAAAGAATGGAAATGTAGGGAAACGGATGTGGCTGAAGCGATTGTGCTCCCGTCTAACATATAGGAGGTCCAGGGTTCGATTCCCGGGGCCTCCTGGTGAAGCAAGCTGGCCCATGTGGCAAACTGGCCCAAGCAGAGAACTGGCCCACATGTAGTGCTGGCCCACGCAGGAATGCTGGCCTGCACAGAGAGCAGGTGCAGCAAGATGACACAATAAAGAGACAATAAGAGACACAGCAGACCAGGGAGCTGAGGTGGCGCAAGAGGTTGAGCGCCTCTCTCCCACTCTGGAAGGTCCCAGGATTGGTTCCTGGTGCTGCCTAAAGAGAAGACAAGCAGACACAGAAGAACACACAGAGAGCAGACAGACAGCAAGCACAAAACAACGAGGGGTGGGGTGGGTAGGGGGAGAAATAAATAAATAAATAAATAAATAAATAAATAAATAAATAAATCTTTTAAAAAAAGAATGGAAATTTATTTGTCCGTGGTTTTGAGGTTAGGAGAAAAGTCCAAATCAAGGCATCATCCAGGCGATTCTTTTTCCCTGAAGACCTCAGTCTCGGGCTGACTACCGGCAATGCTTGGTCCTTAGCTTGTCAAATTGGTAAGGCACATTGCAGGCTCTTCTGGCATCTCTCTTCTCTTTTGGCTTCTGTTGGTTTCAGCTTCTGGCTACTCCCTCTGTGGCTTTTTCCTCTCTGTCTGAATTTCATTCCACTTATAAGGGACTCCAGTAATACGATTAAGACCCATCCTGATTGAGGTGGGCCACGGCTTACCTGAAGTAGCTTCATCGAAAAGTTCCTACTTATAATGGCTTCATACCACAGGGATAGATTAGATTACAACCACGACAAATGCTGTCTATTTTTGTGAATAAAATAGCTGGAAGTATTTTTTCATACATGCACTTTTTTCCATGTTGACATTCTTCTGTAACATCATTCCCTACAAAACTTGATTATAAAGGGAAAATCCTTAACAATTTGTATGTTCTTAAAACCCATTTATCTCCTATATTTAGCTCGTGACTGAAATTGAACTTCTCCTGAACCAACAAGCCGAGCTGGCAGATGTAACAGGGAATATATCTCAAGTAAAACAAAAAATAAAAATATTGGAAAACTTAGATGAAAGCTCTCAGGTAAGATTACTTTTTAGGTGTTTACTATATTGATGGCATTTAATAGTTATGTATTAGTGGGACTAAGTGGTATAAACCCTTATTATGATTATTAGCAACAGTCTCTACAATTGGCACCATAATGTTGGTCTCTCTTCTGTTCTGTTTGCTGTAGGCCAGAGGTGACACTGCATATATATCACATAGTTGTCATGGAAGTTCCTCTGAGATAGTGATGTCAACTGTTTTGAGTACACTGGCAGGACCATGAGCATAAATCATTTGGAGGAAACCAAAAAAAAATTGTCCATCAAGGCTAATATTTGGTACTCGCTAATGATCATGCTGAAAATGATGGAAAACCTCTAAGAACATAATTCCTTAAATGCCCAGCATGTGCTTTGTTGCACTTAAACCAAACGTAGACTCAGACAGACAGACCTACTTATTCTTACTAAGTGTGTGACCTTGGGTAAAATGATGAAATTTTCTAAGCCTCCATTTCCTCATCTGTAAATTGAGGGCAAAACGACTTCCTCTGCAGAGTAATTGTGAGGATTCATTTAGATGGTGTATATAAAGCACTTAGCACAGTTTCTGGGATATAGTAAGTTCTCAAAAGAGTCAGCTGCCATTATTCCTACTAACCTTAAAGCTTGGACTCAGGGCTTTGATGCTGAAGAAACTCTAGCTTTGCTTTCCTGTCTTGTATGGAAGAGCAAGGTCATGCTTTCTAAGGTGTATGGTCAACAAATAAATCGGTTTATGGGTGGGCCATTGCATCGAAGACCAAAACTTGAGAGGTGGTAGTGGCAGCGAACAGTTCTGGAATTATTCTTGTGGATCTCTGATTGTGGGACAATGTACAAATCCCCATGGTATAGTAGAAAGAGAAGGCAAACTGGCCTGGAAATTAGGAGGTTTTGATTTTAATTCTGGCTTTCCCATTAGGTAGAAAGCGTAGTCACTTCCTCGTTCTGGGCTTCTGTTTTCTTTAATTTACCTCTACAAACATTTCCTGGACTCCTATTGTTTCAGTCCCTATCCTGGGGGATCAGTGGTTCACAGAGTAGAGGTAAGACAGCTAAGATCTCTATTGCTATGGAACCCCCATGATGTTTTGCCCTAAGCATGAAAAGCAGTCAGGTGGATGATGACTCTTAGGAGATTTCCAAGGTCAGGGTGATGGGAAATACATTAGCTTGTATTTGGCGGCTGTGGACCTCAATTGATACATGCAGTTCTGTTCTAAATCTGTACTTACCAGGAGAAGCAAATCTCATCCGCTATCTGGGTGGGATGGTTAGTTTTCTGTTTCTGTGACCAGAAATGCATGAGCTGCCAATGACATCACTGCTGGAGCTAATTATTGTAAAACTCTCAACTATTTTGCAACTTGCAGAAGTATGACATCGAATCAGATTTCAGGCCATATATCTCCCTGGCTGAACTGATTTGCTTCTGAGCCCTTTTTCTCCCTCCCCCCCATATGAACAGAGATCACGCAGTCATTATTTTCCTTCTTTCTTAAAATCAGGATCTGTTAGCCAAGGCCCGGTTTGTGATATTACATGGACACAGGCTTGCAGCAAATCACCATTATGCTCTTGATTTGATCTGCCAGAGGTGCAATGAGCTACGTTACCTTTCTGATATTTTGGTTAATGAGATCAAAGCAAAACGGATACAGCTCAGCCGGACCTTCAAAATGCATAAACTCCTACAGCAGGTACTGCCATGGGAAATGGTCCATCTTTGAAAAAGGATGTAAATTTTTTGCTGGGGACTTCCTGGCCTGATAGACCTGATCCTTATGCCTCATGTTCACCTTTTGTCCTCTCAGTGGCTATAAGGTCAGGGTCTGGATAGCTTTGGAATAACGTTTGTATGAGGCCTGAAGGACTGAGTTTGATTATGGTTATTTACTCTATCTACCTCTGCAGCATTTATGGCAGGCCCCATATTGGAAGAATCTGGGCCTCTCTTCGGAGTTTTTGAGATCATGGTAGTGACGGGTTCCTTTCTATTTTGGATATGTCTCTGAATTCTCTGCTCTGGTGATGGATAGTTTGCACTCCTAACTTTAAAAAGCCCTGGAGGCATTTTGCTAAAGCCTGAAACTCCTTCCAGTTTTCATAGCAGAGCAATAGAGATTTAACAGTGCCTGGAAAATATTCCTCCCCTTTCCTGAGCAGGCAGTGAATTAAAAAGGTTACCCTGCAGAGAGGGTCTTAGTAGGGAAATGTAAAATAGGAGTATCAGGTATTGGTGTCATATCTAAACCTAAACATTTTAAATGGTGTCTCTTCTCTGGCAAGAAAATCTTTATTCTTGTTCTCAGCCATCATTAAGCATTTCTATTACATTTTGTATGTTGCTTGGAGTTTCATATTTCCATTGTTGATGTTGGGAAAATAAAATGCTACTAAAGTGTTGAGAGAATAGCTAGACTCCTGCTGTAGAATTAATTTTGTGTTAATGAAATGAATACAGTGGTTGCTGACATTGGCTGTGAATGAGAAAAACCTGTGGAGCTCCATAAAAAATATAAATGCCCCGCTTAGCGCCCTGAGCTACTGAATCAGAAATTCCTATGTTTAAAAAGCTCTGAAAGTGAATCTGATGACCCCACTCTTAATGGACAAATATAATCCCTCTTATTCATAGAAGGATTTTTTTCTTGATTTTCTCCCCAGGCTCGTCAGTGCTGTGATGAGGGGGAACATCTTCTAGCTAATCAGGAAATAGATAAGTTTCAGACTAAAGAGGATGCTCAGAAAGCCCTCCAGGACATCGAAAATTTTCTTGAAATGGCCCTGCCCTTTATAAACTGTGATCCTGAAACCCTGCAATATGAATTTGATATAATTTTATCTCCTGAACTCAAGGTAGGAGGCTTCCACAACCCTCCCCCCACAAATAAACAAATTAAATCAGACTGTAACCGCAGTCATGTGGGTAAAAGTTACACTACCTCCCAGCTAACTTAATGTCAAAGTGCAGTTTCATCGACCCACTGAAGGGGTCGGTGCTAATTGTTGTGCTACTGTTAAGCCTCAAAGAATCCAAAGGCTTATGCTTGTTATAGAAAGAAGAGCAGTTTCCTCTCTGAGCTCTGGTTCCATCACCTTTAAACTCTTTCCACCCATTTTCTTGTACATCCTTGGAGAAAGGCCCAAAGCTGGGCCCAGGTCAAGAGCATTCTGGTCCAAACATCTTCCTTTTGTGCTGCAATGCCCACCAACAGATGCTCTGTGGACACAGGTCAGGCTTTCCTATGCAGTTTGGAAATGAAGGGCTAAAGAATGTCTCGGGGTCATTTTGGGGAATGGGGAGCAGGGAGAAGTTGGCATTAGCAGGGCGGCGTGGGATGGTTCAGTACCTCCCCCTTGGAGATGACAGGAAGGACTCTCTCCACATTGTACAGATGCACAGAGGAGTCTTTGTGACATTATTTGCTGTGAAAAAGTGAAGTTGACTCTGAGATTGGAGCAGTATCTCAACCCATGTTGAACTGCAAATCTTAGAGGATGCCCCAGCAAATCAGGAACATGGCCGTGGCAGTGACCAAGTGATTCTCCGGAAGCAACCAAGCTTAACCCTCGCTGCCTCCAGCAACTATGAGGGGCACAAGGGTATATTTATCCTGTTATACCTTGGAGGATTATAAAGAGAGTGTCCTGCAGGCTTAAACTTAAACGACTATGATAGTGCTCCTCATTTGATTATTTTTATGATGCATTGGCTTTGTCATACCAAATAGAAAAGAGTAAAATGCCTTCTCTTCCGGCCAGTCTCCCTTCCGGCACACTAAGGGTTAATCACTTTCTACAGGGACCCATTTTGTGATGCTTGAGAAATTTCTTCCTCAGGTTGTTTGAGTTGAGATTGTTACTTCTGGTTGTATGACCATATGGAGCTAATACATTAATCTGTTTTTACTGTGCTTTCCTAAATTTCTTCCAGTTATATTTTCAACTCCAATTTTCTGACCATTTTCTGAGTCTGAGAAATATAAGAGGATTTGTAATGACCCCCATCTCAGAAAACATTTCATAGAATTCTTCTGCAACCTGCAGGTCCAAATTCAGACTGTACAACTGAAGCTTGAAAACATTCGAAGTATATTTGAGAACCAGCAGGCTGGTTTCAGGAGCCTGACAGATAAGCATGGGAAGCCAATGCAATTTGCCCTATCTGGATCAGAAAGTGTGATGAGACATAGAACACCATTGTTTTCCCCTAAACATGGTAAACCTTCACCTTTTCTATCTCTTTTCTTGCTATTGTTTACTTTGTTTCCGTGATGTACATACTGGATTTGCTCTTCAAGTCTGAAAAACTGACATTTTATTTAAGCATATTTGATCATGTTGAAATGATATTGCACAAGATGAGATTCATGGTTGAGATTATAAGTAGCAGTAGTACACAGAACGACAGGATGACGGAAATCTCAGGACTGAATAGTGCAGCCTTGCAAATAAGTCTGCACATTTTACCAGCCTTGAGATAGTAAGCCTCAAACTCATGTTTTTTCTTTTCAGCAAGTGGAGGAAAACATATGAAACTGGTACACACACACACACACACATATTTTTGGACTTATCTAGGTAAACGATTACATGGCTCTTATGAGCTTCCTGTTAAGCAAATGGCTTAGATAATGGACTAGATTGCCATTTCTAAATAGGCGCAGGTTTACAGAAAAACTTTGTTGATAATTCACTGTTTCAGAGTCCATTTCTAGATTATTAAAAGTAACCCTGTAGATTATTTTAACTATGCAATGTCCATTTCCTTTCTAAGTCTGTTGGGAAAAAAATAATTATTCTCGTAATGGTGTTGAGCTCCTCTGGAGATGAGATAGCCTTATTGCTTCAGGAGTTCCCTTGAGCTGCCTTTGGGGCCTCTCAGGTGAGGGTAGTTTGGCCTGTGGGGCCCTAAGTTAGTTGAAAGGGTGAACATGGGGGTAAATTTGCTCTCTGTGATCTGACTATGAGTAGATTCAGGGACTGCTTAGTACAGAGGAACAGCTTTGAAATTCAGAGAGGGCTTGAGCCAGAGCTAATGAGCATAAAAACCTATCTCATCCCCAGTGTGGATCAGAGGTGATGAAAGCAAGTAATTAGGCTAAGCGGATAAAAGTTATGTAGTTAATTGTCATTAAATATAAAAATACACTCATAAATAAAACTAAAACATTGCCTTAAAGGAATATCAACTAAGAAGACACTGGTGAGAAAACCCAGTAAAAAGCACAAAACAACAATAAGGAGATAAAAACCAAGAGGAAAGAGAATAAAAATAGGATAAGTTGATGTTCTAAAGCAGGTGAAGGGAAGCGGCTGTGGCTCAATCAGTAGGGCTCCCGTTTACCATATGGGAGGCCCCGGGTTCGGTTCCCGGGGCCTCCTGGTGAAGGCAGGCCCACCCGCACGGCGTGGTTAGCTGACCCAGCGACCACAAGCAGCAAGGGGGGGGATAAATGAATAAATAAATAACAAAATCTTATAAAAAAATAAATTAATAAAGCAGGTGAAGTGTTTGGTTCCATTTACTGACCTTGTGACCTTAACGTCTCTGATCTGAGCCTCAGTTTCCTTGTCTGTAAAAAGGAGGGTGATGATACCTAGTTACTTCGAAGAGTTGTTTGTGAAAGTAACATGAAAAAAACTGTAGAAGATAAGAAGTGCTCAGTAAATGGGCCTCTCCTTTCCCTCTGGGTTAAGGCTTCTTGTTTCATCCATTTCTGGAAGCTCAGCTCCTCTGACGGGGATTCCCAAAGTGTTTGGACATGTTGGGGGTGAAGAATTGGGTTCTGAGGGGACTGTCGAAGGTCCACTCCAGTTGTTAGTCACTAAAAGTACATCTTAGTTTGTTTCATTTCATTTTTTTCTTTCCGATATTCTTATTTAATGGCATCACTCTTTCTTTCTGCAGTGGGAATTGGATACTCTTTCTTCCAAGCATGTAAACTCTTTTCAAAAGGTACAGATCTTTATTATATTGTGTTTTGCTTTTGTTTGTTTGTTTGTTTTTAGCTAATACATTTTCTGAGTTTGCGTCCATGGGAAAAACCAGCTTGGCATCTAAAACTAGCAAGTGTGCATTCTTTGCGTTCTGCATGCGGTAACTTTTTCTTTATTTTCCGTAATAACCATCTTTTGTCCCCTCTCAGTATGAAACTTACCTTGGAAAATGACGGTATAAAAAGTAGATTATACATCTAATCTCAATATCTTTCGTAAAATGATGGCGTGAAAAGATAGAGAAAAATTGGCAATGCTAAAGTGAAACAGGCTCTTTCTCATTTTAGAGGCTTTCATGTCATCTGCAATAAAACTATCTCTTGGGTGTACGTTGGATTTGCCTCCATCTGAGACTGTCTAATATATTTACGAGGAAGAAGGCAGCTCACTGAATAAATAACATGGATGGATAAATGAGTTTATCCGTCCTAGTTTGCGAATTAAGTCAAAGCATTATTTATGTTCCAGAACCTTGATCATTTCACTTCATTGCTCAGTGAGTAATGGGGATTATAACAATTAGTTCCAAACAAATAAAAACATAAAATGTTAATTTGTTATAAAAATGAGCCAAACTGTTTTTTTTTTTTTTCCTCTTGGTTTTGTATTATTTGTTTCTTTTCTTCTTCTTTTTTTTTTTTCTGCATCAAATAGAGTCCAGCACCTAGCACAGTACCTGGCACCTAGCGGGGGTAGTAAATATTGAATGAACATAGAATGCAGTGGGGAGTTAGGGAAGGACATTGATAGCGAGGGCTAAAATGTTAAATGAGGTTTCAATGCCTAAATATGTGTCTTTGTCTAGCTCTGTCTTCGAAGCTCCAGAATGGTGTTTACAATTTACCTCCTTGAATTTCCCAGAGGCAACTCAGACTCAGGACACTACAGACTGAACTCATCACCCCTGCACACCTTCTCGTCATCTCAGTGCTGCCACCACCATATGCCCCCAGTTTTCCAAGCCAGAGACCTTGACTCCTCTTTCTCACTCATGCCCCTCCTCTGACCAGTCAAAAGATCTCGTGGATTTTTACCCCTTAAGTATCTTTCAGACCCATTCACTTCCCTGCAGCCCCACTGCCACTTTCCTAGTTCGAGCTGACATCATCTTGCCTTGACAACTCCAACTCCTGTCTCCCACCTTGCCCTCCTCAAATGCCCCTCGTTCTTTTACCTTTTCAACTTTATACATAGTCTTCTCTCTCTGAAACACTATTCCTGTCCCTCTGCCTTTCCTAGCTCCTCCTTCACTATCACACAGCCCAGCTCCTGGCAACGTCCTTCAGGTCAGCTTTCCTTCCTCCCTCTTTTCTGCTCTCACACCCCAGATGGGTTTTGGTGGCCAAGTGCCCTGCCTTTCTTCTCTGTGTGAGGGTAATTTCCTGGTTGTCCGTCTTCCCTGCTAGACTGTCAGCTCCGTAAGGAAAGGAGCCATGTGCTATTCATGTCTGTCTCCAAGCACCAAACACAGAGGTCAGCATAGAGTACAGGCACTCGATAATTTTATACATATTTACATTGTTGAAGGAATGAATAAAAATACCTTGCTTTTCAGAAAGAGATGTGTTCCTCATATGATGTGTATACATCCTTTTTGCATCTCTGTGCGTTTGCACAGAATTAACCAGTAAAGCTAATAACGGTTCCCTCAGTTACCTTTATAAATAAGTTCAGCTCCCAGTAGACCAGGTTTTCTTAAAGTGGAGGCACATTAGAATTTCTTGAGAAGTAGATTTTGTATGGTAATTGCCACTAACTCCAATATATGCTTTTGAGAAAAAAAAAGGAAAGTGAAGTCTAGAGTCTTGAGATCAGAACAGAACATCCTTTCCCTGAGTGTGCCTGCCCCTGGCTTCTGGGGAAGAGCAGAAATGGAGGCTGATGCAGCCCATGTGGGTGGCAGCCTTTGCAGCAGCCCCAATAATTTGGAACTTCAACAATCCAGGGAAGCGGCTGTGGCTCAATCAGTAGGGCTCCCGTTTACCATATGGGAGGCCCCGGGTTCGGTTTCCGGGGCCTCCTGGTGAAGGCAAGCCCGCCCGCACGGCTTGGTTAGCTGACCCAGCGAGCACAAGCAGCAAGGGGGGGGGGAATAAATGAATAAATAAATAAAATCTTTAAAAAAAAAAACAAAAAAAAAAAACAATCCAGTATTTGGCTGGACCGTGTCCCTGGCTTTGGAGGAACATCTGGACTCGTGCTAATAATGCAGAAGCTCACCCTCTGTAAAGAGAACCTTTTTAAAAAATCATGATTAAAGCTTTGAATTCAGATGGCGATTGTTGGTAGCATTTTAACCTGCTTTGGAAATGTTGTTTTATAAATCACACAGAAACCCATACTCTGACAGTAGGCTGGATGGATTCAAATACCACCTCTGCTTCTTGGACAAGATACTAACCTTAGTTCCTTATCTGTAAAATGGGGATGGAATCAGCACCAACCTCGTAGGGTTGTTTTGAGGATTAAACCAGAACATGCACGGTAGTGCTTAGAACAGTGCCTGGTGTGCAGCAAGTTCCCAATAAATGTTAGATGTCATAATTACCAGGTTAAATTGAGATTTTTTTCTTTCAAAACCCTTTGATCCAGTTAATCTATGATTTACAGCTGATTGAGCAGATTTGGTTAAATGCTTCTGTGTGAGAATGAACACTAAATCTGCAAATAATTATGAGTAATAACACCTAGCTTTTGCAAGGCAAGTAAGTGAGTGTTGGATGTGTGAGAGAAAATGAGTGAATATATAGCTATGTCATATTCAATAAGAAGTTGATGGGAGTAGATGTAGCTCAAGTGGTTGAGTGCCTGCTTCTCATGTAGTGGTCCTGGGTTCAACCCCCAGCACCTACTAAACAAACAAACAAACTCTCATTGGGGAGCAGATGTAGCTCAATGGTTCGGTGCCTGCTTCCCATGTGCAAGGTCCTGGGTTCAATCCCCAGTACCTCCTAAAAAAAAAATAAGAAGTTGAGATTATGTAGATAAGTCTAGCCAATCACTGTTCTCTATAATGTGATTTAAAATACTAATATAAATGAATTAGAATATTATCTCTCTAATGAATGTAAACCATGTATAGGTTTTCATTGAAAGTGCTGATTTTAATTCTGGTTTGAAATTCTTCTTTCATATTTCTCTACCAGGGAAGAAGACTTGGAGACAAAATCAGAGCAACATAAAAGTAAATATTATTAATTTATTCAAAATTATCTGTATTACCGTAGTTACAGAATTTGTGTGAGCCATATATTTTATTCAGCAAAACCAATATCATGCATTTGAAAGCCTATTTAATTTAAAGAAAAAACTGCTGCTGCATTGTGTCTAATTGCAGTACTGGCATATCCCCAGACGTACGAGTAGTTTCTCAAGTCCTGGCTCAAGTTCAGCATCATTTCTGTAGAACAACTCATATAAGTTCCCAGCTTCTCTTTCTATCTCCCCACCCCTCATAAACCTACGTAATGGTTGCACCTTTCTACAGAAGGAGCTTTTTTTCATAAGTCATCTCCATCCTACAAGTCTGAAGCACAGAGAGAGGACAGGGTCTAATGGGCCATTCAGAGGCAAATTCTAGCTCAGAAAGACATCCATTCATTTCTTGACAGACACAAGATTCCCTCCATCTCAATTATCCATGATAATCTCGAGTCTTCAGAGTTGCCTCCTCATAGCTGCAAGACCCTACATTTTTTTCCTGCATGTTCTTGATGGTAAATAAGGACAAGCTTGTATTTCCAAGAGACAGTATAGCATAGGGGTACAGATTTTAGAGGTAAATTACTGGTGTTTAATTCCAGCTCCATTACTCACTGGCTGTAGAACCTCGGGTAAGTTCTCTGGAACTCAGATTTCTTATCTGAGGTTAATAATAGAATAATAATCAAACACCAAGACCATCATCCAACAGTTAGTATAGAGGTAAAATGATCCAATATTTCTGGAGCACTTAAACAATAATGTGTCGCATATAGTAATGTGCTACGTATTTTATATAATTATTAGCAGGCGAATGGCCTACAATGATATGCCATGCCTGGTTGTTGTGTTGTGCAGCGATGACTTCTGGATTCAAGAAGGAAACAAGCTGAATGCCAAAATCTTACATGCTCTTCGGTGCTAGTTTCAACTCATGACACCTTAACAGTCCTCTGTGTGGATTTATTCAGTTGTATATCCACAGGGAAAGAAATAGGAGGCTGTGGCTCTATACATTTTCTTGGTCGGTTTTCCAGCTGGCAAACACAGTTCCAAACTGTACACATGCTTCCAATCCAAGTCAGTTTGTAGGATTCTTAGGCACTTAAAAGTACAAATTTCTATTTCAAAACCTTTCAAACCTGCATTTAAGAAACCCGTTAGGAGTAAATGGTGCATACCTCTCTGGCAGTGGAACATGCAGTATCTTCAGTCTTAATTGCAGTATTAAATTTTGATAACAGGTGATACATTCACCAGGCATAACAAAGCAAAGTACAGCTTTGGCACTTGGGCTTGATGCTCTTTCATCACTTGCTGGGTTTTTTAGTTTGCCAAAGGCTGCCAATGTAATGTTATCACACATGGGTTGGCTTTTATATTGGGAATTTTATTAGGGGAAGAATCTTAGTTTTGAGGCCACGAAATGTCCAAATCAAGGCACCATCAGAGATGCTTTCTCACCAAAGGTCGGCTGCTGGCAGATCCCGGCATGTTGCCATGTGGTAAAGCAAGATGGCCACCAATCTCTGCTGAGGTCTCTACCTTCAGCTCCAGAATCTACCGTCTCCTGGAGCTCAGCTGTGGACTTTCAGGCATAGGGCTTGTCTTTTTCTGGGCCTCTTCTCTCAGCCTTGGTGGCAACATTTTCTCCCCAAGCCCAGCTGTGGGCGACTGGGCACATGTGGGCGATCAGGCTGAAGGTCACTTCAGCCTTGAGCTTCTCCATGGGCCCAGCCTCTTGGGGGGCTTTGTGCTTCAGCTTCAACTGCTAACCATCCCCAAGTCCCCCCTCTCACATGGCTGGCTTCCTTTTCTGTGTCTGTTTCTCTCTGTGTGTTCTTAGTTTATATAAGACCCTGCAAGAGGGTGGAGACCTAACCTAGGTCATGCCTCATTGTTGAAGTAGTCCAATCAATAGCCCTAAAGTGATCTAATCAAGCGATCTAATCAAAGACCCCTTAACTGAATATAATGCAATCCAAGGGTCCCACACCCACAGGAATGGATTAGTTCAAGAACAGTCTTTTCTGGGATTCACAAAATTCAAACTGTCAAAATTCAAAATGCCAAACTGTCACACTAGGTATGACACTTGGCCACTAAACTTCTCTGAGTCTCAGTTTACCTATCTGTAAAATGGGCATAAGAACGCCAAGTGCTGTGAGGGTTAGATATATAATGATGTATATCAAACACCTAGTACTGTGCCTGCACAATATATAGAAAGTTGTCGAGAAATGCTTGCATTTTTAATGAATAGGTCACATTTTGTGAAAATGTGATTTAGCTACTAGATCTTGCACTTCCTTTTGGATTTTAGTCATTACAAAGTAATGCTACATTTACTTGGAGGGCAGGCTTTTGGGAAACTCAGCTATGCAATACAACTGAGATCCCAGGAAATAGCCTTCAAAAGCTTCTGAAGAGCAAATAACCATCACAAATCTCACACAGTTAGCTCAGCAGGACAGGCCGAGTTCTTTAGAGTCTGCAAAATAAGGCAGCAGTTTAGGATCAAGGAAGGCACTCATATCAACAGCCAGCATGTGACAGAGAGTAGAGGCTGAGATGAACAGGTTACAGCCATTGGAGACAAGAATAGACAGTTCTGCACATCTTAGTATACCTGGAATGCATCATTAGATTTCATCATATCATCATGTTTATGATGATGCCACTGAGCTATTAGGCAAAAGGTCAATCATGTTCTGTATCCTTAGTTGAAGAATGCAAGGATGTAGGTAATGCTTTCTAGAAATTGCTCCATCAAAAATCACTAAGGTTGAAAAGCTGCTTTGGTACCTTGATGAATATATTTTTGTTATCTGGAAAACCAACATTTTATGAATTTCTTCATTTTCCAAAAGTGCCAAATCAACGAAGCATTACTCTAATGTAGAAAAGAAATTCTAATCGGTATCTTACATCTGACCTCGCATGTAACTCAAATCATTTTTTTCACTAGTGCCTATTAAAGCTATTTCTGAGAAAAATAACCCCAGTGCTATTTTTCAGTTTATCTACAGAGTTAAGACCTAGAGAAAACTTAATTCTAGATTTCCTGGAAGGAGCTAGATTTCCTTGAAGAAGAACTATATCTCCGTGATTGCTACTGTAACTTTTATTTTCCATCATTTCAGATTGAAGTGACACATAATTGTCGAGAGAAGAGAAATTCTGATCAGTCTTCCAGTTTGGACAATGACAATGGCGTGGATGTTTTAAAGAAGTATCCATTATTTATTAATATTCTCTCACATACATATCTACTTATAAGAGTCTCGGCTTCAGTGTCCAAGGGGAATGTGCTTAGAATATTGCATTCACAGAATGGGTTTCTACTGGATGTAATGAAAAACGCACTAGATTAAGTGTCAGAAGTCCTGGGTTGAGGCCTAGGGGAGCTATGCTCTGTTTATATGACTTGAAGAGAATGCACTAGACTTTTCCATTGTTTCCTCCTTTGTAAAAGAGGTGAAAAGGAACCGGGCAGTGCTTTGCATACTACAAAGGGTTATGTAGCTATGCAATATTACTTTATAGAGGTTAATAATTGTTGTTTTGTTCATTTTTATACTATTTTACTATACTAGATGTAAGAATATTCAACTTTTTAGTTGTATGTCACAGAATTGTAAGAAGCTAGTATTTTGGAGCAAGTTGTATGAGTATATGTGTTCAAAGACTCTTAGATGTCAGATGCTTAAAAATGTAAAAATAAAAAAAGAGGACAATGGTAGAAGTTAAAATAAAATAGAATACTCATTGGGGGATGGGGAAATTTATTTTAAATTTGATGTCAATTGGAAATCACATTGGAAGGAGAATGTATTTAATATTACAGACACAGGAAACAAAATTGCTTCAGAAACTTAAGTATGAGCTATATTTGAGAAGACCAGTATAATAAATCTATATCATATATTAGAAAATAACTGAGAAAAGGGGGGAAATGATGCTTAAAATACAAATACCATTTTTTAGGGAGAGAGGGACCTATAGCTCAAAAATTGTGCTGTCTGAAATTTTTTAAAAATCCTCAGATTTAGGAAAAGATTTTTTGAGTTTTTAAAGTAAGTTGCTTTTTAAGTTTAGTGAGATAGAAATCGTGTTTTTTTTTTCAAATTAACAATACCCCTCATAACTTCAAATATATTTTAAAGAGGCTCGTGGAAGGCACATATTCTAGAAACCATAGAATTAGTTTAATATTTTGGTGATAGAAAAACCATTGGCAGTTCCCATGCATTAAAAAGCTTTACCTTAGAGGACTTATAATGATTATAATTGAAACA
The DNA here is from genome assembly GCA_026826555.1 of Tolypeutes matacus. Classification (NCBI taxonomy): domain Eukaryota; kingdom Metazoa; phylum Chordata; class Mammalia; order Cingulata; family Chlamyphoridae; genus Tolypeutes; species Tolypeutes matacus. The sequence goes on along the minus strand of JAKSZT010054138.1, from coordinate 5,367,108 downwards.
TATTAATACAATAGTAAAGCAATCAAATAACTGATACATAGGATATTTCTTTTCATTTTAGCCACGTGCTAAATGAGCTGATACAGACTGAGAGGGTGTATGTTCGAGAGCTGTTTACTGTTTTGTTGGTAAGTGGCTCAAATTACATTTTCCCCATCTTTTCCTGAACGATCCCTGCCACAGTCATTAGAAGGAGTTTGGGGATGTTTCCCCTACCGGTTGAAGCTGCATGTTGTTTACATGTACATATTCAGGCTCTTCCTCAGTAGTGAGAAGGGTTGATTCAGAATTTGTTACAGAAGGCAGGAGCTGTTCTCTTAAGGATACAGCAGATTGTTATAATTATCCCCAGGGTGCTATTTAGAGATTGTGATGTAAAGAACTGAGAATGGGATAAAAATACTCCGTTGACACAAATGTCATGATGCTAATTTGGTCTGAAGAAACCTAAATACTTGTTGCCAGTTTAAGGAGAAGTTGATGGCCTGTAATTGAGTTTTTCACACTTGGTTTCTGTGTTGTTTCCTACACTACAAGCTACCTGGAAGGCCACAGAGCTGTCACTTTATTCTACTCGTTGCGTGGAAAACCTGGCCTCTAAAAAGAGTAATGGGTTATTTGGGGGAACTAGGAAATTTGAATGTTTAAATTACAAACAGCTTCATTCACAAATCCCTTTTACATTCTGCTATAATCCTCTTCTGGTGGCCCCATCAAATGTTAATGTAAATATTTTTAAAATGCATACATGTGCTTTTTTTGAGTAGGGCTATAGATCACAGATGGATAATCCAGAGATGTTTGAGCTCATGCCACCTCTCTTGAGAAATAAAAAGGATGTTCTCTTTGGAAATATGGCAGAAATATATGAGTTCCATAACAAGTATGTAATTGCTGAATTGAATATCTCCTTTTCATGATATTTTTCTTAAATATAATTGACCAATTTATTATATTTCACATATAATTATGTCATATTCTTTTCTCTGAAATGTTCGCAGCATTTTCATGAGCAGCCTGGAAAATTGCAGTGACGCTCCAGAACGAGTGGGATCTTGTTTCCTGGAAAGGGTTAGTGAAATTATTATAAATTTTTTAAAAAGAGAAAAATATGGACTATCAAATTAAGAGCTCATTTGTAAGAACAGATTCAGAGACAAGATAGGTTTTCTTTTTTTATGTCTTGATGTTTTAGGAGAAGGCATGTCACTCCAGCAAGTATGTAATTCCAAACCAAGTTTTATTGCAGAAATGGATGCAGTGAAGGGTCTAGAGCGAGCAAGTACCCATTGTATTCCATGGTATCAAATAGTTCAATGGCTCAGCTTATGATCACTGATCTCCTTGGGTGACCTTGGGAGTCCAGAAACCATCCTGGCTCTGAAATGTGCAAGTTGGCGCCATCTTAGCCTAACTAATCTGGGCTTGGTTAATTTTTAGCCTAAAAGACACCTAGGTACTCCCTTTTAATACATGTAAAGTTTTAGAATTGAATCTAGTCTGGCTTTCAGCCATGGTATCTACCACAGGAACTTCACAAAACAGAGATCCACCTGTTCTTTGTATTTTACCAGATCGTTCTTGCAGGCTCATTACTCCATGAACCATCCCAAGAGTAAGTTTAGTGCCATCAACTCCCCAGCCTTTGTGGTCATACTCTCCTCCATTAGAGTTTTCCCTCACAGTCTTCTCTGCTTTTCTAATTCCTCCTCTTCCTGTGAGATGAGTTTGGTATTGATTGGTGAGTCATTTCAATACAGGTGAGGGGCGAAATCTTCAAAATAGAGATCTCAGAAAGTGAGTATGGAATGAAAAGAGAATAAGACTGAGAAAGAATTCTGTGTCATTACCCTTCCCAACATCATGCCGTGACTTTAAACAGGTTAAAACCGCAGGCATAACTTGAAGATATTGTGGATTTGGCTCCAGACCACCACAATAAAGAAGACATTGTAATAAAGTGGGTCACACGATTTTTTTTAGTTTCCCAGTGCATATAAAAGTTATGTTTATGCTATACTGTAGTCTATTAAATGTGCAAGAGCATTATGTCTAAAAAAGCAATGTACGTACCTTAATTAAAATGTGAGAGATATAAACTGAGCACATGCTGTCAGAAAAATGGTGCTGATAGATTTGCTCGACGCAGGGCTGTCACAAACCTTCAGTTTGTAGGAAACGCAATATATGCAAAGCACAGTAAAGCAAAGCATAATAAAACGAGGTATGCCTGTATGGCCAAAGTCTTCCCTGACCTCAAACATCAGCAGTCTCTCTTGCCGTCGGAACCCAGTAGTACTTAAGACCTGTGCTATTAGTTGGGGATTTTACATTCACTATCTGTCTTTAAACCCGTTCATGAATTGTTTCCCCACCCAGATGGGAAGCTCTTTGAGGCCGGGTTCCATACCCTGTCTATCTTTGTCTCTCTCATAAAGTTAGCACAGATCGTGGTGACCAGTAGCAGTTTAATAAATGCTTATTGATAGCATGTTCACTCACTCAACAACCATCTACTGAGCTCTTACGATGCACCAAGCACTGTGCTGGGCAATGTGTAGAGACCCAACCCAAGACTCCAAGTCTATTCAGGTGCAAAATCAAGAAAACCATTGAGTGTGTACAGGATGAGTCCTGCTGCGTTGAGATATACAAAGGGTCCTATGAGAGCCCAGAAGAGGGGCATCTTACATCGACTGGACACATAAAAGATGGCTTTATGGAGGAGGGGATTCATGAGATGAATGTTAAGGAATGAGTAGGTGGGTGGCCCATTAGATGAGGGTCAGGGGAAGATGATTGCAGTGAGAAGAAATAGCTTAGATGGGTTATGCTACAATGATGATGACCCAGTAATGACCAAAGACAGCAGACTCGACCTTGGAAGTGACCTACATGTTCATTCATCAGGGTACTGAGAGACGAGTAGCATAGCAACAGCCTATTTCTTGATACCCAATATATTAGTTCATATTTATGGGGAAAAAAATAGGCCATTTTTATAGTTCAGACAGAGAAGGCTTTTCTCTCTCTCTAACTCTCAAGCTCAGTAAGTGGAAGTTCTGAAATTACTTTGATAATTATGTGTCCCTCCATCCTGGGCAGATGGACCTGCTGTTCCCGGAATACAAATAGGGCTCTTGACCAGCTGCCAGTACGCCTGGACCTTTAAGGCCCCTTTCTTCTAATGCTCGGCCACACTCATTCTTGCTCATCCTGCCTTGAGAATGGCAAGTGCATGTTTGTAAATTGATAATACATTTGAACTTGCTTTTTATCACAGAAGGAGGATTTTCAGATGTATGCAAAATATTGTCAGAATAAGCCCAGATCAGAGACAATTTGGAAGAAGTATTCAGAATGCGCCTTTTTCCAGGTATAGTAATTATTCAGGTATTGGCCATACTTTTTCTGGAAGATATTCAGATATTTCTCGTTTATAAATTCAGTTTTTACTTTTCAGTAAGTTATGTGTGTGTGTAGGTTAAAGAGCATTTCTACCTTCCCTCAAACACATACAACATGCACACACTTGGTCATCCACACAAATTAGCTGCTCCCTGGAGGCCTCCAATTTCCACTCTTTTAGCTACTTCTTCTGGTATTTCCCTCCATATCCCCAGGTAACATGCTTATACTGCTACTTCCTAATTTTTTTTTAAAGATTTTATTTATTTGTTCATTTATCCCCCCCTTGCTGCTTGTGCTCGCTGGGTCAGCTAACCACGCCGTGCGGGCGGGCTTGCCTTCACCAGGAGGCCCCGGGAACCGAACCCGGGGCCTCCCATATGGTAAACGGGAGCCCTACTGATTGAGCCACAGCCGCTTCCCTACTTCCTAATTTTTGAGAGTGAGACATTATCTAATGCCCCACCATGGAAGATGAGGATTTAGCTCTCTTTCACTGTCCCCTCCCAGCTACCATATACACACACACCCCCATACTTCCCTTCCTCCAAATCTGCCAATGTAGTTACACTGTGATTTTTGATAGCTTGATAGTCAGTGTTAAATTATGAAGACTATGTAAATTCTATTCTCAGATGAATCATGTACAATTAAAAGGATTGCTTTGCCTTCCCTCTTGTTTTTCTTGCAATCGTCCTTTTACTCAGTTTTTAAGGTACTTATCCCTATTCTATCCCAAACCTTTCCAGTTGTGTAAATCTCTTTTCAGTGCATTTAAACACATTACATTTTCTCTGAATTTCACGTTCTTGAAGAAATCTCTCCTGGAATTTTCTGACCTGTTCTTCTAGAATGGTTGCTTGTTAGGCCTGTTGCCTAGCTATCATCTTGGGATCCTGGTGAACGTCACTCTTGGGAGTCTTTTCTTGTGTAGGCTCTCCTGGTTCCTGGGTGCCAGGTCTTTATCTTTCTTATTTTACTCCCTTTTTTGGTGGAATACATCCTCCCAGAGTTTTATTGAGAAAGCGTGCATGGGAGGTTAAATTTTTGAGAGCTCACACATCTGAAAATTCTTTATTCTGTCCTCATACTTGATTGGTAGCTTGGCTGGGTATAGAAGTCTAGGAAAGAAATTATTTTCCTCAGAAATTTGAAAGTTTTGGTCCATTTTCATCTAACTTCCAATGTTGCTGTAGAGAATTCGGATACCATTTTGATTTTTGTTCCTTTGCAGGTTACCTAATTCTTTTCTTCTCTCTGAATGCTGATGGCAATTTCTTTTTTATCTCCAAGGTTCTGAAATTTTACAATGCTGTGCCTTGATGCTGGCAATATTTTTATTCATTTTGCTAGACTTGTGGTGATGCTTTTGAATTGAGACCCTCCTGTCCAAATATGTATGGATTTTTTTTTTTCCTTCCCTCAATTTTCTCCAGTCTCTCCTTCTGGAATTTTTATTATTTATATAGATAATCTTTTCTCTCTATTTTCCACATTTTTGTGGTCTTGCTCTATTTTCTGAGAGATTTCCTTAAATTGATCTTCCTATCCTTCTATTGGGGGTTTCATTTCTGCCGTTATATTTTTAATTTTGAGGACCCCCACCCCTGTTGTTGTTTTTCTGAATGTTCCTTTTAATAGAATCATATTCTTGTTTCAGGAATTCAGTACTTTCACTTATCTATATGAAGATAATTGTAATAATTCCCCCTCCCCTTTTTTTTAAAATAGTTTTCTTCTCCCTACATAGTTTCTGTGGTATTCAAATTGCTTTTCTTTTTTCTTTTTCTTCATTTTGTTCCTGTCACTCATATTAGATGCTTGCCTCAAATGTGTGATGACAATTGTCTGTCCACTTATATTAGGAGTAGGTACTGAAGGGCTGAGTGGAAGTTCAGTGGGGATGAGTGAGTAGGTTGACTACGGTGTTCACTGCAGAGTGATTTGCCTCAAGCTGTTTCCTTAGAGGAACCCCCAGTACCTGCATCTTTAGGGCCTTTCCCTTAGGCTGGTCAGATTCTCCAATCTACTACCTTGTATATAAGGGTTTGGCTGCCAGTGTTCTGGTAGATGAGTGGAGGAAGAAGACTAGGGGTCTCTAATTTGGTAGGTAAATAGTCAAGCAATCTCCTTGTTTACCGTATAGTACTTTTTTTTTTTTTTTTTTTTTTTAAGATTTTATTTATTTATTCATTTATCCCCCCCTTGCTGCCTGTGCTCGCTGGGTCAGCCAACCACGCCATGCGGGCGGGCCTGCCCCCACCAGGAGGCCCCGGGAACCGAACCCGGGGCCTCCCATATGGTAAACGGGAGCCCTACTGATTGAGCCACAGCTGCTTCCCTCCGTATAGTACTGAACGTAGTATCCTTCTGTTTTACTCTCTCTGGATAATAAACATCTGTTCTTCTGCCAGGGTAAGAGAGGAGAAGCTACCCACTTGTGCATAGTGGTGTGGAGATCTGAGAGGCTACTTGCTTCTTTTTTAATTTTTCTTTTTTTTAAGATTTTCATGTCCATGTAACTCATTGGTTTTAGTATATTCACAAGGTTGTGCAACTATCACCCCAATCAATTTAAGAACAATTTCATCACCCAAAAAAGAAACCTTGTACCCTTTAGCAGTCACCCCTATTCCCTCAAACCCTCACACCCCCTAGGCCTAGGCAACCACTAATCTATTTTCTGTCTTGATAGATTTACATATTCTGGACATTTCTTATAAATGGAATCATAAAACTGTGATCTTTTGTGTTCATGGTCCATCCACATTGTAGCATGTTTCAGTTCTTCATTCTGCTGTATGGATTAATAACATTCCATTGTATGGATAGATATCACTTTGTCCATTCATCTGTTGATGGACATTTGCATTGTTTCCACCTTTCGGATACTGTGAAGTATGCTGCTATGAACATCTGTGTACAAGTTTTTGTATCAGCACCTGTTTTCCATTCTCCACTGAGGAGTGCAATTGCTGGGTCATGTGGTAGTTCTATGGTTAACCTTTTGAAGAACTGCCAGACACTCTTCCAAAGCTGCTGTACCATTTTACCTCCCCCCAGCACTGCGTGAGGGTTCTGATTCCTCCACATCCTTGCCAATACTTGTTATTATCTAATTGCCTCATAACTTCCAACAATCATCCTTTTTAAAAAATATTTTTCATTGGAGAAGTTGTGAGCTTACAAAACAATCCTGCATAATGTGCAGAATCCCCATACATCACCCCTCCACCAACACCTTACATTGTTGTGGAACATTTGTTACAGATTATGAAAGAACATCATCAGGCTATTACCACTAACCATGATCCACAGCATACACTTGGTATATTTTTTCCATGTACTCCCTATTATTATCACCATGTATTAGTATTGTATATTTGTTATAGTTCATGAGAGAACTCTCATATTTGTACTGTTAACCACAGTCCATCTTCCATCAACACCCATCCTTTTTTGAACCCTACCTTCATCTCCCACTTTCAGAGGTACCCACTATCTATAATTCCTGAGCCTTTGCACTGGGGAGCCATGTCTGTAACATAAATTGAGTTTACCTCTGCCAACTGAGATTCACTTTTTCCCACTTTGCTCAGTTGTTTCCCACTTGTCAGTTTGGTTTCCAGTTTTGAAATTTTGTCGATGTTGTCACTTCTCACATCTTTGTAATTTTGGGTTTTACCATCTTAAAAAAAACACTTTGGCCATCATTTTAGTGGGAATTTAAGAGTGAGCAAACTGGGGAAGACCGCTGGGGTTAACATGTGTAAGGAACTTTTCGCCCACATCTTTGTCCTTCCTTTAGGTGCTATCAGTAAGCAGCTTGTTCACTAAAAAGTCCAGCACCTCGCCTGGAGGCCCAAGCAGTGATTTGAGGAAAACTCTGGAGTCATATTTCTGCTGTTAAAGGATTTCAGATCTTGGAGGGCAATTCCAGTCTAGCTGTTCCAATTTCAGCCTTTATACTGTCTCCAAATAAAGTTTTTTCAATCTTCAAAAAAAAAAAAAAAAAAAAAAGAAAAGCCTAAGGCTAACAGAAAGCTGAAGGCTTTCCCCTTAAGAAAAGGATGTCCTGCTTTCACCACTGCGATTCAACATTTACTCAAAGTTCTGACTAGAACAATTAGGCAAGACAAAAAAGAAATAAAAGGCATCCAAATTGGAAAGGAAAAAGTAAAATTATCTCTAGACACAGATGATATGACCTTTCACATAGAAAACCCCAAAAAATCCACAAAAAAGTAATTGGAGGAAGGTAATGTAGCTCAGTCAAGTGGTTAAGTGCCTGAGTCCCATGTAGGAAGAGTCCCAGGTTCAGTCCCTGGTACCGCCTTAAAAAAAAAAAACTAAATAAATAAAACAATTCTCATTGGGGAGCTAACATAGCTCAATGGTTGAGTGCCTGCTTCCCAGGTATGAGGTCCTGGGTTCAATCCCC
>JAKSZT010054138.1:5323281-5359159 GCA_026826555.1 Tolypeutes matacus | reverse complement strand
TTCAAAAAAAAAAAAAAAAAAAAAAAGAGTGAGCAGAGCTAAATGCACACATCAGTCCACCATCTTTAATCAGAAGTTGATAATTCTTATTTGAGTTAGATTGTATGTTGGGTTTTATTCACATCCAGAGATGGGCCCTGGATCTTATATAGGTATAACTTCCCCTAAACTTTTTCTGTTCTGCACTTCCTATATGTGCATTTCATCCTTACCAGCCCCAATCTTGCCCTAATTATGAACCCTACAATGTTCCCAGGACCCAATGACATGGCCCTTAAATTTATAGTGGCAGTGATCCAATAACCTAATGAAATATAGTGCTGGTTGATAAGGGCTGTATTTTTCATATGATTTTTTTTTAAAAAAAGCTGTTCTCATACCCAGTTTGATTTATATTCAGCACAGCCTATTTCTTTTCTGGGCCTCGGCCTGTAGACCAGAGCCTTTTGTTAATTTTCTCAGATATGTTGGTGAACTTTTTAGTCCTGTTACTCTGCTTTCTTGCTTTCTCACTTTTTAGTATTCCACATGCAAATTTATACATTAAAACGTTTTAGTCTGTGATATGTTGGAATTTTCTTCCTCCCAAATCCACGAAATACCATTTACTGTCATTTGCTAGATATATTGCTTCTTCTAGTATCTGTACCATGTGAAACAGAGATTTCTCTGGTAACTTTTCCTTGAGATGCAAGAAACATTCACACATTGGGTCTAATGAATTAACACTTGGCCCTTTCACAGGTCCATGTCTTAATTTAATTTATTGATAATTATTTTTCATGACAGGAATGCCAAAGGAAATTAAAACACAGACTTGGTCTGGATTCCTATTTACTCAAACCAGTACAACGAATTACTAAATATCAGTTACTGTTGAAGGTAATTACATGAAGCATTTGTCTCCTTTACTTATTTCTTTGGGCCAGATGTGGCAAAACTATTGAAAAAGTAGTGGCTGACTAGGAAGCACTCAAATTGGGAAGACTGGCTTTATTAGTAGAATTAGTTCAGTGCACCACTGTGCTTCTCTGTGGCCGTGCAAGTGCCTTAGGTATAGATGCCACGCTGAGAATATCTGAAGTCACTTTAGCTATTTAATTTGCCATGCAAGTTACAGTTTTCCTGTTGATTTATGCATAACGTTTTACTGCAGAACTTTTAATATGGCTAAGAAGAACTAAACAAACAAACCTTTCCTACAGCTTCGTGACTGTATTTCATATGGGTCTTCTCTATGGTGCATGAAAACGGCCCTTCCCTAGTGTAGTGTGAAAGTATTACTAAAATTTTGTGCTAAGTATAAATACAACATGAACTTACTTTAAAATGTATCTTCACAATGTTCTATAGTATATGCATCACTGAATGCATCATGGATAAAACAGATTGTTGCATGTAGAGGACCAAAAAACCTCACAAAAAAACAAAGCATGCAGACTTGCTTTATAAACTAATCTCTAGTGTGTCCTAATAGCTATTATTTTTCTTTTCCAAAAGCATTGAATGCCCTTTGTTTGATACTATTCAGTCACTATTCTACCTCTTCCCCAATTTTGACATTCTTATTAAATATAGAGCTAATAGGACAGCGTGCATATGAAAGAAATTACTCAAAAGAGTGACATTATATTCGGATTCTCCCTTGAAAGCATGCTAGCCAAAAATTTATTCATTTTCTCCAGCTATTAATATCTGCCCAATATTAATTCCTGACTTCTAATTACAGGAGCTATTAAAATATAGCAAAGACTGTGAAGGAACGGCACAATTAAAGGAGGCACTTGACACAATGTTGGATTTACTGAAGTCTGTTAATGACTCCATGCACCAGATTGCAATAACTGGCTATATTGTACGTAGATTTTCCTACTTGTTGCCGTTTAAGGGGGTAAGCATGTTAACGTCCCTTTCTTCCTCTCCTGGAACGAATTGTGAAATAAGCCATCAGCATGATTACTGCTCATGCTAAGTGGAGACCTGGCTTCAAACCAGCGGCCAAATGGATTCCTAACATCCCCCTGTCCTCAACAGTCTGCCCCCATGTCCAGACCTGGGGACGTCCTGTCTGAAGGCAAGTTTGGGTCCACCAAGAAGACGTACTGTCCTAGCAATGCTGCTTGCCCTACCTGGTCCAGGATAGATACTAAAGAGAAGGAGCAAATCTGCAGCCTTTTAACAGATTAGCTCCACCCAGTGGGGAAACTTGGACTGGCATATGTCACCCACCAATCCTGACTGAGGAAGAGATGGGGCAAGTTACCCTAGCTGAAATACCACCACCTGGAGACATGAAACCAGGGAAAAGGTTTCTCACATCCCCTGCCACACCAGACTTTTATACATACGTGACATATGGCATGTTTTAGCCTAAAAATGCGTAATGATTAAACATTGAGAAAGTGTGTAATTTATGCTTCAGGGTTGTAGTAGTTCCAGGTAAACACTAAAATGTTGGTGTTAGAGATCTGAATGTAGCTCTGCCTTGTACTGATGGGCTTTGATTTCCATTCTAGGGAAACTTGAATGACCTTGGCAAGATGTTGATGCAAGGCGCATTCAGTGTCTGGATAGGACACAGGAAAGGTGCTACGAAAATGAAGGATTTTGCTAGATTCAAACCAATGCAGCGACACATCTTCTTGTATGAAAAAGCCATTGTTTTTTGTAAAAGGCGCACCGAGAGTGGAGAAGGCTCTGATAGATATCCATCGTACAGTTTTAAGCACTATTTGAAAGTAAGACCATTTGAATTGTGTAATGTAATATGGATTCATCTGTACATGGTTACGTCCAGTTGGTACACTTTTTCGGATTGAAGAAGTGGGTTTTTGTACTTCATCTGCACATCCCTTTGTTTAAAAGAAATGTTAAAGTAGAAGTCTTATTCATAAATCAGGGAAAGCAGCGGTTCTCTGCTTGAAATGAGAGTGAGAAAGGGCAGAGCTTTGACTCACCCCTTCCTTTCCACTCACACCCCAGGGCAGTCTCCATCTGGGGCTCCCTGGTGTCCTGCCCCCTGCCAAGCACAGTGTGAAATGGTGGATGGTGGGATTGTCCCAGACTCCCACCTTCAGGCTTTTTTTTTTTTTTTTTTTTTTTTACCAATGGCCCTGGATGGAGTTCTTGGACTTGGTAACAAGGAGCCTTTATGGTACTGGAGAGATGAGGAGGAAAGAGTGTCTTCCTTTTCCCTAATCCAGTTTAAAAAATGGATAACTTTTATGTTTAGCACATTCCCGCCTTCCTTCCTGTGTCCTGCCTCTACTTCCCAACATCTCCCTTCCTGGGTGTCCAAAGTTACCCACAGCTGAAACCTTTCCACACCTGCCCTATCTTATAGCCAACACTGCCTTCCTGTCCTAGTAATAGTTTGGTATTAAAATGAGAGCAGTGTCGTTGAAGGAAGTCCCTGACAAGCCAGTGCTTCACCAGCTAGTTTTGCCATTTGACAAGAGGAACCTGCCAATTCACATGAGTCTGTAATTGGCACATTTGTTTTTTGTTTCTCTTTTTTTTCCCATCTCATTAATTTCATCTTTCAAGTTTTAAATGGTAAAAGCAATATAACATTTGTTATAAAAATTTGGGAAATAGAGAAAATGATTGCCCTTGGTTTCCCAATCATTATCGTTTTGGTCATTTTCCATGAGCATATTCTTTCATCCTTGTCATCACCAGGATATTTGAGAATTGAAGAAATTTCCAGCAGCAGTAATAAAGAGGGCAAGGCAACATGTCCTGAGATAGGTCTGATGTATTTATGTTAGGAGGTTATCGGGAAAGCAGGCCCTGCTTGGGAATCAACTCCAAGCTGTTCTTAACTAGGTGCCTATCCTGGAGTCAAGTCCCTGAGCTCCTCCTATTTCTACTTTTCCAGTTTCACTTCTGAACCCACAGTAACTTTTCTGAAACTCTGTCTTTGCAACAGATGCCCAGTTTCTCTTCTGGGATTAGCAGTCCACCTCCAAGCCCAAAAATCCCCAAGGGTCTTTTATGTCTCTAATAAGCATTGCTTGAGAACCAAAAACTTATACTCTATCTCAGGCATGGTTCAGTTCCCTTGCTCTTATTATATTTATTCCTTGCGAATATACTTCACTTCCACCTGTACACATAGGTGTGCTTGACGCAAATCCATTTGACTCATATTTTATTTGTGGGATGGCCATGCTTAATACCTAAGGTAATATCTCTGGATGTATTGCTTTTTCTATTTTACCTTTAATTTGTCACAGTGATGGGCCCACCAACAGAATATGTCTAGAGTACATTATTGTAAGGAGGGACTGGTGTGCAATACTGAAGTCATGTGGATTTGAGCTATAGTGGTTACCATGGAAACAGAGAGGGTGGGATAGATGTGAGAAACATGCCAACGGAAGGTAGCAATATAGCATTTTGGCTAGACACAGGAAATAAATAATATATGACATTCGGAGAGAAGAAAGTCAGTCTGCTGCTTCTTGGGTTTACCCAATAGTGCAGAGTATCCCTGAAAAAAATAGTCAGTGATGCGTGGAAGATTTTAGACCCAGGTTACCAGAAAAATGATAATGCCAATGTCAGAGATAAAGGAATACGAGGACATTTCTTAGGCCTCATTATGCTTGCTTCCTCTTGGTTTCCTGTCATGAGGATCCAGTATTAAACAATTGCTAGCATTACTAGTAAATGTGTTAACTCTCTGGTTTACTGGTTTCCAAGACTTACCCATCACAAGAGAGGATCGATGCAGATGTTCTCTTCTGTTGAGCAGTTCTCATTTGAAATGGACTGTTGCTGATTCCAAGCCAGAATCCCATAGCCTGATGATATGTTTTACATGCAAAGGAAAGGCCCTATAGTCACAGTTACTCCCATAGAAAGATTTGAGTTCTTTGGTTCATGCATTTGTTATCAACTATTTGTTTTTTAACAAACATACACATAGTGCCTAATGTGTGCCAGGAACTGTTCTCAGTGTTTACAAACATTGACTCATTTAATTTTCATAACCAACTTAAAGATGGGGAAACTGAGGTACACAGAAGTGAGTAACTCATCTAAAGTCACAAAGCTAGTAAATGGTGGAGTACAGATTCGAACCCAGGCAGCTGGCTTCAGTGTCCATGCTCTGAACCACTGCACTGTGCTGCAAGGCCTTGCTCTTGCTTCTTCAATCCTCCGTTCATCTCCTGTATGTCCATTGTCCATTGTCACTTTCTTCTCTACCTCTGTAGGCAGCCATTCTAATTTATTTGATGCATACCCTCCAGTTCATGTGTTCTTCAATATATACTAATGTTCTGTGTAAATGTATTTTTTATTTGCATAAATGGTATTCCATTATAATCCTCATTTCCTTTCTTTTCACAATCTCAGAAACTATGGTTTCAAGATACATCCATGTTACTATGTTTATACCCAGTAGCTTGCTTCTGACTGCTTCCTAGTACTTCAGCCTAGCTACATTTTTGATAATTGCATTTCTAGCTCAGTTTTTAGAGACTGTGTTCCCATAACCCAGGAAGGGACTAAACTCTATCCCAAAGACATCAAGAAAAGTCTTCAGATTGGTGGTTTGTGGTTACAATACCACCGTTCTTGACACACTGAGTGACTTTTAACATGTTGGTTGGCATCCCCATGCTGCCCTGGGGACAGGAAGAAAATTGGGTTTAAGTCAGAAGCCTTAACTTGAGACATTAAGCTGTCTTTAGAGAAAATGCTTTATAATAAAAACATATATTCATGGCTACTAAGATTCATGAATGAAAATATGAAGGATAAGGCAGAGGCCACACTTAGAGTGTAGCTGTAGAATCAACTTCATTGCATTATAGTTGGACATTTAACTCTGCCCCTACCTCTGAAACAGCCTTTTTTCTTCATGACATATGAAACAATAATAGAGTAAAAACCTTTCAATTGGATTATATTTTGATTTAAGAGTAATATATACAATTCTAAAATTACAATTGGATTGTATCCCAGCTGATCATTTGTCAGTGAATTGTTTGGAATGGAGAACAATATTTCCTGATAGATATAATGGTTAGATTTCCAGGGTAATTCACAAAGGCTTACTTAATCTATAATGATGTGCTATTTATTGCAATGAAAAAAGAACTACTGCAATTCTAATAGTGAAGAAAGCAAACTCATGCTTTAAAAGAAGCCCATTTTACAATATAAGCATTTAATACATGTTTTTTAATCCTTTTATCAACTGTATGAAATAGGAATTCTCCCCATTTTACAGCTGAGGAAACTGAAGCTTAGAGAGGTTAAGCAACTTACACAAAGGTACATAGATAGTAAGTGGTAGAGATGGAATTCCAACCAAGTCTTCTCCGACTCCAAAGCCTTCGTGCTTTCCATCTTGCCATGCTGAGACAAAATTCTGTAATGAAACAAAATTAATTGAAAAAAAGATTGAATATGAGAATATTCTTTATCGTCAATCCTGCTGTTTGAGTTTGAGCAAAAGGAGATGAGTTGGTGTGGATGAAGAGGAATATAAAGATAATTCTGAATTCTGAAAATGACATCTAGCTATTTCAGGATGTATGTCACAGGTTTTTTCATTAATATGTAGTCACATTTTCATTCCCAAACATAGTGGCTTTCCTTTGCCTTCGTATGGGGATCTCACCAGCACTTGAATACCTATGAGCTCTAATTAGGGAGATGGGGGAGGCTCATAAATGGAATAGAGAGTGAGATATTCCTTTGTACAGGAATCAAAAGAAGAAGGGAAAGGCAATGTATTAGTCAGCCAAAGGGGTGCTAATACAAAATACCAGAAATCTGTTGGTTTTTATAAAGGGTATTTATTTGGGGTAGATGCTTACAGTTACCAGGCCATAAAGCATAAGTTACTTCCCTCATCAAAGTTTGTTGCCACGTGTTGGAGCAAAATGGCTGCTGACATCTGCAAGGGTTCAGGCCTCTTGGGTTCCTCTCTTCCCGGGACTCTGTTTCTCCCCGGGCTCAGCAACTCTGTTTCCTCCACAGGATTAGCTGTAGACTATCAGGTGAATGGCTTGTCTCTATCCCGGGGCCTTCTCTGCTTCCTCATGACCAAGCTCTTCTGTATGCTTACTTCCCGGGGCTCCAGCATTAAAACTACAACATCAAAACTCCAACATCAAAATTCCTCTGCTCTGCCATGTAGTTTTATCTCTGAGTCCCTGCCCACCAAGGGGTGGGGACTGAACGTCCTACTGACGTGGCCCAATCAAAGCCTTAATCATTATTTAATCGGGCCCAGAGGAACAGACCAGTTTACAAGCATAATCCAATATCTATTTTTGGAATTCATAAATAATACCAAACTGCTACAGACAGAAAGGGACTAAAAGTGAGCATGTGTATACAAGGGAGTGAAATTGCTCAAAATGGAATTAACCAAGCTATCAGCAAGAAAGGATGAGAGAAAACGGGTTTGTCCTATGCCCTATCATATGGAGAAGAAAAGATGTCACAAGGAAGAGATATTGTATACAGAAGTTTCAAAAAGACATCACTGTCCCACGACAACTTATTTGTTGTCCAGAGGGGCCGAGGGATTATTGGAAATAAGGGGACTCCTGTGTACCAGGGTGGGTCCCCCCACCCCCACACAATTTGGATGTTTATAACTTGTGTAGGGCTTCTGTAGAGATAAGTAATAATTTGTAAGATTAACTGGCTTGGGAAATAGTTATTAAAAAAATCTTTTAAATTAATTTTGAATGACTATTATCTTTGATGTTTAATTACTATTCTGTGTTTGACAGAACAATTCATTTTAGTAGTGGATGGTTAATTTATAACAGAATTCAATTTTAGACAGACTACTTGGATGTTCAGATTTATTATAATATTTGTTTCAGTTCATTGGAATGGGGCATGTAATCTGAACTCTCAGTACATAGGCCAATGAAAACATTTAAATATCCATGCCTACAATTATACATCATCTCCAATACCCTGAGTACCAAATGGATATTTTGCCCAAGTGAGATATTCCAATAATGATGATGATGATGTAGATTCAATATTATTTCATGTTCAAAATAAAATGCTCATGAAAAGTTTGACTTATATTTTATAGATGGATGAAGTTGGAATCACCGAATATGTAAAAGGAGACAACCGAAAGTTTGAAATCTGGTGCGGTGGGAAGGAAGAAATTTATATTATCCAGGTTGGCCATTTCAAAATTGTTCTAGCAGCCATCACCTGTTTTAAGATACCAAAGTCTAAATTTGCACACATGATTTTGGTCACATGACAAAAGCTCTCATCCCTTTCATGTAGGACACTTAAATATATGAATATTATTATTTGTCATCTAGTTAAGCCTTTATCTCAGTAGCATGTGTTTACAACTTAAATTGAGATACACCTGGAGTGCCTTCTAGGGCTTTAAGTTTTCACAACTACACTAAGAGACTTATCAACTATAGCTGTCAGCTTGGCAGGTGCTTTTCTGCCCTCTTCATATCTCTAGAGTTACAGATTTATAAAAGTTCTGAGATCCCCTGTGGGTCAGAATACAGAGGGTACATGATTCTGAGGCATGGGCCTGTGTCAGTTGAGATCTGATCCCTGCTTCTAAAGAACATGGCCATGAAGGGAGAAAGGAATCAGAACATTTAAGGGGATGTTGTCATTCTAATAATTATTTGTTTCATTACTCGTGACAGATCAATGTGCCAATATCTGTTGAAAATTCTCAGTGTTTTTTTTTTTTTTAATTCTGTACTAGGTGACTACAATCCATAAAATACCTTTTCTTGGTTTGCTTTTTTAAAAAATTTAATGAAGTATCTCACTCATACATAAACGTACATAAACAATAAGTGTATAGTAATAGTTGTGAACTTACAAAACAAACATACATAAC
Source organism: Tolypeutes matacus (assembly GCA_026826555.1). Classification (NCBI taxonomy): domain Eukaryota; kingdom Metazoa; phylum Chordata; class Mammalia; order Cingulata; family Chlamyphoridae; genus Tolypeutes; species Tolypeutes matacus. Next base: position 5,350,284 of record JAKSZT010054138.1, on the reverse strand, counting down.
ATCATACAGGGCTCTCATACCTCACCCTACCACCAATACCTTGCATTGTTGTGAAACATTTTTAACTAATGATTAAAGAGCATCCTCAAAGTATTACTACTAACCAAAGTATTTTCCCCCAACCCACCCTATTATTATTATTTTTATATCATTTATACATGAACATATATAAACAATAAGTGTATAGTAAAAGTTGTGAACTTACAAAGCAAATATTCATAACATCATTGAGAGGTCCCATACATCAACCCTCCACCAACACCTTGCATTGTTGTGAGACATTTGTTACAAATTATGAAAGAATATTGTCAAAATCTTACTACTAATTATAGTCCTTATCTTACATTTGGTGTATTTTCCCCCAACCCACCCTATTATTACTTTTAAAATATATTTTTATGGTAGAACTTGTAAACTTACAAAACAATCAAGAACATGTGCAGAATTGCCAAACAACACCCCTCTATCAACACACCACACCCTGGTGGAATATTTGTTACAGATTATGAGATAATATCATCCAATTATTACCAGGTGCACAGTGTACATTTGGCACACTTTTTCCATACTCCCCCATTATCAACACAGTACATCTTTGGCATAGATGCAAGAGTATTACGTTATTACTGTTAACCACACTCCATAGTCATTCCAATTTTACTTTTCCCATGCTTCTCCACATTCCCACCACCCTGCAATAGTGATGTACATCTGCTCTAGCTCACAAAGGACACTCTCGCATCTGCACCATCAACCACCATTCTCATCCACCTCTGGGTCCACCGTGCCACTCAGTCCCTAGACTATTCTCCAGCTCCCTGTCAAATGGCATTTACATCCCTAGACCACCATCTCCAGCCACATCCCCATCTACAAACCAGGTGCCACTCAATACAATGTGCCACCATCAACTCTGTACATTTTCACACTTTTACAGTAAAGCTAATTAAAACTTCTACATACATTAAACATCAGTAGTCCATCTCAGTCCTCCTCTTATTTCCTTTAAGAATCCACTACCTACCCCCAGGTCTTGAAGATATTTTCCTATATTTTCTTCTAGAAGTTTTATGGTTCTTGCTTTTTATATTTAGGTATTTTATTCATTTTGAGTTAATTTTTGTATAGGGTGTGAATAGGGATCCTTTTTCCTTTTTTGTTATGGATATCCAGTTTTCTCAGCACCATTTGTTGAATGGACTGTTCTGTCTGAGCTGGGTGGGTTTGATAGGCTAGTCAAAAATCACTTGACCATAGATGTGAGGGTCTGTTTTTTAACCATCAATTCGGTTCCATTGGTCTATGTGTCTGTCTTTATGCCAGTACCATGCTGTTTTTATCACTGTGGCTAAGTAATATGACTTAATGTCTGGAAATGAGAGTCTTCCAACTTCGCTTTTCCTTTTTAAGGTGTTTCTGGCTATTCAGGACCCCTTACCCTTCCAAATAAATTTGATAATCATGTTTTCCATTTATAGAAAATTTTATTGGAATTTTTATCAAGATTGCATTGAATCTGTATATCAATTTGAGTAGAATTGGCATCTTAATGATACTTAGTCTTTCAATCCATGAGCATGGAATATTCTTCCAATTATTTAGGTCTTTTTAAAATTTCTTTTAACAATGAATTGTAGTTTTCTGAATATTAGTGCTTTACATCGTTGGTTAAGTTTACTCCTGAATATTTGGGTTTTATCTGTCATATTTTATTTTCACCACACTTTTGACACTTTTAGTTACTTTTATTGATATAATCTTCATTTCTAGAATCTCTTCCAGCCTCTCTCTCCTGTCTTTACTTTTCAGGCTGTGGCACACCCTTTAGTATTTCCTGCAAAGCAGGTCTCTTGGTTACAAATTCTCAGTTTCTGTTTATCTGTGAATATTCTAAACTCGGTCTCATTTTTGAAAGACAGTCTTGCCGGATATAAGATTCTTGGCTGGAAGTTTTTCTCTTGCAGTATTTTAAATATATCATGCCACTGTCTTCTTGCCACCATGGTTTCTGGTGAGAAATCAGCACTTAATCTTATTGGATATCTCTTATACATTATGCATTACTTTTCTCTTGCTGCTTTCAGAATTCTCTCTTTGTCTTTGACATTTGACATTCTGATTAGTATGTGTCTCAGAGTTGTTCAATTAGGGTTTTTTCAGACGGGAGTACGTTGTGCTTCTTGGACATGGATATCTGTGTCCTTCAATAGGGTTGGGAAATTTTCTACCATTATTTCTTCAACTATTCCTTCTGCTCCTTTTCCCTTCTCTTCTCCTTCTGGGACACCCATGACATGTATGTTTGCACGTCTCTTGCTGTCCTTTAGTTCCCTAAGACCTTGTTCAAGGTTTTCCAATCTTTTCTTCATCTGTTCTTTTGTATGTTCACTTTCAGAGGCCATTTCTTCAAGCTCACCAATCCTTTCTTCTGCCTCCTCAAATCTGCTATTATATGATTCCAGTGTATTTTTTTTTCATTTATTGCACCTTTCATTCCCATAAGATCTGCTATTTTTCTATGTATACTTTCAGATTCTTCTTTGTGCTCATCCAATGTCTTCTTAGTATCCTTAATTTCTTTAGCCATCTCATTGACTTTATTAAGGAGATTTATTTGAACATCTATGATGAGTTGTCTCAACTCCTTTATGTCATCTGGAGGCTTACCTTGTTCCTTTCACTGGGCCTTATCTTACTGTTTCTTGGTGTGGATTGTAATTTTTTGTTGGTGTCTTGGCATCTGGCTTACTAGAATATTTATTCTGGGTGCAGTTTTTCTCTTTAGTTTAGGGCTTCCTGCCCTTTCTCCCTTGCTGGTTGCATAGTAGGAGCCAAGGATGTAGTTAGTGCTATAAGCTGTGGAGGCTCAAGCTGCCCTCATTGCCCCAAGGACCAATGAAGCTTCTCCCAACTTTCTCCTTTGCCAGGGGTAGGGACAGAGCCACAGCTGTGTGGAATAATTCAAGTCATGCAGGTCTAGGCTGTAGTTTCCCAGAGAGACTGATGAAGCTTCACGCCCCTTTCTCCCCTGCCTGGGGCAGAGATGGAGCTGCAGGTGTGGGCAGCAATCTTTGCAGTGCAGGTCCAAGATGACCACAGTTGCCCTGGTAGACTTCTTTTTTTTTTTTTTTAATTTTTTTTTATTTTTTATTTTTTATTTTTATTTACCAGGAGGTACCGGGAACCGAACCCCGGTCTCTCCATATGGTAGATGGATGCCGAACCTCTTGAGCCACATCCGTTTCCCTCTGGTAGAGTTCTGATTATTCAGTCTGTGCCAACTAAAAGTACCTGCAGTTACCTGGGTAGGCTGGTGCAGGGTCCATCAGCTTCCTCCCTGCTAGAGGTGGGGCTAGGGCTACAAGCCAATCTGGGTGAAAGAGACTGGTCTGTACCCTCACTGTGATTTTCAGTCAGCCCGGCTTCCCCTCATGCTGGGGGTGGAGTCAAAATGGCAGCTACCGGCCTCCTTCTGACTTGGACAGGCTCAAACTTTAGTTGTTCTTAGAATTATACTTCAGCCAGCTGAATTTACTAGTCAGTAGCTGAAATTGGTGGCCAACCGTCTCTTCCTCCCCTGTTTTTGGGAAATGGAGCTTCCAATTCCTGCCACAGAATAGTTCCTGGGGTGGCTTGCGCTACCAAAGTAGGATGATCACTGGCCTCAGCGGTGTGGCCTGTAATTTCCTGGAGAGGCTGGTGCAGCTCCCCCTAGCTTTTCCTCGCTGCCTGAGGTGGGCCTGGGGCTTAGGCTAGAGCTGCAATCTGATCTGGATGGAAAAAAAGCTGGTCCCTACCAGCACTGTGATTTTCAGTCAGCCCTGCTTCCCCTCGTGTCAGGCCCAGAGTTAAGATGGCGGCCACCGGCCTCTTTCTGACTTGCACAGGTTCAAATTTTAGCTGTACTTTGGATTATACTTTAGCCCGCTGAATTTACTAAGCAGTAGCTATAGTTGGTGCCCAACTGTCTTCCTCCCCTGTTTTGGGAAGTGGAGCTTCCAATTCCAGCCACAGAAGCTTGTGCCTCCAGTGGAGGCAGCTTGTACCTCCAGTGGAGGATGGGCACTGGCCTGAGGCGTGGAGTGCTCTACTTAATGAATCTTCTCTGCAGATGGGCAGTCTCCTCCTTCTATTCTTTCAAGGATGTTGCAGGATGCACTTCTGGTCTCCTGGAGCCCCCAAACAAGTGCTCTAGATAGCTTTGGGTGATCACCAACTGCCCTGTAGCAGGAGCTGATTCTCAGAGTTCTCTATTCTGCCGCCATCTTGCTGGTTGTCACTTGGTTTGCTTTTGATATGGTATCTCTTGGTGTCTTTTTACAAACCTATCTTGTGAGTAGTGGGGGAATATTTAAGGAAGCTTTCACTTTATTATCAGTAACTAAATTTATCCTGTAATAGATTGTCTTTCCAAAAGCAGTGGAGAGTATTTTATTTTACCAAAAGGAATATAAAGATAATTATATTATGAAAAGAACCTTCCTGCAAAGAAAAAAAAAAGTGAGATTATAATTTGCATTTTCTTAGAGCATTATCATTCCATAATTTATGGGCAATTTCAACATTTCATCTAATCTAATGGCTAATTATTTGCTTCTTAGACATGTTAAGAGTGAAAAGATTAGAATTTGAATATGGGAGTCTATCATGTTTGATACACTTAATAATATGTTTTATCATAAAGCATCATTTTTAAAAGGAAAAGTGTCTCCTGCCATGTTTTTTTTTTTTTAACTTTAGGCTCCAAATATAGATGTGAAGATGGCATGGTTAAAAGAAATAAGAAATATTTTGTTGAAGCAACAGGAACTTATGACCGGTAAATTCAAACATGATTTCTTCAGAATAAAAGTACAGTAAGAGCTCATTGACTCAGATTTTGAGATAATTTTTACAGAGAATGGGGCTGATATTTGCTTTTCGCTATATATAATGAAAGGGCTTGTTAAACTAATTCGCGGTGAGATCAAGCTTCAGGGGATTGTTTAAACTACTTTGGTGGAAGAACTTTACACAAGAAAATGAACTGTCGTGTTTGAGAAGCAGTGGCGAAGCAATGCAGCAAACTGACCGTGACTTCTGAGGCCTTCCCATGAGGGAACTCTGCTATTACCTCCAGTAATCATTGCTTGGTGGTGAGAATGATGGTGTGTGTGTGTGTGTGTGTGTGTGTGTGTGAAAGTTCACTGACCTTCAAGGAAGCAAGAAGCGTGGCTTCTGAATGATTCTTAAATAAGCTTTGTTTTCTTTCCCAGTTAAAAAACGAGAGCAACTCAATCAGTTAACAGAACCGGATCACTTTTCTCCTCAGCAGAATTATGAGTAAGTGAAATAACATTCCTGCCATCTTCTGTTCTCTGTAATGTGAAACAACCTGATTAAAGTATCGTTGACAACTACCACCCACCATTTTTAGCAATAGCTCATCAAATTCCAGAAACACATCATTTTCTAAGTCCTAGCAGTTTACTTGGAGCCGCCTTTATGTGAAAAATAATATGGCTTTGGTCACCTTCGATCTAATTGAAGAAAGAGAATTGTAAGCATGTGGGAACAGAGTAGGCGAAGAATTGGCAGTTGCTCCTGGCACACAGCTTTGTGGTCCTTCGATGGAGACCATTTGCTGGTGATATGGTCTTTCTTCCTACATAGTTAGAGAGGCGCTGTAGATCCTGGGAGAGATCTGTCCCTGGATGTCACCATGAAGTCCATGAGGAAGCTGGGCAGTCATAATGATAGCTCTGCTGCTGGATTAGAGATGTGGTCTTTGTATTCTGCCTCTAGGGATTGTAAAAGGTGGAATTTCCATAGAACATTTGCATAGATGCAGAAAGAATCTCCATACTGGTCCCAAAGCCTGGCACAGAAATTCACAGTGTAGCATCCGTATAATATAGGGATTGCCGCATCACTTATTAGATGCATTGTCCTTCTCTTTGCTGCACGTCATCTTTTAGGGGTAGCTAATGTGAAGTTTGTTGGTTTGTCTGGAGCCTTAGGATAATCATATAAAACTTACAGTGGAAGGTTTTAATTCTCTGGGGTACACAGTACTCAATCTTTTATCAGACATTATAGGAGTAAAGTCTTTGGGTTTGATACAATAATTGACTATTTTAAACTATTTTTTTAGTAGAGAAGTTGTAGGTTCACAGAAAATACAGTGTTCCCATATATCCCCCCCCCACACTATTATTATTAATATTTGGCATTAGAGTGGTACCTTTTTAACAATTGATGAAAGAATATTATAATTGTACTACAAACTATAGTCCATAATTTACATTATGGTGTATTTTTCCCATTTACCACCCTATTATTAACACCTTGCATTCATGTGGTACATTTGTTATAATTCATGAAAGAAATTTTCGTGCTTGTACTATTAACTATAATCCATCGTTTACAATAGGGTTTACTAACTTGTACAGTCCTCTGTTTTTTCTTTTAATTTTTATTCTAGTAACGTATATATGACCTAAAATTTCCCCCTTTATCCACATTCACATATATAATTCAGTGGTGTTAATTACATTCACAAGGTTGTGCTACCATCACCACCATCCATTACCAAAACTTTCCGATCAACCCAAATAGAAATTCTGTACAATTTAAGCATTAACTCCCCATTCCCTATCTCCAGCCCAGCCCTGGGTAACCTATAGACTAGATTTCTGACTCTGAGTTTGCTTATTCTAATTATTTCACATCAGTGAGATCATACAATATTTGTACTTTTGCATCTGGCTTATTTCACTCAACGTGATGCCTTAAAGGTTCATCCATGTTCTTGCATGACTCAAAACTTCATTCCTTTTTATGACTGAATAATATTCCATTTTACATATATGCCACATTTTGTTTATCCATTCATCAGTTGATGGATACCTGGGGTTGCTTCCATCTTTTGGCAATTACCACTGTGAACGTTGATGTGCAAATATCTGATCGAGTCCCTGCTTTCAGTTCATTTGGGTATATACCTAATAGAGGGATTTCTGGGTCATATGGTAATTCTATGCTTAACTTCCTGAGGAACTGCCAAACTGTCTTCCACAGCAGCTGTACCATTTTACATTCCCACCAGCAATTGAATGAGTTTTCCTATTTCTCCACAACCTCTCCCAACACGTGTAACTTTCCATTGTTTTTTTAATAATAGTAGCCATTCTAGTGGGTGTGAAATGGTATCTCATTGTGGTTTTGATTTGCATTTCCCAAATAACTAATGATATTGAGCATCTTTTCATGTGCTTTTTAGTCATTTTTATTTCCTCTTTGGAGAAATATCTATTCAAGTATTTTGCCCATTTTAAAATTGGGTTGTTTGTCTTTTTATTGTTGAGTTGTAGCCTTTCTTTATATATTATCGATATTAAATCCTTATTGGATATGTGGTTTCCAAATACTTTTTTCCTTTGAGTAAGTTGTCTTTTAACTTTCATGATACAGTCCTTTGATGCACAAAAGTTTTTTTCTTTTTTTTTTTATTAGAGAAGTAGTGAGCTTACAAAACAATCATGTATAATGTACAGAATTCCCACACAGCTTCACTCCACCAAAACCTTGTATGTTGTGGAACATTTGTTACAGATTATGAAAGAGCATGATCAACTATTACCATTAATTATGGTCCATAGCATACATTTGATATGTTTTTTCCATATACCCCCTATCATTAACACTATGTAATAGTATTTTATATTTGCTACAGCTCATGATAGAGCACTCTCATATTTGTACTGTTAACCACAGTCCATCTTCTACCACATGATGCACAAAAGTTTTTAATTTTGTTGAAGTCCCATTTATCTATTTTTTGTTGTTCCTTGTGCTTTGGGTGTGAAGTCTTAAGAAATCATTGCCTAACCCAAGATCCTGAAGATGCTTCCCTATGTTTTCTTCTAAGAGTTTTATAGTCCTGGTTCTTAATATTTAGGTCTTTGATCCATTTTGAGTTAATTTTTGTATATGGTATGAGATAGGGGTCCTTCATTCTTTTGCATGTGAATATTTAGTTCTCTCAGCACCATTGGTTGAATATCATTTCCCAACTGAGTGGACTTGGCAGCCTTGTCAAAAATCAATTGACCATAGATATGAGGGCCTATTTCTAAACTCTCAATTCAATTACGTTGGTCTATATATCTATCCTTGTGCCAGTACCATGCTGTTTTGACCACTCTAACTTTGTAATAAGCTTTAAAGTTGGAAAGTGTGAGTCCTCCAACTTCATTCTTCTTTCTCAAGATTATTTTGGCCATTTGGGGCCCCTTACCCTTCCAAATAAATTTGATGATAGTTTTTTCCATATCTGCAAAGTAGAATGTTGAATATGTAAATCATTTTGGGTGGAATTGACATTTTAACACTAATTGTCTTCCAATCCATGAACATGGAATGTCCTCCCATTTATTTAGATCTTCTTTGATCTGTTTTAGCAAATTTTGTAGTTTTCCACATAGAAGTCCTTTACATCCTTGGTTAATTAATTCTTAGATATTTGATTCTTTTAGGTGCTATTGTAAATGTAATTTTTTTCTTGATTTCCTCCTCAGATTGCTCATTACTAATGAATAGAAATACTACCAATTTTTGTGTTTTGATCTTGTACCCTGCCATTTTACCCCACTTTGCTGAATGTGTTTATTAGCTCTAGTAGCTTTGTTGTAGATTTTTCGGGCCTTTCTAGCAATATTTGCCTTTTAAAATCTTAGAGCAACAGTGATTTCACACAATATACCTTACTTGGGTCTAGAAGGTAGTAGATTTTCTCTTGTATGCTAAAGAGAGCACCTGCTGATTTGGCTCCTATGATTTAAGCTTTTGTATATTATAAAGAACTGTTGTAATCACACAGACGTAAATTGGGGAGTATTGGCTCTGTTTGAATGGATTCTCAGAGCATGTTCTTAACACATGGTATTGGTGGAAGAAATGCTATTTTAAATTTCTTATTACTCTTACACTGTACAAAAGCTCACTTGTTCTTTTTTGTTTTTGTTTTTTTTTCTTAACACATTTACTATTCCAGGAAACAACGGCGTGCTTTAACAAATACTGAGGAAACTGAATCTGAACACCCGATTGCTGTGGAGGAATGTGGCGAAGTAATTGTGCCACTTCAGGCAGAAACAAATACAAGTATGTGTAATGGTCATCGGAAGATAAAATTCGTGGCTGTGCAAGTTTTTTTCTCCCATCAATAATTTGGAAAATCTCCCCATCTGTTGTCATTGTATAAAGTAAACAAAGTTAACCCATTTTTAGAAGGTTTTTACGTTTTGCATGTGCAAGACTCTCTGATGGGCACCGTAGAGCAGTGGCTGTCAAAGTGTGTTCCCTGGACCAGTAGCAGCAGCAGCATCGGGGAACTGGTAAGGAAGGCAAATTCTCTGGCTCTGCCCCAGACCTTCTGACTCAGAAACTCTGGAAGTCAGGCCTAGCCATCTGTGTTTTAACAAGCCCTCCAGGGGATTCTGATGCATGCCCAAGCTGGAGACCGCTTGCTGTTGTAAAGGATCCCGAGATGAATAAAACATAAATGCTGGCTTCAAGAAATGCACACTTCATTTCCTCTAAGTTTAATCAGTAAAGAGTCATTTGCAACTGGAATAGGTATTGTTTCTATGCAAATTGTGTCATTTAAAGTGATTTCAAGCAGTGTGTTGAATTCAACAATCATTAATATTACATTAGAACTGTGCCAAGAGTTGTGCAAAGCGCTGGACATGTAGGCTATTTAAGGTACACTCGGTCACCATCCCCATGAAGTGAGGAGGGTAGAAAGACAATACTATGAGCAAGTAAAGTTAAATGTGATGTGTTATATCAGAGAAAGTACAAGGTGCAGTACAAGCACACAGCCAGGGCACACCTAAACCCCCTCTAGGGACAACAGCAGAGATTTCCCCTGGAGAAATGTCTACCCTAATGCCTTAAGTATGGTGGTCTTTCCTCTGGAAGAGTTCTCCACTAGTTAAGGAGAAACAAGTGAATGCAAATTTGCTCAGCTTTCAGTTACCCATTTAAAGGTCACTTCCCACAGGTCTTCTATGATGTTGACCCCAGAGCAGTCAGGAGAGAGTCTGGAACCAATACTTTCATTTCATAGATGAAGAAACCAAGTCAGAGAAAGTTGACTTGATTTTTCCAAGGTCACATGGAGAGTTTACTGTGACCAAGATTGAAAGTCTGTTAATTCTCTGCTTGCGTTTGATTGCTTAATCCAAATCAATTCAATGTATTTCTTTTACTTGAACACCTACTGCATACAAGGCTCTTCTGAGGTATTCTAGGATGTATAACACGTGGTCTCTACCTAGTCGGAGAGCAAAGGAAGTAAAAAAATAACTATACTACTGGGCAGAATGTAATAAGTGCTCTGAGAGTGGTAGCAATAAAAATGCTATAGAAAGAATGTTTGGAAGAGATGATTTTTCTATAAGAAGGGCAAACATTCTCTGAAATATTATTTAACTTCTTGTTATTATTTAACAACTCTCCTACTGACACTGAACTCCCCTACTGCGTTCATCCTAAAAAATAAAGTAAATGGCACCCTAGGTCCTTTCTAAAATATCAGAAATTTAAAAACAGTACAAACTAATTGATGGTTTAATTATAAAAAGAAACTATTCTTGGCCCATTGACATTTACAAACCTTGGCTATTATACTTAATCTTCCTTCTTTTCTTGGGGTGAACCAGCACCATTCAGTAACTTTGCCACACTCCATGTTGTTGTTGTTGTTGTTGTTGTTGTTTACAGACTGGAATGAGATGTCACCATCTGGAGAAATCTCTGAAGAACCTGAGGAATGGGCAAACAACTTCTTCTACTCTACTTATGCAGAAAATGAAGAAGATAGGCCCCTGATGGTTAGTAATAACATTAAAATTAAAACCCTTGAGGCAGTTTTACTGATGAGCTGGAAGGGACCCTTAGAGACAAACTTTTCTCAGCATCCTTGAGGTCATTCAGTATATACCCCAGCCAAGGAATTTGAAGCAATTCTCGTTATGAATATTCAAGACTTCTCTCTTTAAATAGTGCTTGTTTGAGTTATCTATGGAGCTCCTACTGAAGCTGATGGGATAAATAGTACATTTTTCGAAATCTCTATGGACTGAGCAGTTTTATCTTTAGACGATTGTTCACCATAGTGTTTTCCATCAAGGCACACACAGTAGATTCAGAGAATAAAGGAGTTCCACATACACTTTAAAAATCAGTTTAGATTCCGATTGGAAAATTGAGAAAATAAACATTACACATTCAAAACTCTTTAATGACATCTATGGGGAAGTAGTGTAGTGCAATATTTAAAAATGTGCTAATGAGCCCAAATCTCAGCACATTAGAGCAAGGGGGCATGCTGTAAAACATAAAGGAGTTAGTTTTGGGTAAAAGTCAGTGATTTTTGTTTGTTTTTAAAGAAGAAATCATTTCCAAAGTTGGTAAAACCCTAACAGGTTATTAGAGAGAAGTTAGGACTGTTTAGGAAGTCTCTAATTTTCTGAAGCCACAGGCTTGGAAGGTGAGAATGAGCTTTGGTAGTGGACTGCCTCTTGGCATTCTGTTTGGCAGTTCGAATGTAAAGGTGTAACAGCATGGATAATCACAAAGCTGGATAGTATTGACTCCGAATGCTTTTGTGAACAAGTAACACAATAGCCTTTCTTCTAATAATTGATGATCATATATATTTGTACGGTGGTTTACAAATTTCACATTTACTATTTACAGAATTAGTGTGCAAAAGGGCGGGTTTTATTACCCTCAATTTACAGAGGAGGAAACTGAGGCTCAGAGATGGTAAGAGATTTGCCCAGAGTCAATTGGCTAGGCCAGCAGTTCTCAAACTTTTTAATCTCAGGAACCCTTCACAGTCTAAAAAATTATTGAGAACCCAAAGAGCTTTTGTTTATGTCAGATTTACTTATCGATGCACACCACATTAAAAATTTAAATTGAGAAATATAAAAGTATTCATTATTTTAAAATAACAGTAAACCCATTGTAAGTTTATATAAATAAGATTTTTATCAAAGAGAGATTTTTTCAAAACAACAAAATTAGTGACAAGAGTGGCATTAAATTTTTTTTTGCAAATCCCACATTTAGCTTAGTGGGAGACAGCTGGATTCTCATATCTGTTTTGCATTCAATCTGTTGTGATATTATATGTTGTGTAGGCTCTAAAAAACTCCACTGTACATTTATCAGAGTACGAGAGTGAAAAAGGCAAATATCTTCATATTTGACCTTGAAGCCCCTTGAAAGGGTCTTGGGGAGCCTAGAAGGTCTGCCTCCCACACTTTGAGAACTGCTAGGTTAGAATAATAACAAAAAGAACTGGCATTTCCTGAATTAACATGATCTGAGTGTGGGAGGGGTTGGGGTGTGACAGTTGTTCAGATGTGAGGACAAAGTCAGGGAAGAAGCCAGTTTGCATGTAAACATTTGCTGGAGATGATCTACAAGCGGATTGTTAAGAACTGATTAAATTTTAAGTAAGCAGTTTTCCAGCTTTAGTATCTGAAAGTGAAGCAAAAATGCAAAATTGATTAATGCTTTAATCATAGGGGATGTGATGTTAAAAAACAAAACAAAATTATTAATTATCCTCTCTTCTCCCAATAATTCCCAGAATTGTGCTACTAAGGAAAACATACAAAAGAGCAATGAAATGCATGCCATATGCCAAAAAAAAAAAGTCAGGATGATCTTCTCTTTTGACCTCATTTTATCAAGTGAAAAGTTGAGAAATAATGGGTGCTACTTCCCTTTGTAGAGTCCTGTGTCAGAGATGGCTCTCCTATTTTGATGAAGCTACTGTGTTAAGTGGCAAGTAGCTCTTTCCTGCCTGCTCATCAGCCTATTTGAAAAAACAAAAATACTGCTCAAAAGACATTCAATCCGAATGATGCGGATATTGTTTCAGGTTAAATCCTTTGGATGTGCAAAGAATCAACAACATAATTATTCCCTTTTTTTTTTTTTTTTTTTTTTTTCGGGATTTGTTTTTGGATTTTCATTATGGTACTCTTTTTTGTTTTTGTTTTTAAAGCCATTTATTCCATGTTTAAGATATTCTTCTGGAAAAATTCTCATCTCAGAATATACTTTTGGACTTGAAAATTGTTATTTCTTCTATATCTACGTTGTAACCAAATGCAGTCAGTGTGCCTTGGATTGTTTAGCTTGTTAATAGTTTAAGTTACATTTATAGCTGCAAAATGATTAAGGCCGAGCAAAGCACAACATTGTGATTTAATATGCTTTTATTGGACCCAGAGCTTATGTGTCCATTATTTTAACCTGTGCAAAATAATACAGAGCACGGAAATTCTTTCAGGAATATTAGTAAATATTTGCTCAGGACCATTGTCTCTTGTATGTGCCAAGATAAATTTTTCGTGAACGTAGTTTACGAATAGCAGTATTTTACAAATTAATTATTTCATGCTTATTTTTGCCGGGTTTATGCTTATACTTCATGTAACTTAAATTAGTTGTGCTCTTTTATTTTTTGTATACTTCATGCTGTAATTCTCTTTTTTCAAATAAAAGTGCATTCTTTAGGTAAAATGAACACATGCTCTGCTTTTTCTTTCCCATCACAAACTGCTCCTGATTGGTTTCTTCTTGCAAAGCTACTACAGCTACACCTACCACATTTACCATTCAAGTAAAGAGCGGATTCTTCCCTCTGAGCATGCAGCTATGCAAGTTGTTTTGCATTCAAGTTTGTAATGTAATTTCTCAAAACAACTTTACAGTCTCCAGGCAAATATAAAGCCCTTGCAGGCTGCAGGAAGAGAGGCTCAGAAGATCTCCTGATTAGAGATGGGGATGTCATTCAGCTTCTCCATGAGGATGCTGGGGGCCAATGGTAGGTGTGTTTGCAGTGCCTGTGATGACCTCTGCCTGGGGTCCATGTATATCGAGTCAAATTCCCTGCTTTACCTGTATCTTTGTCATACAGTCTCAAGAAGCAGAAACATCACATTTCTCATCAGTGATGGGTTTCCTTTTCATTGCCTGAGCCATGCCTAGATAGCTCACTGAAAGGAATGCTAACCTCTGGCCTTGAGCGAAAGATGCTTTGCCATAATGAAATGCAATGAGCCTGCATATACTTTGGGGGCTTACCTTGGGCTTCGTAATGGCTCCGGATGGCATTCCGTTGAGTCATTTCAGTCATTCATTAATTCAAATATTTAATGAATGCCTGCTATGTGCCAGGTACCATGCTTTGCTGCTTTCCAACACAGCCACACTTCTTATCAGTTCAAATATTGACTTTTTAGTCTTATTCTATCCATTTGCATTTGACTTTATATAGCACCTGTTGAAAGAGGATTCTGCCAAATATACTGAGTGTGAGAGAACACAAAGCAGGAAGGAACTATTGTTTGAAAGAGGGCTGCGTGAAGCATCCCTAGTTTTTTTTTTTTTGTTGTTGTTGTTGTTGTTGTTTGGAAATTTGAAATGAAATTATTCTGTCTTCACTGTGTCAATATCTTGAACTGAAATGCTATATTGACTGTGTGCTCTAACCCTGAAGGTGGAGGAGTATACATATTAGGGTAAAAATTAATGATGAAGCATTAAAGAAATAACCATTTTTGCCAGTAACCTAAGTCCTTTGTAGGTCAAAGGACTCAAGCACAGTCTAACGAAGGTCTTTGAACTCATATGATAATAGCTTTGTGAAAATGTGAGCTGCAATGTAATGTGTTTATTTTTGATTACCTTAATATTACCATTGTTGGCCACTAATTCATTTATTATTTAGGTTGGTGAAAAATCTAAACAGAAGAAAAGAAGGTCTGATTCCAGGGAACAGTTTACAGATTTTAACCGGTGACTATAGGTTTCGGAATGCCAAATGTACAGGTATAATATGAACAAACTGTATACTATTTGTTTAAAGGCTAAGAGGTGTAAAGCTTCACCAAACACTAAACTGACATAGGGTAAGAACCTCTTTGCACCTAGAAATAAAGCTGCAAACATATTATGCTAAATTCATGAATAAAGATTTTTAAAACACACTAAACTTTTCCCTGCAAGGTTCATAGACCTGAAGGAGAGTTCCAGATACCATGATGTCTTGTAAGAGAGTCTTCAGAATTAAATAGTAAAGATATACTTTAAAGGTACCAACCAACTGTTCAAGGATGCTTTACCAGGGTGTGTGCATTTTTACTTAGTTCTAAGAATGTGTTATTTCCTTATGGTGGGTTTCTGCTATAATCGCACTCAAATACACATACTTACACACACAGAGGTATCTGTGCCCAAGAATTATATGTGAGGTAACATGGGGCAACTAGATCTAACGTAATGTTCATTTTGTTGACCCAACTCTTAGTACATAAAATTTCTGTATATACACCAATGTTCTTGTAGATTTTTCCCATGACACTTAACTTTCTGTGAAAAGGTAGCACAGAAAAAAATAGATTTATTTGTCAAAAACATTAATATTGTATACACTCAAATCCTTTGCATTCCTAGGTTTGTCCTTGTGTTCAAATTCCAGGTAAAGGTACATTATGTTCAAATGAGTCTGATAGACCTGGAGTCACTAATTTGATTCCAAGCTTCGTTTGTAACCTGAAACCAAATCTGAGGCTGATAGGGATAAGTAGATATATTGGGTCACATGAGAATTCCTCAATTAGAGGAGCCATTTCTTGCTTGTTGGGTGCTCTAAATCTGGATCTCCATTTGAAGGCTTTCTTCACAAATTGTGTGAGAATGCTGTCCCAGACACCTGACCTAGTTGATATTTCTTTAAAAAGAAAAAAATCATGCCCAGCAACTGCAGAATACATATTATTTTTAAGTATACATGGACCATTCACCAAGGTAGAACAAGTATACATGGTCCATAAAACAAGTTTTAAGAAGTTCAAAAGGTTAGAATCATATAAAGTCTCAAAGGCATTATATTAGAAGTCAGTGATCCCCCAAATATTTCACTATTAAGCAGCATACTGATTTTATTTATTTATTCATTTATCCCCCCCTTGCTTCTTGTGCTCACTGGGTCAGCTAACCACGCCATGCGGGCGGGCTTGCCTTCACCAGGAGGCCCCGGGAACCGAACCCGGGGCCTCCCATATGGTAAACGGGAGCCCTACTGATTGAGCCACAGCCGCTTCCCAAGCAGCATACTTTTAAACAGCCCATAGGACAAAGGAGAAATCCCAAAGTAAATTAAAAAATCTTCAAATTTAATGAAAAGTAAAACGCAAATGTATCAAAATTTGGGGTTGCAGCTCAAGAGGTCCTTGGAGGGAAATGTATAGCTTTAATTACTTGTATTAGAATATAAGACATTTTAAAATATCAGTATTTAAGCTGCTACCTTTAGAATCTAGAAAATAAAAGTAAACCCAGATGAAGAAAAAGAAAACTGATAAGCAGTAAAGAAAATCAAACATTTGTTCTTGAAAAATACTGAATTTTTCTTGAAAATATTAAAATACTAAAAGTATCAAATTTAATTATACTAAATATACTAAATTCTAGATTGACCCAGAAAAAAGAGAAAACACAAATTACCAATATCAGGAATTAAAGAGGGGATATCAACACAGATTCTGCAGATATTAAAAACAATCATGGGATATAATGAACAACTTTGTGTGAATAAATTAAAAAACTTAGAAGAAATTGATGAGTTCCTCAATAAACACAACCTAGCAAAATTGACACAAAAAGTCTGAATAGCCCCACATCTGTTAAATAAATGATAAAAATCATTTCATTAAAAAATCTTCAAACCCAGATGGTTTCACTGGTGAAGTCTATCTAACATTTAAGGAAAAAAATATCAATCTTATATATAAAATCTATCATTCAGAAAATAGAGGAACAGGGAAACACTTCCTAACACATTTTAGGAGACCAACATAACACTGATACCAAAATATGATAAAGAGATTACAAGGAAAATGTAAACAATTATCCCTCATGAAAATAAAGGCCAAATACCTTAACCAAATATTAGCAAATGGATTCTGACAATATATAAAATGGAGAACACATCATGACCAAGTAGGGTTTCTCTCAGTAGTGCAGGGCCAATTTAACACCTCAAAATAATGTAATTCACCTTAACATAATGAAGGAGAAAATTATATAATCATTTCAGTAGATGCAGAAAAGCATTTGACAAAACTCCAATATCCATTCCTGATTTAAAAAAGTTCTTAGCAAATTAGGATTAAAAGGGAATTTCCTCAATCCAATGAAGCACACTTATGAAAAACCTCAGCTAACATTAGACTTAATGGTGAAACATTGGACGTTTTCCTCCTAAGATTGGAAACAAGCCAAGGATATTCAGTCTCACTCTTTCTAGTCAACACTATACTGGAAGTCCTTGCCAGTGCCATAATTCAAAAATAAGAAATAAAAGCCATAAAGATTAGATAGATAGAGGTTATGCTATCATGATTAGCAGAAGACCTGCTTTGTGTATGTACAAAACCATAAAGAATCTACACAAAAAAGACCCTACTAGAACTAGTAAGTGAATTTCACAAGTCCATACAAAGTCATTATACAAAAATAAAATTGTTCTTCCATATCTTAGCAACATAGAATTTGAAAAATGAAATTTCAAAAATTAACACCATTGACAACAGCAACAAAAAACATAAAATACATGGAAATAGATCTAACAACAGATGTGCAAGGCCTCTTGTGCTGAAAACCACAAGCCATTGAGGAGAAAATTAAAGAGAACCTAAATAAAATGGGATATACTATGTTCTTGGATTGAAAGTCTCAATGTCATTAAGAACTCCATTTTCCTAAAAAGTGACCTTTAGTTTCAGTGCAATCAAACTCAAAATTTCAACAGACTTAAAAAAAATGACAAGCTTATTGCTAAAATTTATATGCAAAGGTAAAGAGTCTAGAAGAGAGAGAAAAATCTTGCAAATTTGTAGGACAAACATAATTGATTTCAAGATCTACAATAAAGCTAGAGTAATCAATACAGCATAGTATTAGTTTGAATATAGACAAATAGAGATTTCAGAAGTAGACCATTTATATATAAGCAATTAATTTTCAATCAAGATGCCAAGTCAGTTGAATGAGGATAATAAGTTAGTTTAAACAAATGGATACAATGGGGTATCCATATGGAAAACAGGATAAAGTTCCACCACTACAACTTGCTCCATACACAAAAATTAATTTGAGTTGGATCATAGACCTAAACATCAGAACCAGAATCATAAAACTCTTCTAAAAGCAAACACAGGACAATATCTTCATTTCTTTGGGTAGTTAACAATTTCTTACACAGGACACAAAAATCACTAAACATAAAAGAAGACTATCAGACAAATACAAAGAAACATTACACATGCTGAATTGAGCATTTTACAACTAAAAAAAAAAAATGTATACCTGTTAGACTAGAATAAGATCTAAGACAGTAACATTTTGAACGTTTTAAAAAGACAAATAGTTTTAACGAGTCACATTTTTCCCTAAATGACTTGATTCCATGTTACACATTGGAGAGTTAAGTTTGAAAATAAATATAGCCAGTTTTCTGCCAACTGTTTAATGCTGCTTTAAATAGTTGAGTGGAAAAGGGAGAGAGGAAGTAGAAGAAATGTGACTCATTTAAAATATGTCCTCAAACATCTGTTTAAATTAACACCTAGATATCAGCTTTTTATGAAGCAATTAAAAAGCAAAACAAACCCATAACGCCATGAAATAACAGTGCAACATATATAGTGGAAAATAATGGCCTTTCTTGTGCTCAGGGCACCGAGAGTGAAAAGTGAAAATCTAACTCCCACATGGCATTGACATTTGTCTTCATTAAGAAGACCAGAGTAGATTTTCCATAGCTTTTATCATCATTGTTTCAAATACAGAACCAGATGCCCTGGTACATAATTCTGAACAAATTTAATTACATTATTTTGTAGCAAACTATAATGCAGGACATATAAAATTACATATTTGATTAGTTCTAATCAGAAATGATTCCATTACTGTAACTAGTAGATTTAGGGCATATTAAATACCTTTTGAAAAGTGCAGGGTAAAACAATAACAACTTAAATCTACCTTGGCCCTGTGTCAAAAAGTAAGGAGCTTCCTATACTTTTATTAACGTGTGCACTTTATTTGGAAAAAAGTCACATCACTTTTCTAGTCACTTCTATTTTGCACTGTCAGTGCACTTTTTCAATATATATATATTTTTGAGTGCCATTGAGAGGTTTGAAGTGTAATGTGTTGGCATGTCATCAGCATTTTAAGCATTCATTACTCTGTTGTCAGGGCACTCTATTAGTAAATAATACAAGTTCCTGGTGGTCCCTATTTTCAAGAAGCTTCTGACAAGAATTTATTAAAATATGTCTTACTATCAAATAGCATGCTTTTGTGATTTCTGTAGAAATGAAAATTTAATACTTTATGGTAGATTTCGGTCGAATCCTATAATATCAAGTGGTTTTGACTAAGATTTACCCTTTCATTGCATCATACAAAATAGTATATGGTGGTCTATAAATATATTATGATGTGTATAAATCAATGGATTAGCAAACTACAATTGACCATATATTGACCACTGTCAAAGGCATATAGGCTTTAAAATATATATTAGAGTATCTCATTTGTAATCTGGGAAATAGAATGTAAATGTCTGTCTGATACTTATGCGTTTCCACACGTTTAATATTATCTCCATGCACACAGCATAGTTCATACAATATTTATGAAATCTGGTTGTAGGAGAGGTGAATTTTGTCTATTTTATTTTGCTTCCAGTAAAGCTACGCCTTTCATTAAACAGATGTCTTTAATAAATAATTAGGAAACTGAAAAAAGACTCTCAAAATAAACAACCAGAACACATCAACCTGAATTTATGATGGACTTTGCGAATCCTTACGTTTAGTGTTAGAAGTAAGAGCACAGACAATATTTTTTGGCCTTAGAAGTCACTTGCGTGTAAACATCATTCTTCATTATTTTGTAGACGCTGTTCTGACTAACACAAGGAAATTAAGTTCCCCCTGAATTAAAGGAGAACGAATAGACATTTTAAAAATAAGATTTCCTTTGGAGGTGTGAACTAGATTTTATTTTCTAAATTGTGTTACAGAACAACAGCACATTCGTCAGAATTATCCTATACTGTCCATGACATATGCAGAATTTCCTCAGGACTAGGTGGACTTCATTCTCAATTTGTCTCAGTCTTGCAAGAAGCCATCTTCACACATTCCATTCCCCCAAGGGAAAATGCAGTGCAATTTTTTAAAAACCCTTTTTATTTTGAAATAATTTCAAACTTACAGGACAGTTGCAAAAATAATACAAAACCTACATGGAGACCTCCAACATACATGCCCCCAGATACCCAGATCCACCAACTTTTAACATTTTGTCACATTTGCTGTATCATCCCATCCATCCATCCAACCACCCACCCAACCATCCACTCACCCATCCATCCATCCATCCATCCATCCATCCATCCATCCATCCATCCATCCATCCATCCATCCATCCATCTCTCTCCACCTTTCTCTCTACCTCTCTCTCTCTGTCTCTCTCTTTCTCTCTCCATATCCATCTCTCTCTCTCTCTCTCTCTCTTTATATATATCTATCACCATTTGAGTGCAGTGTTATTTTGTTTCCAGTTAAAGTTTTTCATGGCTTCTATTCAGATTCCATCTAAAAACCTGAAAGCAATTCTTTCGAACATTTATAGGTAAACAACTTTACCTGTATTTTTTGGTTACTTTTCAGTAATAAAACAAAACAAACCTTCAAAGAGGACAATCGGAGACTTTAAACTCCTTTATTTAATTGATAATTTATTTTCTTATTTAATTCTGTCATCTGTGAGAATATAATGTAACAAAGGGATATGCTCTTTACTGTTTAATTTAGAGCTGCAACAATGTTGAAGGACCTCTTTTGCACTTTGGCAGTTTAGGGGTGTCAGAGTTGCCTTATGGTTCTAAAAGTTCTGAAGCTAAACATCCTGTAGTTATTATGTTTTGAAGTTTACATTTTATGCATTGAAATTTAAACTTCAAATTGTAAACCAGGATGTACTTTTCAGTGCTTTTGTTTTTGAATTTTCTAGAAAAATCCAGTGAAGTTTTTCTTAAGTTATATTGTGTTTCTTCCTAAGGTTTTTCTTTGTTAATAAATGTGTAGATGACTTTCTTTTAAATATGTAAACAATGTAGTCACTTGTTTTGGAGCAGGGCAGAATTTTGCATGCTGTGTTGACTTTACCCTTGGAGTATTTTGTATTTTGGACTACTTTAGGCAGTGATTTGAAATTTCTGCTTTCTGAATTAAGGATTTTGAATTGTACTATCAAGTGGGTACATTAGATGCATGTGTATTGGTGTTTGATTTTACAAAGAGATCATTAAATACAGTAACTATATAATATGCAAATAGTATGTCATTGAAATAGGCTTGTTTATTATATCAAGATCATAGATTATGCCAGTGCTATCTTTTGATGTAACCATTTGTACGACAGACAAGCTGTATTTTATTTAAAAGTATCTGCAAATTTTAAGTTTTCTAATGTCCATTGCTGAAATTCATAATGACCTATTTATAACCACTCATGAAAATGTCCATGTGCTTGATATTTCACTTAATTAGTGCTTCTGCAATGATAACAACAAAAGGAAATTAAAATGTATTTCTTTTATGTATTCATCCTGTAGTTAGATAACAGAATTAGGAGATTACATTTTTGAATAATGATGCCTCTCTGTACAAAGCTTTTTAATTTCAAGATATTAATCTGTAGATTCTAATCCTTTAAGACAATACTGGGCTCTGTAGGTCTAAAGTATAGTTATAGTTTTTTAATGTTTTAATAAGTGTACAACGAATGCTATATTTGTATATGTTTACAAATGTAACTGTACCGTATTAATTTTATTAGGCTATAAATGTATGTTTACTGTAAAACATAGCAGCAATTTCCCTTTAAGTCTTCAAAATGTACTTACATTTTAAATGTACTTACAATGTAAATGTACTTGTGTTAATTCCACATTAAAAATATAAAATCTTAAACTCATTCATTTTTTTTTTCAGGTTCGTATAGTGTCAGTTATAAATGGAAAACTCCTTTCCTCTGATTTATTGGTGATACCCTAAAGACACCAGAAGTATTTTGAATTAAATGTTTACCTTCAGCCTTGCTTCACGACTCTCTCTCTCAGATTAGACAGATGTTAGAACCCGCCAGATGTGGCTCAGGCTGTTGGGCACTCATCTCCCATGTGGGAGGTCCTGGATTCAATTTCCGGTGCCTCCTGGAAAAGGTGCACAAACAATGAGCAGACAGATGAGAGAACCATGGGGGATAAATAAATAAAAAATAAAGTAAATAAATAGATAAATGTTAGATAGGTGGAGGGAGGGAGGGAGGGAGGGAGGGAGGGAGGGAGGGAAAGAAAGAAAGAAAGCTATAATTAACTAGAGCCAGGGTAAAATGTTTTGCTCAAAAAATTTCTTTACCCAAATCTATATGATAGCAATACACGAGGCTTCAGGGATTAGTCATGTTTATGAGCGGGTAGTTCCACACACTGGAAAAGTTTGCTTCCAAATATTGAAGCCAAAGAAAACCTGGAAAGAACCTATACCCGTGCAACTGTTTCTGAAACATCACTTGCTTCTGCAAAGCGTTGCTTAGTTGGGTTTCACAGACCTATTGGTCTCTTCCAGCCCATTAGGAAGCTAGACCTGGTACCTTAATAGAAAGGGGACACAAAAAACTACCAAACTGATTTGATTGAATCTTCCACTTCAAAAAACCTGCAGTGTTTTTGGATGTCCTAATGAGCATCCTGTTACTGGGTTAACTATTTCTTTTGCCTTTAGTTTGAGTTCTTTTGAGGAAGCACCATGAGTGAACTAGTTAATCAGTCAATAAGTCCATCTGAAAACTAAAATATGTATTCAAGGTTTTATTCTCATGTTGGCTAAGGAGTAAATGTTATTGTTGACATTTCTGAAAAATTCACATGAAATCTCACAATATACAATACATAATTATTATAAAAGCCACCCAGACATCTGGACTCCAATTTTCTCTTTATATATTTATTTATTTATTTATTTATTTTAAATTTATTTATTTTTTATTGTGGGTAAAAATCAAAATTTTCACAATACATACCAATATTTGTAAAATGATACATAAATATATATGCATATATGTGCATTTGCTTACAAAAATGTTATTTACATATATATAAATATATTTTAAGAGGTGCTTAGATTACCCAAAATATTACACGGAACCCACTGGGATTCCCATGTTGCCCACCTCCCACACCTCCCACCACATCCCACACAAACATCTCCCACAAGTGTGGCCCACCACCCTCAATGGACTTACACATCCTGGGGCCTTGCCACCAACCATAGACCACAGTTCACATCGTAGACCACACTCTCTCCCACACAGTTCTGAGTGGTGTGTACTGATTTAAAATGGCCTACATCCGTTGCCACAACGGTACTCAGGACAACCTCCAATTCCCAAAGAAGCCCCTGTATTTCAACTGCTCGTCCCCTCCCTGCCCCAAAAGTGTCAAGTGGCCACTGGCTCCACCTCATTGTTATAATTTCTTCCATTGCTAGAATCACCATATGTGTACAACAGAATACCATCAAGTCCACTCTAGTCCCTAGCTCTCCCCTCAATCCTGAGGGGACTGGGATGGTGATGTCCACTCCACCTCCAAGTGAGAGAGGGCTTATAT
Source organism: Tolypeutes matacus (assembly GCA_026826555.1). Classification (NCBI taxonomy): domain Eukaryota; kingdom Metazoa; phylum Chordata; class Mammalia; order Cingulata; family Chlamyphoridae; genus Tolypeutes; species Tolypeutes matacus. The sequence goes on along the minus strand of JAKSZT010054138.1, from coordinate 5,326,457 downwards.
CCCATAGATATGGTGGGTGGGATGATCCTGCCTTCAGATGCAGGCCCTCTCCATTCCCTGGGATGGCCATTACCCATCATTGTCTCCTTGCCAGGTGACTTGGATGAGTCCATTGAGCTGTAGGGTAGGAGTTGCAGCTCCACCGAGATTCCACGCACACCTGGCACATAGGTAGGCCAGAGGCTCCAGTCTCTGGAAGTATACCTAAAAACTCCAGCATCACATATAGGTTTGAATAGATGGGACTGATGAACCATGTGCAGGGAGGACTTATTTGAGTCCAATTCTGTCACTCTCAGGAGCACAGATTCCAAAATAGAGCCCACTGATAAGGCGCCAGTCTCTGGGGCTATCCCCTCTTATATAGGACCTGGGTGTCTCCAGAGCTCTCAGGAGCCCCTCTGTGTGGGGTGATAGGCACTTAGATGTTCTATGAGCTCCTACTGAGGTGTACATAAGAGGTACCTCTGGGATGATCTCCCGACTCTCTTTGAAGTCTCTTAGCCACTTGAACTCATTTGTCTTTACCTTTTCCCCCTTTTATTCAAGGTCTTTTTCCAGTTGTGTTGCCAGTTGGCACTTGGTATTAATCCCTCGTTGCCAGGGAGGCTCATCCCCGGGAGTCATGTCCCACGTTGGGGGGAAGGTAATGCAATCATATGCTGAGTTTGGCTTAGAGAGAGGCCACATTTGAGCAACAAGGAGGCTCTCAGGTGGCAACCCTTAGGCACTCCACAACTGCAGGCTAAGTCTCAGTTACAAGAGCAAAGACTCACAAGGGTAGTCATCAATAAAAAGAACACATCAGTGGGTCATCCTCTTTTGACAGACACTGTCCCTGCACTCAGAGGACTATTGCTGCTTCCTTGGAGACTGTGGCAGAGCTCTCCAGGCTAGGAATTCAGATTCCCTCGTTTATTGTGTGATTGTCCACCCATCGTGACCATGCCCCATCTTTTGATCTTTTGAACGATTTTGTATATCTTTCATGTATATTCGGATGAACTAATTCCCATGAAACCTCCCTCCCAGACACCCCCCACCAATAATCCTATGCAGTACCCATTGTAACCCTTCTGTGATCCAAATCCTCCATGAATATGTAGTCCATAAAATAATCAAATACACTTACTAGGAAAAAGAAACAACTATAATAAGCTTACATGCAAGAGACAAACATAAGGAAACTCAGGGGGGAAAAAAAGAGAAAAAAAAACAAATAATCAAACAAAAAACAAAACAAAATATAATTAGCGGATTGGGACATTCAAAAAAATGGGGAAAAAAGCAAAAGAAATGCCTTTAAAAAATATATATATATATATTTATTTATTCTTTTTTTTTTTTTTTCCTATTCTCTCTCTCTTTTTTTTTTCCTTCCTTTTATCGCTGTGTTATCGGATGTCCGGTGTGCCATGACACCTTCCCCCTCTCAATCCCCATTGTCTCCCAATTTTTCATTTAATTTTCAAAGAAGTTTTATGTCACAGCAAAGTCACACACGGAGTGCCGGAGACTCCCAGATACCAAACCACCTCCCCCTTCTCCACCCCATATTAAACGCCCCCCCTTTTTTGGATGTTAGCATTGTTATAACTGTTATACAGATAGCAAAATATAGCAACTAAACATTGTCAATGATTTACAGTATAGTTTACAATTTAGATGATACAGTTTAATAATTTTGATGATATTTACCATGTCATGTGTCCATTATTGTAAGGTAATGAAAAACCTTCCCCATGACCACCAAACACCCCATTAGATCTTGACTGTTCCCTTCCCCCCAGCCCCCCAGGGCCCATGATACCACCCTATCCCGACCCATGGAATGTCAAGATTCACAGTTACATGCCCTGGGAATTTGAACCTACCCTTCCTAATCTACCCACCCACCAGTGCTGCACCACCAAACCCAGGAACACGACCACCCATCTGCCCCATCCCCCAACATGCAACCACACTCTATCCCTTTACCATAGATTATGTCCATATGGGTGATGGCTCAAAGCCTGCTCTTCTCTTACTCTCCTTTGTTAACCTATCTTTTAGACAATGGTTCTCAGAGACTGCTCACTTTCCTCAGTTCAGATCAGTGAGGTCATATACTGTTCATCCTTCAGTGCCTGGCTTGCTTCACTCAACATAAGGTCTTCAAGATTCATCCACATTATTCCATGTGTTAGCACTTTGTTCCTTCTTACAGCTGAGTAATATTCCATTGTATGTATGTATCACATTTTGCTTATCCATTCGTCTGTTGATGGGCACCGGGGCTGATTCCAACTTTTGGCAACGGTGAACAATGCCGCTATGAACATTGGTGTGCATATAGCTGTTTGTGTCTTTGCTTTCAGTTCTTCTGGGTATATACCCAGCAGTGGAATTGCTGGATCATACGGAAGATCTATTGTTAGTTTTCTGAGGAACCGCCAAACTGTCCTCCACTGTTACTGTACCATACCGCAGTCCCACCAGCAGTGGATGAGGGTTCCTATTCCTCCACATCCTCTCCAACATTTAGTGTCTCCTGTTTTTTTAATAGCTGCCATTCTGATGGGTGTAAGATGGTATCTCATTGTAGTTTTGATTTGCATTTCCCTGATAGCTAGCAATGTTGAGCATTTTTTCATGTGCTTTTTAGCCATTTGTATTTCTTCCTTGGAGAAGTGTCTTTTCAGGTCACTTGCCGATTTTTTATATGGGTTGTTTGTCCTTTTATTTTCAAGGTGTAGGATTTCTTTATATATGCAGGATATTAGGCTCCTATCAGATATATGGTTGCCAAATATTTCTCCCATTGGGTAGGCTGCCTTTTTATTTTCTTAATAACATCCTTTGAGGTGCAGAAGTTTTTAATTTTGATGAGATCCCATTTATCTATTTTTTCTCTTGCTGCTCGTGCTTTGGCTGTGAAGTTCATGAAACCATTTCCTATTACAAGGTCCTGTAGATGCTTCCCTACATTATCTTCCAAGGTCTTTATGGTTTTGGCTCTTATATTTAGATCTTTGATCCATCTTGAGTTGATTTTTGTATAAGGTGTGAGATGGTATTCTTCTCTCATTCTTTTGGATATGGCTATCCAGTTCTCCAAGCACCACTTGTTAAAGAGGCCATTCTCTCCTAACTGAGTGGGCTTTGTGGCCTTGTCAAATATCAGATGACTGTATATG
>JAKSZT010054138.1:5239305-5323271 GCA_026826555.1 Tolypeutes matacus | reverse complement strand
CCTCTGGATTGGGGGAAGAACTATGGACTAGAGTGGACTTGATGGTATTCTCTTGCTCACATATGGTGATTCTTGCAATGCAAGAAATTATAACAATGAGGTGGAGCCAGTGGCCACTTGACAGTTTTTGGGTAGGGAGGGGTTGAGCAGTTGAAATACAGGGGCTTCTTTGGGAGTTGGAGGTTGTCCTGAGTACTGTTGTGGCAATGGATGTAGGCCATTTTAAATCAGCACACACCACTCAGAACTGAGTGGGAGAGAGTGTGGTCTACAGTGTGAAATGTGGTCTATGGTTGGTGGCAAGGCTCCAGATGTGTAAGTTCATTGAGGTTGGTGGGCCACACTGTGGGAGATGTTTGTGTGGGTTGTGGTGGGAGGTGTGGGAGGTGGTCAACATGGGAATCCCAGTGGGTTCCGTGTAATATTTTAGGTAATCTAAGCACCTCTTAAAATATATGTATATATATATATATAAATAACATTTTTGTAAGCAAATACACATATATGCATATATATTTATATATCATTTTACAAATGTTTGTATGTATTGTGAGAGTTTTGATTTTTACCCATAATAAAAAAAAAGAAAAAAAAATTATCCGTGTTGGCAAGGATATGGAGAAATAATCCTCATACATGTTGGGGACCATTATACATAATGGCAAAAAGGTGGAATTAACCCAAATGTCCAACTGATGAATGAATAAATAAAATATGATATGTCCACACAATGGAATGTCATTCAGTAATAAAAAGGAATGAGGTACTGATACATGCTACAGCATGGATGAACCTTGAAAACACTTTGCTCAGTGAATGAAGCCAGTCATATAAGACCATGTAGTATATGATTCCATTTATATGGAATGCTCAAAATAGGGAAATCTATAGAGACGGAAAGTAGATTTTTGGTCACTTAGGGCTGGGGGTGATGGTGTGATAGAGGGTGATAGCTAAATGGCATGGAGTTTCTTTATGAGGTGATGAAAATATACTAAAATTGACTGTGGTGATGCTTGCATAAACCTGTGAATATACTAAAATCAATGTACTGTACACTTTAAATGGATAAATTGCATAAGTGAATTATGTCTCAATAAATCTGTTAAAAAACAAAAAATAATATAAATATACAATTACTTTAAACGTTAAAAAAAATACAGTGTTGACTTTTATTGGGATTGCATTAAATCTGTAGATTAGTTTGGGTAGGATAGACATCTTGATGATGTTTAGTCTTCCTATCCATGAACAGAGAATATTTTTCCATTTATTTAAGTCTTCTTTGATTTCCTTTAACAGTGTTGTGTAGTTTTCTGTATATAAGTCCTTTACATCTTTAGTTAAATTTATTCCTAGGTATTTGATTCTTTTATTTACTATTGTAAATGGTATTTTTTTCCTGATTTCCTCCTCAGTTTGCTCATTATTGGTGTACAGAAATGCTACTGATTTTTGAGCATTGATCTTATAGCCTGCAACATTACTGAACTCCTTTATAAGTTCTAGAAGCCTTGTTGTAGATTTCTCAGGGCTTTCTATGTATAGGATCATGTCATCTGCAAATAATGAAATTTTTACTTCTTCTTTTCCAATCTGGATGCCTTTTATGCCCTTTTCTTGTCTCAGTGCTCATGCAAGTACTTCTAAGACAATGTTAAATAGGAGTGGTGATAGTGGGCATCCTTGTCTTTTTCCCAATCTCAGAGGGAAGGCTTTTAGGATTTCACCGTTGAAAATGATGTTAGCTTTGGGTTTTTCATATATACTCTTTATCATATTCAGAAAGTTTCCTTCTATTCCTATCTTTTGCAGTGTTTTCATCAGGAAAGGGTGCTGTATTTTGTCAAATGCTTCTTCTGCATCTATAGAGATGATCATGTGATTTTTTTCTTTCAATCTGTTTATGTGGTGTATTACATTGATTGATTTTCTTATATTGAACCATCCTTGCATACCCGGGATGAAACCCACTTGGTCATGGTGTATAAGCTTTTTGATATGTTGTTGAATGCGATTAGCAAGTATTTTGTTAAGGATTTTAGCATCTAGGTACATTAGAGAAATTGGTCTGTAATTTTCCTTTCTTGTGGTATCTTTATTTGGTTTTGGTATTAGGGTAATGTTGGCATCATAGAATGAGTTAAGCAATATTCCTTCTACTTCTATTTTTTGGAAGAGCTTAAGTAGAATTGGTGTTAGCTCTTTCCGGAATGTTTGGTAGAATTCAGCTGTGAAGCCATCTGATCCTGGGCTCTTCTTAGTTGGGAGGTTTTTGATGACTGAGTCTATCTCTTTACTTGTCATTGGACTGTTGAGTTCATCTATTTCTTCTTTCATCAATGTCGGCTGTTTGTGGGTTTCTAGAAACTTGTCCATGTCCTCTAAATTATCATTCTTGTTGGCATATAATTTTTCAAAGTATCCTCTTATGATACTCTTTATTTCTGTGGGGTCAGTAGTGATATCACCTTGCTCATTCCTTTTTTATGTATTTGCATCTGTTCTCTCTTTTTCTTTGTTAGTCTGGCTAAGGGTTTTTCAATTTTATTGATATTTTCGAAGAATCAACTTTTGGTTTTGTTTATTGTTTCCAGTGCTTTCTTATTCTCTATTTCATTTAGTTCTGTTCTAATCTTTGTTATTTCCTTCTTTCTACTTCCTTTAGGTTTAGTTTGTTGTTGTTTTTCCAATTCCTCCAAGTGTGCAGTTAGGTCTTCAATTTTAGCTCTTTCTTCTTTTTTAATATATGAATTTATGGCTATGAACTTCCCTCTCAGGACTGCTTTCGCTGCATCCCATAGGTTTTGATATGTTGTGTTGTTGTTTTCATTAGTTTCAAGGTAGTTACTGATTTCTTTTGAAATTTCCTCTTTGACCCACTGTTTGTCTAAGAGTGTGTTGTTTAACTTCCATATCCTTGTGCCTAACCTGTTTCTCTGGCCCTTATTGATTTCCAACTTCATTCCGTTGTGGTCAGAGAAATTACTTTGTATAATCTCAATCTTTCTGAATTCATTGAGTGTTGTTTTGGGGCCTAGCATGTGGTCTATTTTGGAGTATGTTCCATGTGCACTGGAGAAGAATGTAAATCCCGCTGTATTTGGGTGAAGTGTTCTGTATATGTCTATTAAGTCCAAATCTTCTAATGTATTGTTGAGTGCCTTCGTTTCTTTATTGATTCTCTGCCTAGATGTTCTGTCTAATGATGATAGTGGTGTGTTGAAGTCCCCTGCTATAATTGTAGAGGAATTTATTTCTCCTCTTAGTTTTTCCAGAGTTTGCCGCACGTATTTTGAGGCACCTCGATTAGGTGCGTAAATGTTGATGATTGTTCTCTCTTCTTGAGAGATTACTCCTTTTACTAATATGTAGTGTCCATCTTTGTCTCTTACAATAGTTTTGCATTTAAAGTCTATTTTGTCTGATATTAGAATAGCTACTCCTGCCCTTTTTTGGCTATTGTTAGCTTGTAAAATGGTTTTTCAGCCATTCACTTTCAGCCTCCTTGAATCCCTGGGTCGAAGGTGGGTTTCTTGTAGACAGCATATAGATGGATCATATTTTCTCATCCATTCTGCCAATCTGTGTCTTTTGATTGGTGAATTTAATCCATTAACATTCAGTGTTATTACTCGTAACGAATTTCTTACTTCAGCCATTTTTTCTTTGGGTTAATGTATGTCATATGTTGTTTTGTTTCTCTTTTTGTCTTTTCAGTTGTTTTTAAACTCTCCTCCAACTCTCTCTCCCTTGTTTTTTCCTTTCAACTTGTAGAGATTCCTTTAGTATTTCTTGAAGTGCTGGTTTCTTCTTGACATACTCTCTTAATTGCTGTTTATCTGTGAATATTTTGAACTCTCCATCATTTTTGAATGCCAATTGTGCTGGATAGAGAATTTGAGGCTGGAAGTTTTTTTCTTTTAGTGTTTTGACTATGTCATACCACTGTCTTTTTGCCTCCATGGTTTCAGCTGAGAAATCAGCACTTAATCTTATTGTGCTTCCCTTGTATGTGATGGTTCTCTTTTCTCTTGCTGCCTTGATTATTTTCTCTTTGTCTTGAGCATTGGACATTTTGACAAGTATATGTCTTGGAATTGGCCTGTTGGGATTTATACTATTAGGGGTGCGCTGTGCTTCCTGGATCTGCACATCCATCTCTCTCAATAGAGTTGGGAAGTTTTCAGCCATTATTTCCTTCAACACTCCTTCTGTTCCCTTTCCCTTCTCTTCTCCTTCTGGGATTCCCATAATGCGTATGTTTGTGCGTTTTGTATTATCGGTTAATTCCCTGAGTCCATGCTGTATTTTTTCTATCGTTTTGTCTATCTGTTCTACTATCTCTTTGATTTCAGCTCTATTGTCTTCCATATCACTAATTCTTTCCTCTGCCTGTTCAAATCTGCTGTTACGTGAGTCCAGCATCTTTTTCATTTCTTGGTTTGTGCCATTGTTCACCATCATATCCATTACCTTTTTAGGCATGTTTGCTATTTCTTCAGTATGTTCTCCCAGTGTCTTCTTTATATCCTTAATCTCTTCCTTCAGTTCTTTAAGTTGGTCCATGATATTTGTTTGGATAGCTTTGATTAGTTGTTCGATGTTCTGCATCGCTTCCTGGTTTTTATTTTGTTCGTTGGACTGGTCCATGTTTTCCTGTTTCTCAGAGTCATTTGTATTTTTTTTGGTGCCCTCTGGTCATCATATTATCTTGATGGGTTTGTTCAGTTGATTAGCTTTTCTCTATGCTCTAGAGTTTTATTTAGCTGTTGGTTCTGCGTGTGAGTTAAGTTTTCTCTTTGGCAGTTTTTCTTCTTATTTTATTTCCTTACTTCTTTCTATGTTCCCTTGAAGGCAAAAGGTTAGGGCCAGAGGAATCAAAAGATGTAAGGAAGGCAGAAGGATAATAGTAATATTGATAAAAGTTAGAAGAGGGGCAAAATGAGACTTAAGAGATGAATATTTAACTTGTGTAGGCAGTGTAGAGTACTAGGGAAAAAAATGGAGTTCCTACAATGGACTGGGAAAACAAATGGAGGAATATATATATAGTGATTTAGAAGGCTAGAATTATGAGGAGGGAGAGAAATAGTAAAGAAAGGTTTGAAAGGAAAAAGTTAATACTAATTAAAAAGAGAAGAAAACAAAATAGATGGAATAGAAATTGACACCCTTAAGTTGTGGGCCTATGAAGAAATGTTGTCTCTAAGAGCCACAACAGAAAACAGAAGGCAGAAAGATGCAGGAAGGATACGTGATAGTTTGTAATAGAGAATCAGTATAGACAGTGAGTGGGAAATTACTGAAGAAGAAGCAGAACAAAGAAGCGACAAGCTAGCAGCACCTAATTTAAAAAAAAATGGAAGGAAAAAGAAAGGGGGGAGGAAAGAGGAAAGAAAAGCAATAGACCAGAAAGTAACAGAGAGAAACCAAAGACCCACACAGGCAAGCAGTCAAACAGAGCTAAGGGGGGTCAATGATTCCCCTAGGGTCCACGTGGATACTTCCTGCCTACTTGTGTTTATCAATGAATTTCCCCACAGGGTTCTATATGCAGGTCCTGAAGCAGCTTTTAGCTATTAAACTAAATTAAAAAGAATTTATTTTTCATTTATTGAAGTGACCTTCTCACTTTTTTTTTTTAATTTTAATTTTTTAGCGAAATACAGGACCCAAAATAATTCCTCCTCTAGACCAACTCCCTTACGGAAGGACCCTAGCTGGGCCCGTGGAAATTAATCAAGCACGTCCCACTTCCTGGACTCCCCAGGGTAGCTGTAGCTCTGATGTTAGTCAGTGCGGAGTGCTAAAGACGGCCGATTCCGCCCCTTCTGGAGCCGAGCACCAGTGTCACCGGGTTGCTAAGTAAATCAGTTTGAGTGCAGATTCGTGTCTGCTCTCAGCCTGATGCTGCTTCAGGTCGGCTTATCTGCTCCCCAAAGCTATGGGTGGTGCAGGCAGCCAGATCAATGTCTAAAAATATAAAATAAAAAATACCCTTCCCTGTCCTCCAGCAGAACCCTCCCTTTTTGGGGGAGTGTCCCTTCTTCCTGGCTCCGCAGCGGCCCCGGTCTTATCCCTGGGCCCCTAGGGAAATCAGCTCCGTCCCCTGACCAGAATCCCCCCTCCGGTTCACCGGGTGCCGATTAGCTCGGTTGTTCTGTTTACACAAGGTCCAAGGGGCACCAGGCAGCCAGTTCCCCAGAAAATAAAACTTTTTCGCCCTGCTCGCGGCTCCAAGTGGCCGTTTTATTTTATTTTTTCTCCCTAACCGCGTGGCTCAGCCGTCTGTGCCAACCACTACCAGCAGCCTTAAAACTCACGAATCTCTACCATTCTGTACACGCCATTGATCCGCGCAGATAGATGTCCCAAGCTTCTCACTCCATGCATGCACAGCACAGACCCCCGGGCAGGACCCCGTCCACAATCCGCCTTGCTCTGGTAGTGTGTGCCCTCCTACACTAACGCCATCTTGGCCCCTCAGAATAAGCAAATTCTTCCCAATTTTCTCTTAAGAGGAGAGAAAATTTCAGAGTATATAAATATAAATATTTTAAATATATATTTTTATTAAGTATTTCATTCATACATGAACATACATAAACAATAAGTATATAGTAAAAGTTGTGAACCTACAAAACAAACATGCATAACATCATACAGGGGTCCCACACGTCACCTCACCACCACCACTTTGCATTCTTTTGAAACATTTGTGGCAAACTATCCAAGAGCATCGTCAAAATATTGCTACTAACTATAGTCCCTATCTTACATTTGTTGTATTTCCCCCCAACCCTCATTATTTTTTTCATATATTTTTATTACAGAGGTTGTGAACTTACAAAACAATCATGCACATGTGCAGAATTCCCATACAACACCCCTTCACCAACACACCACACCGTGGTGGAATATCTGTTACAGATTATGAGATATATCATTAGACTAATACCACTAACCATGGTCCATAGCATACATCTGGCACACTATCTCCATACATCCCTCATCATCAACACAGCACATCTTTGGCATTGATGCAAGGATATTACAGTATTGCTGTTAAACCAAGTCCATAGGTCACACCAATTTTATTTTCCCCATGCTTCTCCTCATTCAAATCACCCTGCAATAGTGACGAACATCCGCTCTAGCTCACAGAAGGGCACTCTTGCATATGTAACATCAACCACAATTCTCATCCACCTCTGGAATAACCTATGTTAACTTATGTTATTCAATCCCTAGATTATTCTCTAGCTTTCTTTCAATTGACATTTACATCCCTAGACTACCCTTTTCAGCCACAGTCCCATTTATAAACCACCTGTTACTCACTATAATGTGTTACCATCAACTCTATCCATTTACACACTTTACAGTCAAGTTAATTAAAACTTCTACATACATTAAGCACCAGTAGTTCTTCTCAACCCTCCTATGTCCTAATAATCTATACTCTAGGTTTTAACTCCAAGCGCTTATTCTTTGTATTTATTTCCTATTAATGAGACCATGCAATATTTGTCCTTTTGTGTCTGGCTTACATCACTTAGCATAATGTCTTCGAGATTCATCCATGTTATCATATGTGTCCTTATTTCATTTCTTCTTCCTGCAGCATAGTATTCCATCGTATGTATAGATCACATTTTGTTTACCCATTCATTGGTTGATGGCCCCTTGGGTTGTTTCCATCTTTTGGCAATTGTGAATAGCACCACTATGAACATCGGTGTGCAGATGTCTGTTCATGTCACAGTGTTTAGTTTCTCTGGATATATTCCTAGTAGAGGAATTGCTGGATCATATGGCAGTTCTATATTTAGCTTCCTGAGAAACCACCAGGCTGTCTTTCACAGAGGCTGCACCATTTTACAATCCCACCAACAATGATCAAGTGTTCCTATTTCTCCACATCCTCTCCAGTATTTATTGTTTTCTGTTTTTTTTTTAAATAATGGCCATTCTATGTGGTGTGAGATGATGTCTTGTTGTTTTGATTTGATTTTCATTTCCCTAATAGCTAATGATACAGAACATTTTTTCATGTGCTTTTTGGCCATTTCTATTTACTCTTTGGAGAAATGTCCATTTAAATATTTTGCCCATTTAAAAATTGGATTTCTTGCTCTTTTATTGTTGAGTTGTATGACCTCTTTATATAGAATGAAAATCAAACCCTTATCAGATATGTAGTTTCCAAATATTTTCTCCCATTGAGTGGGCTGCCTTTTCTCCTTCTTGACAAAGTTCTTTGAATCACAAATGTATTTAAGTTTGAGGAGGTCCCATTTATCCATGTCTTCTTTCATTGATTATGCTTTTGGTGTAAGATTTAAGAATGCTCCACCTACAACTAGGTCTTGAAGATGCTTTCCTACATTTTCTTCTAGAAGCTTGATGGTTATTGCTTTTATATTTAGGTCTTTCATCCATTTTGAGTTCAGTTTTGTGTAAGGTGTGGGATAGAGTCTTCTTTCTTTCTTTTGGCTATGGATATCCAGTTCTCCCAGCACCATTTGTTGAAAAGACAGTTCTGCTCCAGCTGGGTAGGTTTAACAGACATGTCAAAAATCAGATGTGAGGGTCTGTTTCTGAACCATCAATTCAGTTCCATTGGTCTATGTGTCTATCTTTATGCCAGTTCCATGCTGTTTTTTTTTACCACTGTTGTTAGGTAATATGATTTAAAGTTCGGAAATGAGAGTCCTCCAACTTCACTTTTCCTTTTTAAGATGTTTCTGGCTAATAAGGGCCCATTACCCTTCCAAATAAATTTGGTAATTGTGTTTGCCATTTGTTTTTAAAATGCTGGTGGAATTTTTATTGGGTTTGCATTGAATCTGTATATCAATTTGGGTAGACTTGACTTCTTAATGATATTTAGTCATCCAATCTATGAGCATGGAATGCTCTTTCAACTATTTAGGACTTTTTTTATTTCTTTTAGCAATGCATTGTGGTTTTCTGAATACAAGTGCTTTACATCCTTGGTTAAGTTTATTCCTAAATATTTGATTATTTGCTATTGTAAATGGAATTTTCCCCTTACTTCCTCCTCAGTTTGTGCATTACAATTGTATAGAAACACCACTGATTTTTGCATATTGATCTTGTATCCTGACACTCTACTGAAATAGTTTATTAGCTCTTGCAGCTTTATTGTAGATTTTTTGGGACTTTCTAGATATAGGATCATATCATCTGCAAATAGCGAAAATTTTACTTCTTCCTTTCCGATTTGGATGCCTTTTATTTCTTTTTCTTGCCTGATTACTCTAGCTAGAACCTCTAGCACTATATTGAACAACAGTAGTGACAGTAGGCATCCTTGTCTTGTTCCTGATCTCAACGGGAAAGGTTTCAGGCTTTCACCATTGAGTACAATTTTAGCTGTGGGTTTTTCATATATGGCCTTTATCATGTTATGAAAGTCCTTCATTTCCTAACTTTTATAGTATTTTTATCAAGAAAGGATGCTGTATTTTGTCAAATGCCTTTTCTGCATCCATCGATAAGATCGTGTGATTTTTCTCCTTTGGCTTATTAATGTAATGTATTACACTGATTGATTTTCTTGTGTTGAACCACCCTTGCATGACTGGTATGAAACCCACTGGATCATGATGAATAATCTTTTAATGTGTTGTTGGATTCGATTAGCAAGTATTTTATTGAAGATTTTTGCATCCATATTCATTAGAGAAATAGGTCTGTAATTTTATTTTTTCATAATATCTTTATCTGGCTTTGGTATTAGGGTGATATTGGCCTCATAGAATGAGTTTGGTAGCATTCCTTCTGTTCAATTTTTTGGAAGAGCTTGAGTAAGATTGGTATTAAATCTTCTCTGAATGCTTGGTAGAACACACCTGGGAAACCATCTGGTCCTGGGCTTTTCATTTTGGGGAGTTGTTTGATGACTGTTTCAATCTCTTGTGACTGGTTTGTTGAGGTTTTCTATTTCTTCTAGGGTTAGTGTAGGTGTTTGTACATGCCTAGGAATTTTTCCATTTCATCTACACTTTCTAATTTTTTTGGCATACAGTTGTTCATAGTATCCTCTTATGATCTCTTTTATTTCTGTGGGGTCAGTGGCAACATCCCCATTTTCATTTATTATGCAACTTATCTCTGTTTTCTTTGTTGGTCTAACTAAGGGTTAGTCAATTTTGTTAATCTTCTTGAAGAACCAACTTTTGGTTTTATTAATTCTCTCTATTGTTTTTTTTTGTTGTTGTTCTCAATTTCATTTATTTCTGCTCTGATCTTTGTTACTTCATTCCTTTTACTTACTTTGGGAATAGTTTGCTGTTCTTTTTCTAATTCCTCCAGCTTTTTAGTTAGGTCATTGATTTTAGCTCTTTCTTCTTTTTTAATGTAAGCATTGAGGGTTATAAATTTCCCTTTCAGCACTACCTTTGCTGCCTCCCATAGGTTCTGATATGTTGTGTTCTTGTTTTCATTCATCTTGAGATATTTATTGATCTCCTTAGAGATTTCTTCTTTGACCCCCTGATTATTTAAGAGTGTGTTGTTTAGTCTCCATATATTTGTGAATTTTCCCTTTTTCTACCTCTTGTTGATTTCCAACTTTATTACATTATGATCAGAAAAAGTGCTTTGTATAATTTCAATCTTGTTGAATTTATTGAGATCTGTTTTGTGACCTAACACATGGTCTATCCTGGAGAAAGATCCATGAGCATTTGAAAAGAATGTACATCCTGCTGTTTGGGGGTGCAATGTTCTGTATATGTCTATGAGGTTTAGTCCATTTATCATACTATTCAAGCTCTCTGTTTCTTTATTGATCCTCTGCCCAGATGTTCTATCCAATGTTGAGAGTGGTGTATTGAAATCTCCAGCTATTATTGTAGAGATATCTATTTCTCCTTTCAGTTTTGCCAGTGTTTGCCTCTTGCATCTTAGGGCATCCTGGTTAGGTGCATATACATTTATGATTGTTATTTCTTCCGGGTGAATTGCCCCTTTTATTAATATATAATACCATCCTTGTCTCTACTCATAGTTTTGCTTTGAAAGTCTATTTCATCCAATAAAAGTATAGCTACTCCAGCTTTTTTTTTTTTTTTGGTTACTGCATGTGTGGAATATCTTTTTCCAACCTTTCACTTTCAATCTATTGGCATCCTTGGGGCTAACGTGAGTCTCTTGCAGTCAGCATATAGATGCCTCATATTTTCTTATCCATTCTGCTAGTCTGTGTCTTTTGATTGGGGAGTTTAATCTATTAACATTCAATGCTTTCACTGTAAAGGCAGTTCTTATTTCACCCATTTTGACCTTTGAGTTTTATCTGTCATATTCTCTTTCCGCCTCTCTTTTGGCACTTTTAGTTACTGTTACTCATACAATCATCATTTCTCGACTCTCTTCTAAGCCTCTCTCTCCCATCTTTTCTTTTAAGGCTGTAACATGCACTTTAGTATTTCCTGCAAAGCCGGTCTTTATGTTATAAACTCTCTCAGTTTCTGTTTATCTGTGAATATTCTAAACTAGCCCTCATTTTTGAAAGACAGTCTTGCTGGATATAAGATTCTTGGCTGACAGTTTTTCTCTAGGAGTATCTTAAATATATCATATCATTGCCTTTTGCTTCCATGGTTTCTGATGAGAAATCTGCACTTAATCTTATTGGGTATCCCTTATCGTTATGAATTGCTTTTCTCTTGCTGCTCTCAGAATTCTCTATTCATTGTCATCATTTGACATTCTGATTATATTTGTCTTAGAGTTGGTCTATTCAGATTTATTCAGATGGGAGTACATTGTGCTTCTTGGACCTGGATATCTATGTCCTTCAATATGGTTGGGAAATTTTCTACTATTATTTCTTCAAATATTCCTTCTGCCCCTTTCCCCTTCTCTTCTACTGGGACACCCATGACACGTATGTTTGTATGTCTCTTGTTGTCATTTAGTTACCCGAGACCCTGCTCAAGTTTTTTCATTCTTTTCTTCACCTGTTCTTTGTATGTTTGCTTTTGGAGGCCATGTCTTCAAGCTCATCAATCCTTTCTTCTGCCTCCTGAAATCTGCTGTTATATGCCTCCACTGTATTTTTAATTTCATTTATCATGACTTTCATTCCCATAATATCTATTATTTTTCTATGTATGCTTTCAAATTCTTCTTTGTGCTCACCCAGTGTCTTTTTAATATCCTTAATGTCTTTAGCTATCTCATTGAATTTATTAAGGAGATTTGTTTGAACATCTATGATTAGTTGTCTCAGCTCCTTTATGTCATCTGGAGGCTTATCTTGTTCCTTTAACTAGGCCATATCTTCCTGTTTCTTGGTGTGGATTGTAATTTTTTATTGGTGTCTTGGCATCTGGCTTACTAGATGTATTTATCCTGGGTGCAGTTTCTCTCTTTAGTTTAGGGCTTTCTTGTCTTTTCTCTCTTACTGATTGTGTAGTAGGAGCAAAGGATGTAGTTGGTGCTGCAAGCTATGGAAGCTGAAGCTGCCCATGTTGCCCCAGGAATTGATGAAGCTTCTCCCACCTTTCTCCTCTGCCAGGTGTAGGGACAGAGCCACTGCAGGTGTAATAATCCAAGTTGTGCAGGACAATGCTGTCTGTAGTTGCCTGGAGAGACTGATGAATTTTCACACCCTTTCCTCCCCTGCCTGGGGTGGGGATGGGGCTGCAGTTGTGGGCAGCAATCTATGCCTTGTGGGTCCAAAATGACCACAGTTGCCCAGGCAGACTGATATAGCATTGCCCCCCCCCACACTAGGGGTGGGGATGGACCCTCTGGAGTGCCCAACAATCTAATCCACGTGGGCCGAATACGCCTGCAGTAGCCCTGAGAGGCTGAGGGAGTACTGTCCCTTCTGCCCTTTAGGGGATGGGGATGGAATCACCAACACCCAAAAGGTCAATCTGTGTAGGCCAGAAAGTGCCTGCCATTGCCTGGAGAAGCTGAGGAAACACCAGCTCCCTCCTATCCTCTTGGGTGGTGGAGGTGGATCCACAGGCACCCACCAGTTCAGTCCCTGCAGGCAAAAGTACCTGCAATTGCTGGGAGAGTCTGTGTAAACACTAGTCCCCTCCTATCTTATTAGAGGGTGAGAGTGTATCCACAGGCACCCAGCAGTCCAGGCCGTGCAGTCAGGAAGTGCCTGCTGTTGCCCAGAAAGGCTGAGGAAACCCAGGTCCCCTCCTATCCTACTTGGGGATGGGAATGGAGCTACAGGTGTCCATCTATTCAGTCTGTGTGGGCCAAAAGCACCTGCAGTTACTCAGAGAGGCTGGGGAAACCCAGTCCCTCTCTTGTCTTATTGTGGGTGGGGGTGGAGTCACAGGTGCCCAACAATCAAGTTTGTGCAGGCCAAAAGTGTCTGCAGTTGCCCTGAGAGGCTGAGGAATCACCAACCCACCCCCCCATTTGGGGGGCAAAGGTGGAAAGATATCGAAGGTGCTCAACCAACCAGTTTGTGTGGACTGAAAACACCTGCAGTTGCCTGGAGAGGCCAAGGAGACACAGCTCCCCTCCTATTCTATTGGGGTGTGGGGATGCAGGCCCAGGTATCTGACTATTCAGCCTGTGCCGGCCAAAAGCCCCTGCAGTTTCTCAGAGAGGCTGGTGCAGGTCCCCCCAGCTTCCTCCCTGCCGGAGGTGGGGCTGGAACCTCGGCTAGGCCTGCCCTCCGATCTGGATGGAAAGAAGTCGGTCCCTAACTTCACTGTGATTTTCAGTCAGCCCAGCTTCCCCTCATGCCAGAGGCAGAGTCAAAATGGTGGCTACTGGCTTCTTTCTGACTTGGACAGGTTTAAACTTAGCTGTTCTTAGGGTAACACTTTAGCCACTCAAATTTACTAATCAGTAGCTGAAGTTGGTACCCAACCATCTCTTCCTCCCCCATTTTTGGGAAGTGGAGCTTCCGATTCCAGCCGCAGAATAGCTCCTGAGGTGGCTTGTGCCTCCAGTGGAGGATGGGTACCGGCCTCCGTGGCGTGGAGTGCTCTACTCAGGAATCTTCTCTTCAGATGGGCAGTCTCCTCCTTCCATTCTTTCAAGGATGCTGCAGGATGCTCTTCAGGGCACCGGGGGCCCCTAAACTGGTGCTTTAGATAGCTCTGGTGATTACGAACTGCCCTGTAGCATGAGCTGACTCTAGGAGCTCCTTACTCTGCAGCCATCTTGCCCCTCCTCTCTCAGAGTATGTTTTTTGAAAGTTTAAGCTAATGTGTGGAAGGAATACTTCCCTTGAAGAAAAATTAGGCCAGTGATTGTTTTGTGTTTAGTCAGAAATCAATCAAGTCTCACTCGACAGACTTTCTTGAGAAAAATGCTCATTAGTAGGTACTGGAACAGAGGAATCTTCTTCCTACAGAGGCAGTAGATTCTCTACAGTCTATTATGAGCCAATTCTCAAGCAACTAAATGTCAAACAAGTCTCATTTTTATGACCTCTCAGTAAACTTCCCTCCCTTGAATTGGAATGGTCAGTGTGTAAGTGGTCTTATGGGGCCTGCCCAAGGACAGCAAAATGCTTAGAAGCAACAAGTGTTAAAAACAAAACCTAAAACCTTTATGTTGCTCAAAAGGAAATTAAGGTGTCACAAGATTTTTAAAAATTAATTCCTCTTTTAATTCAAAATTCATTTTCTCTATTAAAGTTCATGTCATATTCAAGTCTTAAGTTCTTTATGCCCTTGGTAAGGTCCAAAATGCCAATATTTGTTGATAACCCCATTTTTGCATGTAGGAATAAGTGCATTAAATTCTGAGGAGGTATTTTCAGCAGAAATGGGACTAATGTGCACTGAGAACAGCCAACGAAGTTGGACTTGGTGAGGATATATTTCTTAAGCTAAATGAAACTTTCCTTAAACCCAAACCAAAACAAAATGCTCATTTCAAATATACATTTCATCTAAGGATTTGTGAGCTAGACTCACTGAGTTGATTATTAACCAAAGCAAAAAACTAGGGTGAAGAACATATTTAAAAATATAGTGGAGCAGAAGAGGAAGTCAGAGAAATTCAAAGCATGAGAAGAACTCAAGGTGCTGAAGGGTATCATAGTTAATAGTTTGAGTTAATAGTTTGCGTAGCAGTTTAATAGCAAATGCACTGTTCTTGCATGGCAAGCTATGGGAAATCAGTTAGAAACAAAGATGACCTTTAAGTAACTAAATAAACTGTAACTTTGCAACCATAATGGAAATGATTTAAAAGGGGAAAAAAAAATCATAGTGGACATTTTGAAATCTAACATTAGAGGCTAAAACAATCTCTTTACTGACCCCAGTGAGGATACGGTGCTATACATTTATAACTAGCTTCAAAATACCTGGATTCAGTGCAGAGCAGTCATTTTACATGCAAACATTCGTAGCTTAAAATACTGCCAGTATTTCTAAAAATACCAAGAGCTGGGAAGGACATGAAGGAACAAGAACTCTCATAGACTGTTGTTCGGAGTACAAATTGGTACAAGCAATTGGTGTGCAATTTGCCAAACCAAGTAAAGTTGAGGTGAATATGCTGTGGCTTGACAATTCTACTCCTAAGTCTGTATGCCAGAGAAACACCCATACACACACTCAAGGAGATATGTGCCCGAATGCTTATAGCAGCATCATTTGGGAGATTTAAAAATTTGGAGCCCATGTGAATGACCATGAGTGGAATAGATAACTAGACTGTGGAATAGATAACTAGTGTTTTTTCATAAATAAAATACTGTACAGAAATTAAAATAAATAACCTAGAGCTACACATATCAACATCAATGAATTTTACACATACACACACACACACACAAACAAATTGCAAGATAGATACAACACAATAGCATTTATATCAAGTTTTAAAACATGCAAAACACAATATGTACTTTTAATGAGTAAGCTTGAGTGAAAGTATATGGACAAGTAAGATAAGGATGAATACCAAATTCAGGATGGTAACTGCCTCTGAAGATGGAAAGAGAGAGAGAGAGAGAGAAATTGAGAGAGAGAGGGAAGGAGAAAGAGTGATGAATGGATGGTGTTGGAACTTTGGAGCTCACAATATTATTCTCTATGCATTTTTTAAAAAAATTTTATTTATTTATTCATTTATCCCCCTCTTGCTGCTTGTGCTCGCTGGGTCAGCTAACCACGCCATGCGGGCGGGCCTGCCTTCACCAGGAGGCCCCGGGAACCAAACCTGGGGCCTCCCATATGATAAACGGGAGCCCTACTGATTGAGCCACAGCCGCTTCCCTCTATGCATTTTTATATGTCAGAAGCATTTCACACTGTAAACAATTCTGCTCCTTTGAATCCAGGACTGGAAAAGTAGAAGTCAGCATCTTATACCCTGATTGTTGAAATGTAGTATAACCCTGCACCAAACTTACCTTCCATACATCCTTGTGGGAAATTGTTATTTCTTTCCTTTCCTTTTCTTTTTATTTTTTAAGTTATCTTATGTGCTGACTGAAAAGAACTGTCCTGGAATCTTTTCTGCAGTTTTGATAAATATCTGTCAAATTCCTGTGAACTCACATACAGGCAGAGAACTACAATATCATAAACCTTCATGGACTTAAAATGTGTCAATTTGTTGTACAGGAGAAACATTTGCATTCACAAAATGTTTAGTTTTATTTTACAACACAATATTACTTATTTCCATTTGAGAACAACTTTTAACGCCTGATTTTTCAATATTTACATGAGCATATTGCTTCCGTAAACAACCTTTGTATTTTAATTTACAGCGTGCATTTAGTGCTCAGGCATAACAATAATTGAGTAGCTGGGCTGTGGAGAAGGATGAATTTTCAGTCACATAATTAGATTGTGTCCAATGGTATGCTGGTAAATGTTAAATAACTGGGCCTCTTAAAAACCAGCTTAAATCTTTGATCTGCCCATGTGCCCTGAATTTCTGCAGAGGCGCAACACCTATTCTCCAGTTCATTGGACAAACCCAGGATAACTAACAAGGAGGTAAGGATGGACAACACCCATCCCAAGGAACAGAGAGTGTCTGCAACTGCAAGCAAGAAAGCTCCATCCATCTGCCCCATGGGATCTAAGTCCTCCCTCAATTAGAAGCAGAGAGGGCATCACTATCCCCAAATGCTTAAGATTGGGGAATGAACAATGGACTAAAGTAGACTTAGTATTATTCTACTATAGACTTATAATTATTCTAGCAATGGAAGAACCCTTATCATTGATGTAAAGGCAGTGGTCACAAGAGGTTCTGAGGGATGGGAGAGGGAAGAATAGGTGTAATATGGGGGCATTTTCAGGACATTAGAGTTGTCTTGCATGACATTGCAGTGACAGATACAGGCCACTTTATATTTTGTCATAACCTACAAAAATGTGTGGGACAGAGTGTAAACTATAATATAAACTGTAATCCATGTTTAGTAGCAATGCTTCAATATGTATCCATCAATTGTAACAAATGTACCACACTAATGAAGGATGTTGTTAATGTGGGGAAATGTGGGAGGGGGAGGGAGTGGAGCATATAGGAATCCCCTATATTTTTTATGTATTTATGTAACCTAAGTATCTTAAAAAAAAAAATAGGTGTAATATGGTGGCATTTTTGGGACATTGGAATTGTCCTGAATGATGTTGCAGTGACAGATACAGGCCACTATATATCTTGTCATAACTTACGAAAATGTGTAGGAGAGAGTTTAAACTATAATGTAAACTATAATACACACTTCGTGGCAATGCTCCAACATGTGTTCATCAATTGTAATAAATGTACCACACTAATGAAGGATGCTGTTAATGTGAGAAAGTGTGGGAGGGGGAGGGAGGGGGCCATATGGGAATCCCTTATATTTTTTATGTAACATTTATATAATCTAAAGCTTCTTTAAAAATAAAAATTAAAAAAATTAAAAAAATCCTGATTTGGAGCATTTGCCAATTTCTGGGTATAAATAACCCTACCACTTTATTTATTTATTCATTTATCCCCCTCTTGCTGCTTGTGCTTGCTGGGTCAGCCAACCACGCCGTGCGGGCGGGCTTGCCTTCACCAGGAGGCCCCGGGAACCGAACCCGGGGCCTCCCATATGGTAAATGGGAGCCCTACTTATTGAGCCACAGCCACTTCCCATGAAATTGGCTTTCATGGTACCAGCCAGTTGCAGCCTCCTGCTGATTGTGTCTTGTGAAGGAGATACAGTGCTGGCCCATTGTAAGTGGTGAGTAAAACTCTTTATTAGAGTGTGCTAAGAATTCGGAATTGCCCTTAGGTAACATGTAGTCATTTTAGCATATTTGGTAGCCGACTGTACATTTCTCCACTAAGGAAGCAAGGATTCTGCTCTTAAGCCTGATCATCTATCTAGGACTAGAAACTGTATGGAGACAATGAAAACTATGTGAGACCTATTGGGAGAAATTCCATCCCTGTGGCCAAGAGCAACCATTTGATTCAGATGTAGAGCTTCCTTACAAGGCCATCTGATTGAGTCATAACTCAAGGGAGAAAGAAATCTAAATGAAGGCTGACGCTCTGAAAAATAAGGCACAACAACAAAACAGCTACCTAAATGAGGAAGAAATCCCTGATGAGAGAGGTAAATATGAGCGTCGGGAGATCACAGACACAAAAGCAATAAATGTTTACTGGACAGATAAAGGCCAGGGTTATAAGTAGAATCAATATGAACAGCAGCTATTAGAGTGAAGGACTATCTGAACAAGGAATCTCAGTCTTCCAAGCTAATCTGATTTTGTATTTCCAGGAAATCAGGAAACACCTCTCCTTATAGTTTTGGAGCAAAATGAAATGAATGTAAGAGACCTTTCTGTATTTGCCTGTCTCCCTTTCCATGACACCTTCCCTTCTGTGTTCAGGATGAATATCTCACTCCTACCTTCGTTTACTCAAAGTGTTGCAGATTGTCGTGGCTTTTTAGAATAGTGAACTCGTTGCCTTCCGTTTCATTCATACATTGGCTCATTCGTTCAATCAACATGCATTGAGTTTCTCAGAGACTGGCCACATTCTTAATTGGGCTCCTTACTTTTAGAGCTGAGTTTTAATATCATGATAAGGCATGCTTATTTTTATAATGCAATCCAAGAGGGAAATGGGCTTTTATATATAGATCTTTATTAAGGCATGCAACATGCAAATCACAGGCCTTCCTGATCTTTGTGAGGTCAGCACTTTACTTCATGGCTATTCATCTGAAGACAAGCTATATATTCCAGTATTTCTACAAATTTCAGAGTGACAGCATCAGGGAGATTTACCACGTCAGTAGGTTTTTGTAGATTAGGATCTTATATGTTAACACTGCAATGAATCAACCTTTTGAATAGAATTCTCTGGAATCAGGACTAGTCTCTTGTTTCTATCCTAGTCTTCTCTTAACTAAGGAGGCAAAATGATCTGGTTTGAAATACTTCTATGGTATTCTGTGAGGGTGTGGAGAAAATGTCATGGCCCTGTTCCAGAAGTATTTGCCTTTTTGTGTATCTGAGAAAGGAGCAGCCTAGCCTTTTGTTTTTCCTTCTCATACCTTTACCTATCCTGGAGGTTGAGATTAACTCCGGAAATCTCAAGGCAATCCATTGCCCCAAGGACAAGTTCAAAATGGTTTGCTTTGCAACTGCTATTGGAGAAAATTGCATAGAGCAGAGGTTCTTAAAACTTTTTTGTTCCACGGACCCCTTTGTTAGTCGGGTGAAAACCACAGACCCCTTACTAAGTCCACACTATATTGTGTGTTATTTAATAAATATATCACACCCGCACCAACACGTCCCCACAAGAATGTTTTTTTGAATTTCAATTCAAGCTCATGGACCGATGTTCATAGCCACATTATTCACCATTGCCAAAAGCTGGAAACAACCCAGGTGTCCATCAACAGATGAATGGATAAACAAACTGTGGTCTACTCACACGATGGAATATTATGCAGCTGTAAGAAGAAATGAAGTCATAAAGCATATGGCAACATGGATGAACCTGGAGGACATTATGTTGAGTGAAGCAAGCCAGACAGAAAAGGACAAGTACTGTATAAATGCATTACTATGAACCAAATATATTGTATAGTATATTGTTTGATTAAAAAAAAATTATATGTATCCATTACATTTAATTGAGAAATGTATATATTTATTCATCTGTGTTTACTTTATAGTTTTTAATTGTTTATGTTTTCAATTATTAAATGTACAAAATAAAGTTAAAAAAAAAAAAAGAACTGCTGACATAGAGGGATACGTGTGTCTGGAGCGGGGGTCCCATAGTCAGTCCTTTGCCTGTTGTGACTCCTTCAGAGTCTCCACATGTTGATTTTGGTGGCTTTAACCCCGAGACTTGTAGATTTAAAAAGAGCCCTGTCACATGGGGGCATTTTCGGGACATTGGAATTGTCCTGCATGACATTGCAATGACGGATACAGGCCATTATACATTTTGTCATCACCTATAAAATTGTGTGGTGCAAAGTGTAAACCATAATGTAAACTATAGACCATGGTTAGTGGCAATGCTCCAATATGTGTTCATCAGTTGTAACAAATGTACCACACTAATGAAAGATGTTAATGTGGGAAAGTGTGGGAGGGGGAGGGGGTGGGGTATATGGGAATCCCCTATATTTTCTATGTAACATTTATGTAATCTAAAGCTTCTTTAAAAATTAAAAATAAATAAATAAATAAAGAGCCCTGATTCCTGCCTGATTGCTGTAGTCCCTCAAGCCTGTCGGCAGCTGTAGCCTGTCCTCTGCAGCTGCACCACATTGGTAGAATCCCAGCTTCAGCCGGGCCTTGGAAGCCGTCCTACAACCCCCAATCAGCAGCTGCTGAAGTAGCCTGCCACCCTCTGTGTGCTGCGCGTGTCCTACCCAGCAGCGTTGTGTAAGGAAGAGTTGAAATGCTGCTGCAGTGGCTGGGTGCCAGACGACACGGAGGAGCATGCTCTAGAAGTCAAATGTCACATCTGGAAGGCGCCGTGCTCACAGCTGGGCCAGAAGCCAACCACCCGCCCCACGGGCTCATTCCACGTGTATCTGCTGAGTGCCTGCTGTGAGTCAGGGGCTGCAGCTTCCTGTTTGTTCTTTGACGGCCACCCTGCCTTCTAGGTTACAATTAGAATTCCAGGCAGTTTGCTGAAAGGATTGCTACCGATGCCGAATGCTCCAGCTGCTCTAAAAATATACACTGCCGAGTTGACATGCTTCAGTTGAAAGCACTATGGACTGGGGGTGTGGGTGGGATAAGTGGGAGAGACTCAAGTTCAAGTCCTAGTTCTGCTCTTGTGTTACCCTGGCTGTGACCTTATCTTGGCCTCCATTTCCCCATCCGTTGACTGTGAGGAGTGAATTGTTTAATGTCTAAGGACCCTTGCAGCTCTGACAGTCTTAGATTGGACTAGAAGCATTTAGAAGTTGTGTAGAAAGTATAATTAAGCCATTTTGTGCCCTGGTCTGTCATGGTTCAGGAGAATAGGGGAGAAATCCCCTTCTTTTTCCCTTGGCAGAGAAAACAGGATAGTACTTTGTTCCTGGCACCATAAAGCACAACTCATATTCAAAAGAACTGCCTCCCCCCCCCAAAAAAAAATCATAATTAAATCGCAAGTTAAAATGACTGCACTAACAATATTTTTTTCTCCACTCAGCAAGAGTGCAATTTTAATCTGTCACTTCCAATATTACAGCTGCATGTTTCAGCCCATTTAGGTTAAGTAGCTACAGTGATTTTTAAAGCACTCATGATTCTTGTACGGAGACTGTAAATGCCCCAGGCAAAATCCAGCAAGGGTCTGACTCTGAAGCTGCTGGCTCTTATTAGGCAGGCTTAGGGGCCCCACACAGTTAGTGCTATGGCAGGTGGCTCTTGATGAATGCAGTCATTTTAGAGCTCCAGGGAAAAGCGATCACTGTGGCTAGGAGATCTATGGACCTAGGAGTTCTGCCCTCTGCCACAGGGATGACCAATCCCAGGAGGCCTGAGGCCAGTTCCCCCTTACTACCTTTGTACGGGGGTGGTCACCATGGCAACAAGACCAGAGCATCTCACTTTTACCAAAAGCAGAGCTCTGGGGCTACCGACCTTCAGTCCTTCAAATTTGAATTAACACATTTCCATGCCTGAATTAGCATCTTTCTTAAACCTAAGGCGGATGATTATAGGGTCTCCTCTTGCTTTCCCTCTTGTAGGCAATAAAGAACTGATTTCTTCGGTTTGTTCATGAAACCTAAATCACAGGCATTATTTTTATTTAAGGATGGTTTCCTTTTATGATACTCAATATGAGACTAATTGCAACTTGGTAAAAATGTGCATTCAGGTTCAGCTGACATTTATTGTGCAACTACTGTGGAGTCGTGGAGCTGACACTTAGAAGGCAATTTACATATATCATTTTATTTAAGCTCACAAGATACATGAATGTAGATTCAGATGTGATGACCAGTTATTGCTGCTTGGTGCCCAGTCATCACTCTGTAAATTTCTGTTGAATAAAAGAATGAAAGAACATGAAATCCCAGCCTATCAAGGTTACAAGGGCCTTTGGAGAGAATTCAGCCCAACTCCCTCTTCATACAAATGGAGAAATCAAAGCCCAAAATGGAGAGTGATTTTATCCAAGTTGATACAGCTGGTTAGACCCAGTTCTGTGCCACGTGGATCTAGACCACTTTCTTTTCCAGGAGAGGGCCCATACAGCCTCAGGTAAATGCTTGGCAAAAGAGCAGCAAATCTCTGCTGTGTTTATTGCACTTGGACACACTTGCCTGAGTGTAATGTTTGGAATCTTTCTCTGTGAATGACTCAACAGGAAACCCTTCGAGAAATTTAAAAACACATTTATTGATTTATGTTTTCAAAAGCTAAATTGCAAAGGTATTAACTTGGAGAGATCAGCAAGAGTGAAGCCTGGTTGGGGGTGGCGTGAAGGCAGGAGAAAGCAGTAACTTGGTGGGGTCAAAGTGGCCCAAAACATGATTTTGTCAGTAGTCCCACATGTATTCAACTACAAGGTGACTGATGACTCACAGCAACCAAATTCACAAAAGCCTGAGATATGGAACCAGAGCACCAGTTTATTCATTCAAAAGGGAACTATTACCCCCTAATGGATTGAAGTGCATATGTCGATTGGTCAGCAGATTCTCTCCCTCTAGAAATTTCAATTTAAAAGGCCTACATATAATCAAAAAGTTGGTTGGTGAGCAGGAAACCAGGAAAGAGGAAGTCAGTTGGCTGATCATAATACTCACGGCATTGAGCCCGGTGTACCTGTCTCCACTGTAGAATTATACTTGTCAATGAGACATGATGATCACATTCTCTGGTCTGGGCAATGTTTTCCCTGGCCCTGGACAATGCTGGGCACACACTGAATTCTTCCTTGAAGACTCTACTCATTCTAGGCTGCAGACTGACTGTTCTCTTTTTATTAGCATAAATTTTTTCCAGACAGAGGACAATACCCCTGGGTAGCTGTCAGCTTTCTTAGTTACAATCGCAGGCCAGTCTTGCCTTCATGGAACCATTCTGAGTCAGACCTCCATGAACCACACAATTACAAGCTCTCGGGAACTTGTCCGGATGGCTCATTGCTTCCATTATGTAGATGTTTTAATAATTTAACATTCTGAGAGGAAAAATTTCCCCCAAGACTTTGAGGCCTCCTCCTTCATCCCTGTGTTCTGAAAAGCAAGTCTGAGGCCAACCTGAATGGAAGTCTGGGTTTGATGGACAAGTATAACCTTGTACCGCCATAAAACAGTGGAATACTACCCCTCCTTCCTTTAATGCCTGTGGAAGGGAAGAGGGAGAGAGAAAGAGAAAAACTAATGTGGGGATTGGGAGTTAGAAAAGATAAAGGATTCAGAAATAGCGGTAAAGATAAAGAAGTAGCGCTTCTGATGAGTTTTAACCTGTCAGCACCTCCTGCGTTCAGGGGATGGGGTTTCCCCCTCGGATACCTACATTTCATCCTCCATGATCATGATGCTGGCTTTGTGATTGACTAGGCCAAGATTCCTGGATACAGACCTAATAAATACTGATGTTTTTGTGGGAGAGGCAAGAAAGATCTGAAACATGGAATGCCGTTAAGGAGGGAGATTCAGGAGAACAGACATAGTGAAGAATCATAATGCCTAATGGACAGGGTGGGGAACTTCACAATTTTGTCAAGGGTTGGACATGTAGGAATGGTCCTGATTTCCTACCACAGCCTATTTCTCTAGTGATTGCATTTTATAATATATTTACTCTAGTGAAATCCAAATTCTAGACAGAATTCTGCCCCCGTACAGAGAAAAAGAAGCAGTATTCTTAGAAGGTAGCTATTCAAATCTAACAAGAGATGGAAAGGTGATTAGTCAGTCAGGGACCCAGTCCAGTTTCAATCCCAAATGATAAGCCAACCTCAGAAATTAATTTTTGCTTAAGTGAGCTTTGTGTTTTCCTTAATCCAGTTGACATACCGGGATACCTTGGTATATATTCCATATTTGCCTTTCACTGCACACTCTTCACCCCAGCTAATAATCCCAGTTAAGAAATTGGTCCCTTCCACTTCAGTAACATGGGGCCCCCCGCTATCTCCTTGACATGAATCTTTACCCCCCTCATTGAAGCCAGCACAGAACATGGTATTATAGATGGTGAACTTTGTGGACCGAAGGCATGTAGCTCGGTCAACAAGTGGAACTCTGAGGTACTGAAGAATTGAGGCCGATCTCCCTCTGTTGAAGATTTTCCCCCAGCCGCTCACATATCCAGTTCCAAATTTGAGAAAGATGTTCGTGTATTCCTTGTTGGCGATGCAAATAGGCGTCACGTAGCTGTTTAGCGTTAACGGCGTGTCCAGTTTCAGAAGGGCAATGTCATGGTTATATTTGTTAATAGTTGCGTTGTAGTTGTGGTGAAGAATAGCTTGAATGACATTTCGCGTTTGCTCCGTTTCTTCTTTTTTCTCCGTGTTATGTTCACCTATTGAAAATAAATTTCCTTTTCAGTCACAGTCTGTTCCATAAAGAAATGTATTTTCCAAGTTTCTACTCGGCATCACTGACTTAATAACCAGCCCAACTTATTCAGCAAGGATCCTGGTAGAGCTTAGTAAAATAAGCTCTATCAATTATATAGGAGGTCCAGTGGTGCTACAAATCAGTTTCTGTTGTTGTTTACTTACCTGCAACTACAGTAATTTTATCCCCAGGTTCAATACAGTGGGCTGCAGTGACGACCCATCTTTCATTAACGATGGTACCTCCACAGAACGCATCGATTTTACCATTCAAAAGTACCTGTGGAAACACAATGAAGACTCTTACTACATAACATATTCGGTCAAGAGCAAAATACATACACGCGCTGTTTAAAAGAGTGGGCACAAGTTTGGCTTGTAGGTGCTGGCAGAAATGGAGTGTTTTCTGGAAAGTGTCAGCTTTGCAAATGAATTAGTGTTTCTGGAGCGCAGTCAAAAAAGCCATTTTGGTAACTGCCTTGAAGAGAACACACTCAATGAGGGCCAGGGGGAGTTCTAGCCTGGGTAAATCTGAGAGCCCGGCTTCTTTTGATGATTTGAGGCCCTCAGATTCCCTTTCCAGGTGAGTCAGATCCTCTCATGACAGGAATTTCTTCAAGGGGATTAGGTAGGTGATTTAAGAAACACACTGACTTGATCCTCGAGATCAATAATTATTATTGTCTCCTGTCTCTGCAGGAGGGCATCTTGCTATAGGTCACTTAAAAGAGAAAAGTGACTTCTTTATCCAGGAGCCTGAAAGCCCTTTCCAAACTGGACTATTAAGATTATGAAATGGGATCTAAGACCTTTTCAAGGGCTGTGCTCACAGCCGTCCGGGCAGCAAGGGACACCAGGACTTAAGTGCTCCTTCCATTCTCCCTCAACCATACTCAACTTTGGCTGGCTGGATATATCAGCCAGACTTTGTCCTAAGTGGGCTATGTCAGTTGTACTTGGTTCTTGGGCAAACTGGACAAAGGCCGTGGGCGCTGCTTTGAGCCTGGGCATTACTAGATGAGAAGCCAATCCATTCTTTCATCTGTATATTCGATTGCATAATCTCAGTGGAATATTTTCACCACCTCAGTGTCTAGATCAATTTGGAGAATTTCACTTCCAGTGCAGGCAAGGGTGTTGGTCACCTGTTTAGGAAGAAAGCTGAGAAGTGTGAACACTAGAGGGCACACTCAGCATTCGGTAAACCCTTTGCTGGCACCCACTAGCTCTTTGTGAAAGGATGCCCTCTGACAGTAGCACGTAGAGCCTAGGCACAAATCCATGCCTAAGCAAGGGAATGGGGCGGTCAGTCCCTTAGGTGTGGGTCAGAGAAGGTCCTTGGGGCATGTTTTTTGGAAGGTTCTTTTTGTCCTGAGTTCAACTTACTCAACACTTACTATGTCCCAAACACTGAACCACTAGCTTCCTACCTGGATACCTTTGGGGCTGGCTCATTTCAAACCTCTGACCTTCAAACCTCTCCATCCTCTAGCTCTCTCTCTCACTCTAGCTGTTGCTCTTTATTTTAAAGAAAAAATTTTAAAGGAAAACCCCTAGAATAATAGAATAAATACCTGTGTACCCACCACCCACCATTAATCCACAACACAATCATTGTGTTGTTTTATCTACATTTGAGACTCACAACACTTTATGGAGTGGTTTAATATACCCATTTTATAGATGAGCAAACTGAGGTTTAGAGAGGCACATGAATTTCCTTAAAGTTAGTTAGTGGTGATGCTAGGATGCAAACCCAAGTTCACAAACCCATGCCTATGTTCCTAACCATCTAGTACTTTTCCCAGTGTGGTCTATGGACCAATTGCAGTAGAATCATCTGGAGTGCTTGTAAAATGCAGATCCTAAGGCTCACCAGGACATAATCAGAATATTTGGTGAGTGGGGCTGGGGAAAATGAGGATCTCCAAAGTATTCTTATGTATAACTAAGTTTGAGAACTGTTATATACCTACTGATTCAGAATTTCCAAGGCTTGGCAATCTTTATTTTTAAACAAAGGGAGGACCAGCTCCATATTTTGTGGGGCTCAGTGCAGAATAAAAATGTGGGGCCCCTTCTTCAAAAGACATGAAAAAAAGTGTCGGTAAAGGTACTAAAATACAAAACGTTTGCCTTTCTTCTGCTGTCTTTCCTTAACCTATCATGCTTTAAAAAAAAAAAAAAAAATTGCTCTATAATGTCACATTCTCTCCTGCATGGGGATGTTTGCTGAGAGAGTGAAGACCCTTATAGGCACCCAGTGGCTGCACTCCACAATTTAGTGTGCACACACCCAACCCCCCATCAGCTGCAAGGACCCGGTGCTGCCAGCCACTGGCACACTGTACTCCAGTAGGGGTGGTAAGTCAATTTTCCCTGCTTCCTGGCTCACCGCAGCAACCAATGGTGAAGGGCTGATTCCCAAGGGATTGCAACTTCCACATCAGGACATGCTCAGTACCCTCTGAATGTGCTATGGCACATTCCCTGTCCCTAGATACCATGTGGCCATGCCCCATTCCAAGATGCCACAGGGTTATGCACCCAAACTCCATTCTCCCTGTGCCTGTGCCCAAGGCCCCACCAGGGAGGAGGCAGCAATGGCTGGTGTGTGGAGGTGAGGAGGGGACTATGAGGAGGGCCTGGGGTACCAGTGGTTGGGGGTGGCGGTGGTTGCTTGCAGGTGTAGGGAGGGGAAAAGCAGGGTGGAGGCCGAGATATGGGCAGTGGTGGCGGGGTGGGGTGGGGCGGAGTAGATGGTTGAGAAACCATCCCAGAGAGGTGGTGAGAGGTAGGACGGCATGTGATCCTAGAGTCCAATTCCCCAGCGCGGGCTCCATTGTCCTACTGGACTTCACTTACAAAGCACAAATTCAAAGATAACATTATTAAGAATCTTAAGACAGCAGCTACAGAGCACTGAACCCCAAAAGTGGGATCCTTCTGAGCACAGGGCTGTGCCAGAAGCTCATGAAGCCAGCCCTGGCCCCAGAAGATTCTCATCACCAAGTAAATTTGGGCAACACTGTTCTATACTGGTCCTGATAGTTACAACTGATCACATCTGTTCAAGTAATTGGAGTGACAAATTCACATGCAATGATATCCTGGTGTTTCTCCTCTGGCCACTGTGTAGGGGGGATTTGGGCATCTCTCAGCTTAGTGGGTTAGTTAGGCCAGACTAAATGATGGCCACAGTTGCTGGGCCCAGAGACCATGATATAGGCAGTTTTGCTTCTATCAAAGACTTCCTGCCTGGGGTACTTCTGATATTTTCTGATTGATGGCTGAAAGATATGGTTGTATTCTGTTAAGCCTGAACAGCAATCGTTGCCAATTCCTGCTTGATATTAGAAATTTTAGCAAACACCTTTGCCAAGAAAAAGCCTTAAAATATATTTGCATTTAAAGATATTACAAATTACTTGGTTTTGGACTGTTTGCCTGGCTACATCAGGTTCACAGCTCTTTAAATATTAGCTGTTTGGGTGATGAGCTGTTTGCTGAGCCAAGGACAAGTTCTTGCAAGACATCACTTTGGAGAATGATGGGGAAAATGAGAAAGCATATGTTCTGAGGAAGGCTTTTGAATTCTGATCTGTTTGGAATAGTCAATGCTTGTCATATCTCAACAGGAGCCTGTTTCTCTCTCTCTCTCTCTCTGACACACACATATAAACACATAAAACTCACCCGCAAAACACATATTCACACATCTGTTTTGATGCTCTTCACTGAAAATGCCAGCCCAAGGCAATAGCTGTTGCCTTATTCTTCTCTTCCTAACCTTTTAACTTGAACCTGGTCTTTCCCAGGAGATTTCGATAAAACTCTCATTCTCTCCACCCACCCGGCCCCAGCTTCACAATAACACTTACTCTATCCTTGCATATTCTCTCTCTCATATACCAAGCAAACCCACTTCTGCATGATGGGTATATGTGCAGCTTGTTATATGCCCCCCAGGTGTGACTCCCCAATCCTGGGCCCTAGACCATTTTGCTGGGCCCTGATGGGAGGCTTATTTCTGGTTTTAACTAGACTAGTCACCAAAATATATTTCATCAAGCAACCATCGAACATAAAATAGTTAACTCTTCTATCCAAACTAGCTGTGAGGGCCCAGGCAAGATAGCACCTGCCATTTATTTCTCTGAATTGCTACTTTGTCATCTCAGCTAGGAATAGGTGTTACCTGTTTCATGTGAAGATATTTCTATGGTCACAGGCCCTTCAAGTAACATTCCTCCCAACCCTCACAAAAGCAAGAGAAAGTTCTGGTTCACACACACGGTAACTTTGTATGCTGTCTGTTACTAGTGTCTGTCCTAATCGAATGGCAAGGCCTGGAGCTGTGGCGCTAGCTACAGGCCAAAACCAAGGGAAGGCCGAGACTGGAGAAACGCTAAGACTTTTAAAAGATTATTTAGGGCAAAAATGAAATAAAGAATAGACACACTGCTTCTCTGGACACTGTCCACAGGTTAAAAACGACCAATTATTGGCAACTGCATATGATATAACCTAATGTAAAGGATAAAGAAAGCTTGAACAGCTTCTGTTGTCTTTTTTTTTTTTTTTTTTCAATTTAGTAGAATGATCTTCAGATTATTAAATGTGGATTCAGTATGGGTAATACAGAACTGAGGTCCAGGATGAGGGAAAGTAGAAAGACCAGGTACTTGGCACAAAAGATCCCACACACAACCCAAAACGGAAAAGGTGAGCGGGGCGCTTGGGCCCGGTTTGCGCATGCCCAGACTTGTTAGACGGCAGGGCCAAGGGCAGTGAGACAAAACCGGTCGAAAGGTTTAGAAAGCGGCAACACCGGGCTGCCGCTGCACAGCGCTCGCGTCTGAGCGGTTGCCTGGAGGCGCCGGAGCTGGGAGGGGGCCCTTGGGAAGCGGCCTTGGCAAGGGGAGTGCGCCTGCGCCGGCCCTAACCTCAGGCCCCGGAAGCTGAGCGGAAGGTCCCAGAACCAGGTAAGAAGTCAGCGCCCGGACCGACCCGCTATGTGGAGGCTGCGCTTCGCACTCGAGGGTCTCAAACCTGGGTGGGACCCCTAGTCTGCTCTAATCTCCCCCTTCCTTCCCCTCACATCCCCGGATGAGGGTTTTCCGGCCGCTGGGACAGAACCGCCCTTCGACAACTCAACAAACATTTGTTCAGCTAACGTTTCTTCCCCAAACCACCCAGCCCACGTGGTGGCCGGCGCAGGAGCTGGAAAGGGCTGTCATAGGCCAGGCCAGAACCTGCCTCCCAGTAACTTTTCACCTGTGAGTCCACAAAGAAAAAGCCGTCTTCCCCATTCCCCCGTGGACTTTTAGGTCTTGCAGAAAAAACAGCTCGCCTAAGCCTTTTTAACAAAGGAAAGATTTCCGCGTCGTTCAAACTTTCCTTTGCTCCGCACGAAAGCGAACTCCATATGTTGTTGTTTGTGGGTTTTCCTCTCCCAAGTAACTGCTTTGTCCCCCCCTCCCCCCCCCAATTTGAAAGAGCAAAAAAAAACCCAAATCAGTTCTGAGTTAAAGGCTTTCATGAAACATCAGCATCAGCATTTTGAATCACCCGTCTAAGTGGCATTGCTAAACAGTGTTTCATAGCTACAGATATAATGTTTTGGCCACTGAAACCCCAGCTGTTGCCTGCTCTCTCGTTGGCTGCATCATGTTTGTTACCCAGCCCTGTCTGCAGTCAAATCTAGTATTTCCACCCCGCAGCTTAACAGCGATCCGGTGAAGCCAGCCCATGGACAAAGGAGAGATTCTGATAGGTTTTACTTCCTGTTTTGTCTGTGTCTAAAAGTGACTTTTGTTCACTTAATCGGTTTCATATTTTCTTTTTTTTTTTCTGCCCTATCCCCCACCCCCACTGCCCTACTCCATATTTTCAAAAACCAGGAAAACACAACAGGTGCAGTAACTTCAAGTGTGCCCTGATGAGGACATGGAAAGACTTGACATGGTATGCATCCTTTATATTTTCTTCCTCACAAGACAGCTGAAACCCCATCTAATAGTCTCTTCTGCTTGAAAAGTCAAAACAAAATGAAACAAACCTGCTAGAGTTACTAACATTTCTTTAGGAAAGTGCATGCATTGTTAAAAGATTGACAGGCATCTGGCTTAAAGAGGGTGGGTAGGGAAGCAGAGAGAGTATGAAACTACATTGAGACTCTGTACCTCCTTTTTAGAGTTATCATTTCAGCGTGTTTGCCATTTAATTTCTGGGATTGCAAGAGGACAATGCTAAACCCACAGTGCATGCATCCTGGGATTTCGTTTTTAATCATCGTGCCGGGTTTTTATTTAGCTAATAAAACACCCCTGGGTTCCTGAGTCCTCCACCCTGAAGCACTTCTCTGTGTCCCACAAACCCAAGGAAGATAGTCATCATAAAGTAGGATCTTTTGTTCTAACCACCTTAACCATGGAAATTGGATATATAATGAATGAAAATGCTTGAGAACACAACTAACAAAATTAGGTAGCCAGAATCAGGTATGTGGATGTTAAATAGAATGAGAGCATAATCAGAGAGTCTGGACCCAAGAGGGATTGTTCAAGGAAAGGTCTGTGAAGAAAGTGAGTCGTAAAAGAGTTGTGAAGAAGAGTAAAGATGTGGATGAGTGGAGGAAGAGGTCGTGCTGAGTGAGGGAAGCAGAGCTGGTACGGTGCTTAGGGGAAAGAGGGGGTGTAGAGGAACTCCCAGGGTATTTTTGGGGCTATAAGAAAAGGTCCAATAAATATTGTTAAAAGAACAGCAAAAGTGAAAGAAAAGAAAATATAAAGTCTTGATTGTGGTAGCCTGCTGCCTTTCAGTCCTATTTTCCACAGCATCTGTGCCACCCCCCACCCCACCCCTAGATATATGCCTAATACCTCATACCCATTATATTGGAGAATGACAGGTAATCTGAAGATAGATACACAGAAAATTCCAGTGATGTTAAACCTGGGGACGTTTACCTGATCCTGGCTTAAATTGTTACCCATTTGATGGTTGAAAAGTTTTTAAGGCTATTGGTCTTTAATGGCAGAAACTCATACCTCAG
Source organism: Tolypeutes matacus (assembly GCA_026826555.1). Taxonomy (NCBI): domain Eukaryota; kingdom Metazoa; phylum Chordata; class Mammalia; order Cingulata; family Chlamyphoridae; genus Tolypeutes; species Tolypeutes matacus. Next base: position 5,291,182 of record JAKSZT010054138.1, on the reverse strand, counting down.
TAAAGTATTTTGGAGTGAGGAGGACCTTTAAGTATCCCTCAAGTCACTACCAAATTCTATAATTGTGTCCACTAGGGTGTTTTATGTAAAACTAGATGCTTCTATCACTGATGTCCAATAGGAGTTTCTGCAGTGTGGGCATGTTTTATCTATCTGCACCTGTGCTGTCCAATATGTTAGCCACTAGCCACATGTGGCTATTGTGCACTTGCCATGTGGCTTGGGTGACTGAGGAACTGAATTTTTAATTTTATTTAATTGTATTAAATTTAAACAGCCACATGTATGTGGCTAGTGGTTACCTATTGGATTGCCCAACTCTATATATGGACCAGCCTGGCTCCTTGCCTGCGGGGCTCACTCCTTCTCACAAATGGAACCACTCAGCCTTCTCCTCTAGGCTCAGTTACAATCCAGTCTTTGCTACAAACCTAGCTCTTGGCCCAGTGGTCCTTACAGAAGCCAGAATCCAGGCCACCAAATAGTGGACTCATGGTACCGAACCCCACATTTCTCCAAGTGTGATATATAGACAACCTATATCAGAATCATTTGGAGAAATGTAGGGCTAGGTACCATGAGCCCACTGTTTGTGACTTGGACCCCAGCTTCTATAACAAGTTTGTTTTCTTTGGACCAGTCATTTTCAAACTAGTGTGCATCAGAAGCACCCGGAGGTCTTGTTAGAACACAGATTGCTGGACCCCACCCCCGTAGATTCTGGGAAGAGCCCTGAGATTTTGCATTCCCAACAAGTTCCCAGGTGATGTTGATGCTGCCACACTTTGAGAACCCCAAATTGAACTTCTGTCTCATACCCTGGTTCCAGTAACCCAGTTCTTGCCTTAATCCTTCATACTTGAGTCCTTTTCTTTACTCCCTTCAAAATAATATGGTTTCTCTGGGCCTAGAGACTTTCTTATTCTCACCAATTCTCCCAGAGGTTGAAGCTGAAGTAGTACCCTGAACCCAAGTACCCATTACCTCACTTACAGATTTCCCTGTGGTTGACCAGTTGCTTGTCTGGAATCTTGCTGTGCTATTATTTCCATGATGCCAAACTCACCTTGACCTTGTATGGTAACCTTTCCCTGGACTTCTATTTCACCAGCTGCCCACCTATGGGGGTTTCCTCACATTGCTTAGTGCTGAAAGTTGCCTAAATACTTCTCTCACCCACATAGGTCTCCCACCCCATCTGTCCCTTGCCAACTGAGCTCCAGTTTTGACGCACCATCATTATAGAGTACCTGCCAAGGGAATTGACCTGGTTTGGCGTTTTCTCCACCAACAACCCGAGTGAAAAGCTCAGAGGATTGGATGCTTTGAGTGAAGTTTTCCCAAACTGTGTCAGCTTCAGTAAGATTGTCATAGTCCATATTGGAAAAAATAGTCTCAGCACGGGTGAGAGTCTGAGAAATGTGTGGGGCAGAAACTCTTCCACATGGAAACGGAACTAGAGAAATAGAAAATAAATTAGTATTTTGACATTTCTCATCGACAAACAGAACATGCATTACAGAAATCCAGAATGAGGCCCATCTTTGTCATTTCCAAGAAGCAGGTCCATCAATTAAAAAATCTAATCAATGAATGCAGTCTCAAACTAAAAGGTTGATTGCATTATGTCCATGGAAAGTTTTCAGACCCTTCATGAAGAGAACATTTGGCTCAGGAATCCATTGTCTTTACAGAAATGCTCTAGGTGTTCTAGAACCAAATTTGGTAAGACTTTTATAAAGTCTAGTGACTTTCTGTTCAATTTCTTTACTAAAATGTCTCACTTCCAAGTGTTGTCTCTGAATGGGAGTCTGATGACTGGTGCTATGTAACTTTAACTTTAGGATTAGATAAGTGGCATTTCTGCTGTTTATTGTTAACAGGGTTTCTTTTATAGACTACAATGCCTTCTAGATTCCAAGGTGGATTTTTAGATATCACATGGGAAGAGAGCCTTGTGATTTGGTTGCCTGGGTGTCAAATGGTAATGAAATAGATTACTAATACGAGTATCACAGCCACATCCACCCAGGACATGGTCCTCTTTTTACCATGAGTTGGTTTATTTTCTGGAAAAAAAAAAAAAGATTAATCTGATACATGGGGACTACCAGAATGGAAATTTGTGGTCAAGCAAAGTCACTTTACATTTCATTTTCATTTCTCACTTTCCTTCTAGCCACATTCCTTCTAACAGAGATTTCTATAGCAACCAGCTGTGGCAAAGTATCATGAAAACAGCATGTCGTTGGGAAAACAGGAAATGAGTTCCAAATACATATGTATAAATGTGTCATCAACAAAGGCTAGAGAAAAGGGACTCTTGAAAGGCAGATAAGCTTATTTTGAATTTGGCTTCCTTATTCTGGTAAAGCATGAAGTTATATTCAAACATCACACTTAATAGTTGGAGGGTGGCTCTCATTTTTTTTTCCTGTCTGATAACATAGAAGGATTTGTAAGGGGTTAACCACTATGCCATTCTGTCTGCACTGGCAGTTAGATTTTTGAGGTTAAAACCCATATATATATAGTTGTATATCTGTATATATATAGGTATATTTTTTCCTTCTCTCAAGGTAGACTAGTTTTCAGGCAGTGTATATGAAGAACCAGGCAAGAATGGCAGGCAGACCCTGAAGCATGAGAAACTTTTCATTTTAGTTGCTGCATATATAATCCTGGCTTCTGGACCTTTCTTTAATTTCCTCTGCCTGGCGCATTGCTGAGATAGGTATCGAACCCAGTTATAGAGGAATGGTGCATGATTTAATGTAGCAATTTAATAAGATATTAGGCTTGGAAATGCAAAAAGAATTGCAGCTGGTTTGCTTCAAAAAGGCCTCTCATTTATCAAATATAATTGACCCCGCAGAGTCTACTTTTTAAAAAAAATCAAACTTCCCACCACTTTCATTTTCAGAGAGAGCAATATGAGTGTGGGGTGTAGAGGTTCTGAATATCTTAGTCAGCTGTTGACATGGTGGCATGGTTGACATCACTGGGAAACACTGCTTTGTCCACTTCTGTGTAGATTGACCAGCTGGGCAGAACTTAAAACAGGTAGTTGTCAGAACTATTCTGACACCAAGTGTGCCAACTCAGCCTGAGACCCAAGGATATGAAATAACTTTCTCAGAGAAAACCAGACAGACCTTCCCAGAATCATGCTCAGAATTCACTATCCTTGAACGAGAAGCCTATCACTCCATCACTTATGGTACTGTTTTACTACATCAGTTTAACTTGATGAATCACAAATATGTATACAGAACTCACACAAATCAATGACTTTGTGACATCAAAGTCAGAGAACAAAAATTGGCCAGGCTTCAATTTCCTTAGACTGTAGACAGAGAAATTATATTGAAAATGAGGCTGCAATTTGGAAAATTAACTTGTCCAATTCAAGTGACTGACTTTTCCTGTTGATTTCTAAGGGAAGTAGATACAAGTAGGGGTTAAAATCATGTAAGCTAGTTATTATGTTGAAGGTTCAAATATGGATTTGGAAGAGTGTATCTGCAAAGCTTTAAATAACTTATGTAGATTTTGACCTGCAGGTTCACAGGACTTCTGGTCTTCTGCAAGATGGTATCCCATAGTACAGGAACACACCACCTCTCTGTCATTGCCTGTTCTACAAAATTGCTTGCATCTGCCATTCTTTATGCTGCATGTTGCATCTGAAAGAAAGCGAAATGACAGTAGTAGCATCACATAACATGCATTTCTAAAACATACATGGAACTACTGACTTATGTATGGGTCCTTATAAGCTGGGGGTATTCCTGGATAGAAACTTGGGTGCCTGGAGCCAAGAGTAGAAAAAGATAAAACAAGATTATCAATAAGGCATATCAATGATGGCAGCAATATATTTGATGTGGATTCAAAACGAATGTTTGGACCTTGTTGTTTCACTAAATCATGGACTGAAATTTTAAAAACTTGTTATTGAAGTATAGTATATATTCAGAAAAGTACACAGATCTTCAGTTGAATGAATTTTCACAAAGTGAATGTACCTGTTTAAACACTGTGACAGTTTGAAGCTGGGTGGATCCCAGAAGATCATGTCCTTAGAGCAAATCCATTCCTGTGCATGTAAACCTATTGTAGGTGGGACCTTTTGATTAAATCACTTCAATTAAGGGCCTTTGATTAGATTGCATGTCCCAGGGTGGGTCTTAATCTTCCTGCGGGAATTCTTTATAAATGGGAGAAACATGCAGAGACACAGAGAGAAAAAACTTCTAGAAGCTGAGAGAGGAGGCTTTGGGAGCCAGAAGCTGAAACCAATGGAACACAGAAGCTGAGAGGAGGCCACTGAAGCCAGAAACTGAAAGTAGTGGGGCCCAGAGGTGAGGAGAGAGATGAGTGGATGCTGCCATGTGCCTAATCACCCACAGTTGCAGTTCAGGGAGAAAGCATCTCCTGATGATGCTTTGATTTGGACTCTTTTATGACATCAGAACTGTTAGCTTATAAGTTTAATAAATTTCCATTGTAAAATCCAACCCACTTCTGGTATATTGCCTTGGCAGCCTTTAGCAAACTAAAACACCAGGCAGATCAGAGGGTCTCCTCATGTATCCTCCCAATCACTATATCATTCCTCTTTTCCAAACATTGCTATTATCCTCAGTTCTAACACTGTAAATTTGGTTTGCCTGTTTGTGAACTTTATATAAATAGAACCAGAGGCTAGGTACTCTTCTGTGTTTCTCATTTAAAGTTATGTCTGTGACATTCATCCTTGTTGTTTTGTGTAGCAGAAGTTCACCTGCATTTGCATTGCTGTGTACGAATATGACTATTCTGCTCTTGATGGATATTTGCGTTGTTTACAGTTTTTGGTTTTTATACATAATGCTGCGATGAACATTCTTGAACATATCTTTTGGTAACGTATGCATGCATTTTTACTGGGTATATTCTTCTTAGTAGAATTATTGAATCATATGTTTCAGTTCTATAGATACTGCCAAGCAGTTTTCCAAAATAGTTGTACAAATTTATCTTACCACCATCAGTGTATGAGAGTTCCAGTTGCTGGATATATGTATTACAGATATCTTCTCTCACTCTGTGACTTGCCTTTTCACTTTAAGTAGCATCTTTTGCTGAGCAGGAGTCGTTAGTTTTAATATCATCCTGTTTATCAAATCTTTTCTTTTATGGTGAGAATTTTTTGTATCCTGTTTGAGAAATCTTTTCTTACCCCAAGTTCCTGCATATACTCTCCTGTACTAGCTTTTAAAAGCTTTGTTGTTTTATATTTCATATTTTATAGCTTTAATCCACTGGAAGTGATTATGGTGTATGGTATGAGGTCGGGATCCAGATGCATTTTTTCCCATACGACTAATTGACCCATCACTATTTTTTGAAAATACCAGCCATTCCCTATTGCACTGCAGTGTCACCTCTGTCATAAATCAAGCTTCTATATATGTACAGATCTATTTCTGGACTCTTTATTTTGTTCCATTGAGCTATTTGTCCTTGTGTCAAGACCAAACTGTCTTATTACTGTAACTCTATGTTAAGTCTTGATATCTGATAGTATAAGTTCTCCAATTTTATTCTTCTTCAAAATTGCTTAGGCTATATCCTTGGCCCTTTGCATTGGCTTATCAGTCCTACCCCCTTCAGTCTCATACACACACAAAAATGCTTGCGGGGGTTTTGATTAGAATTGCATTGAAGCAATTAGGAGAAAATCGATGTATTTTCTACATTGTACCCTCTGATCTATGAATATGGTATATCCATTCATTTATTTAGGTATTCTTTAATTTCTCTCCTTAATGTTTCATAATTTTCCGTGTAGAGGTCTTACACAAATTTCTAAATTTTATTTCTAGGAATTTAATTTTTATGCTGTTGTAAATTTTGTCATTAAAATCATTTTATAATTGTTGCTGGTGTATAGAAATGTAATTTATATCTGTATGTTGGCTCTGTGTCCAGTAACTTTTCTAAATTTATTTATTAATTCTAATTGCTTATTTCTAGATGCTTTTGGATTTTCTATACGCACAATTTTCTGAAAATGGCAGTTTTACTTATTTATTTCAATTACTTATTTCAAAAAACAACAGGAAGCCCATAATGTCATGTAGATAGTGCCTCTCTACATTAAAGTGTAGCCTCTGTTGCTTAGTTATTCTACAAGTTGCTTGGATTCCAGAGCTGGACAGATTAACAAGTTACATCCTAAAGTTAGAGTCCTAGAGCCCTAGATATTGTTGTGTTGAGGAGTCTATTCGGGCCAAAAAGCAAATCTGAAGCTGGCTGGGGTAGGAATGTATCAAATTGAAGAGAATGAAACAGGGTCCTTATAAGGTAAATAAATGCCAAAAACATTATGTCTTGATGGTGCTAAGAATTCTGGTGGACCATATTTTCTTTACTCTCCTATACAGTCTCCCTTATTAATGTGAAATATCATTCTAGATCTCTTGCAATGCTTTCCATCTTGGGTTTTATTTTGTCTGATATGAAGATTGCTTCACCAGCCTTCTTTTTGATAGCATTTGCCTGATAATTCTTTTATCATCCCTTCATTTTAGCCTCCTGGTGTAATTTCATTTTAGTTATTTCTCTTGTCAATGGTATACAATTAGATTTTTAACTCCAACTTCACTGAAAATTTGTCTATTAATAGGTTAGCTTAACCCCAATTCATAGTAATTGTGATTCTTGATATATTTGGCTTATTCCTGCCAACATATTTCGTATTTTCTAATTACTGTGCTTCTTCTTTGTTTCTCCTATATGATCTCAAGAGCAGGAAGTGGCATAGTTCAGGGCTCACTAGCTGAGACCTCCTGGATTAGGAGAAATAGGCCTTGGCCTTTGCTATTTCTAGAGGGGCGTGGGAATGCAATGTGTATATGATATCTTCCCCCTTACCTACGTGCTCAACATATATGTGCAACAACAGTACAACATTCAACGGAGACAATCAGTTGTCAGTACTATAACATGGAAAATTTGAAAATGTGTGACTGTATTGGGACTTCTTATGCACCATCTTGGCATCTCAGCCTCGCCTGTGTCTTTTTCCAGCAATGCCGAGATCAGCTTTGCATGAACAGCTGACCTCATGCAGATGCAATGTTGCATTGCCTTGCCTCATATCTGTTCTCTGTGCCTCTCACCTCTTGCCTTAGGATGTCAACCTGTTGATGCTGATGCACAGGATGCTGTACAACCTCTCTTGAGCGCCCATGCATGTGCAACCTGGAAATGGCGAGTTAACATCTCATAGGCTGAACCTTTGACCGATGCTGGTGGAGGAATTCTTTTCCCTCTCTGGTCTCCCCACTCCCAGGTGGACTATCCTGTGATGAAGTTCATATGGTGTGGTAGATTGATTTATTTACCCCAGTTTATACGTGTTCTTCATCTTAATTCCCATTCTTGTTGGGGGCAAACTCATTGTAAATAGGAGCTCTTGAAGATTTTAAGTCAACGGTGAAGCCTAACTGAATGAGGTTGGGTCTTAGTCTGGATTACTGGAGGCTTTATATAGAGAAAGAAACCTGAAGCCAGAGCGAGAGAAATCCAAGGGGAAGAGCCAGAAGCCAGATGTCAACAGAACCCAGAATAGAAAGGAGAGGCTCTCACCATGGGAAACTAAGCAGGGATACAAACTACCCAAGGATTGCTGGCAGCCGACACCAGAATGTTAAAGACTTTGGGGAGAAAGCATCACCCTGCTGACACCTTGATTTTGGATTTCCCCTAGCCTCAAAACTATGAGCCAATAAATTCCTGTTGTTTCAACTAACCCATGGTATGGTATTTATTGTGACAGCCTGGCAAACTAAGACATGTGGCTTCTTGGAGGACAATCCCAGGAGAAGAAGCAGTCAGTTGCAGTTATAGAGGAGTAATTTGAGAACTCCTACTCTTATTGGTTCTCCTTTCCTTACTGCCTCTCTCCCGTGTCCCTCACTCTTGCCCCCTAGGCATAATCAATAAGCTTTTGTGACAGTCTCTTTTTTTCTGGGGTGCTTAGGCTAAGAGAGTGACTATATGGCTTTGGAGTCTATCACGACCTTTTGAGTAACAAATCTAAACTTTAGTTATATTTTACATAGGCTAGCCTAGGCAAATGTAGTAATCAGCTCATGTTCCTTATACTGACACTTCAGAAAATAGGGGAAAGCAAATGAACTGTTGCCAGGTGGTCAAAGGAGCCAGGCTGACCTTTGACTTTTGCTGCTAATATTCTCTACTGAATGTGTGATCCATGAAGATGTCCCTTGGTCCCATCTATCTACCTGTCTCTCATCTATCTGTCACCTACCTAAAATATCTACTTATTTTAGGACCTCTCTCCTCACTAATGATGATAACGTACCTGGATTTTTTTTCATGTTACTAGCTATTGTTTTATTGCTACAGAGCAACACTAAAGTGTTCAGCCAAATCAAATACCATCTGTAGATGGTGTTGTCAGTATGAGATGGTGATACGGTAACAGTGGTAGGTAGTAGGTGCAGCCTGGCTTTGTCCAAGACATGTATAATGGGAATTAGTAAACTCAGTGTGGTTTTCTGTGTTCTTGGCTCAATAACCAGCCGCTATCATTTTTCAGATTTGTCCTTGCCCTTCATGGCCCAGTTTGTTGCTGCTGATGTTGATCTCCAGCTTGGTTTGTGGATGTAGTGAAAAGTATTACTGCCCAATCAGCAGTCCTTTGCCATCAGGCTTGAGAGTCCAGAAATAGAATAACACCACAAGGAATTCCAGGGTAGATATTTGTGGACCAGGACCTGAGGAAGAGTCAGCATGGAACTCATTGATCAGTCATTTATGGAACACATGAGATGTCAGGTCCTGTCTTGGGAATGGGTTCTTCCCTAGTCTGGAGGCTGGTCTCAAAACCTAGAATATCTGTTGAAGAACATCTCAAAGCATCTGTTCTTCTCCCTCCAGGTTAGCATAAACATCTATTTCTAATTCCCCCCATGCCTAGTATAAAAGTTATCCTATTGTGTTTTATTTTACTCTGCTATCCTCTCCCCTGATGTATTCACTGATGTGAAAACCAAAGCTTGGCCAAAAGATGTCCTATTTAATGAGGTTACCATGAAATATACCGTTAACTCAGCTAAACTCAGCATATTTCCTTTTCTCTCCCTTACACAGGCATAAGTAAGACAGTAGTGGTGTCTTTGATATGCTGGCAAAATGAAAAAAAAAAAAAAAAAAAAAAGCAAACAACCAAAGTGCTTATGTGCTTGTGTTTTTTTCTTTCCATCCTGTGGAAAAATGCCTCTTGTATTCTTTAGAAGGGGTAGGAAGACTAAGTTCTTATGGAGCTTGATCTGTCTGAAAGGGACTAGATGATGTGCAGTTGTGGACCTTCAGTGGTCTCTAATCTAGCCCAAGGGACCCAGTAGCTAATTAATTGTTATTCTTCTAACTAGAAAGCCTGCCCTGAAAATTTGCACCTGTCTTCCCTGGGGAGGCACCTGATAAGGAAGGGGACCAGGAAACCAAAGGGTCTTGACAATGGAAATCTCCATTTCCTTTCCAAGACTGGAGAGACTCGTGGTCTAGATGCTCTATAAACTGTTATCTAACTGCTTTTGAGATTAGTCTTTCGTTCCCTTTGAAGCAACAAGCTTAAATGAGAGTTTATATGTGTTTTTTGCTGTTGCTTTCCTCTAGTGGCTGAGATAAAGAGATTTTTTAGTGAATTCCCACTTTGTTTCTGAACGAAGCTAAAAGGATTTTTCTAAACCTTGGTCCGGAGGACTATGGGAGATGAATGCGCCCTAGAGGCCAGGTTTATGGTGGCAGTGCTGTAACTGCAGAACTCTTGTCAAACCAGAAAGCAGGAACTCAAGAGTAATCAAAACGGCGCCAGTCGTAGACTTTGCCTTCTTGCTGTGTGCGTGGCCCATCACCTCCCACTTGCAGTAAAACCTGCTATAGACGTGGTATACTTAAATTCATTCTTTGGGGGCTGTTTTCCTCTGCCTTCAAAGTGGTTTTATTTGTAAACTAGAAAATGGTATTGAGGAATGTTTATTGTTGAACCCTGATTTCAGTTTTAGTTTTATTACAACGTGCTCCTCAGTCTTCACTGACTCTAATTAGGTTATTCATTCCCTCAGTTCCAATAGTTATATTATTTGAGCTGATAATACCTGACAAGATTTCTGTTGGTTTCCATAATAGCAAGATCAAATTCATCCAGGTAGATCAGAATCTGAAATTATAACCTTTCAAAGGAAAGTAACACTTGAGAGGCGTCAAATGGATTAACACAGCCACAGGAATGGTGACCCAGGTATTGGTGTGTCTCCACTGGCCGGTCATGTGGAGCTCTGCCCTGGGAAGCTTGAAGGAATCTGAATCCCAGGCAGGCATACCAGCGCATCCACCTGCATTTGCTTGCTTCTTTCTTTGGGAACACTTTTGCCATATCACCTTTTCCTTTTCTTATATTTGATTCTTTTTTATCTTTTAGATCTCAAAGGAAGATGATCAGTGGAATTCTCTTTTGTGCACAGAGGATTTCTGACCTACTTTACAGGTGACTTATTTTTTCTCTTTTCTAAGTCAGACAAATGTGGCTGCTACATTTCATTTCGTTTTATGCCCTTTTCATCTGTGTATCAGGTGAATTGCTGTGATGCCTTCATAGAGTCTGCTAATTGTGGGTTCCTTGCTCTTAGTCGTGTAGCTTGTTGGATTAAATCGTCTTCCTAGGATTGCATCTCTGTTATTCTAGAGTTTCAGAGTAGGAAGAGAATCTTTCATTGGCACTGTGCTTTTCACAATTGTAATACCAGTTTTATTGCATCAGGAGATTACAAAAATTAACCAAAGGACTTTGGGGATTACTGATCCAATTACCAAAATCTCAGAAAAGAATATTCCAGACTATGAGATGAAAAGGTACACGATGATCCTAGATTTGTTATGTAACTCTTTTGATGTAATCAATATATTCAAATTGAGGCATGAGCTCTGAGGTTTTCCAACAAATTTAACATGGGAAGTGGTTTGTATGTGCAGAAGGTTCTTGTTACCTGGGAGAATTGGCCTTGTCACACCCCAGACCTACACTTAATTGACTTCTACTACCTGTTTTAATAGCAATTTAGTCATGAGTTCAAACAATTTTATGGGTTCAGTTTTCTGAGTTTTGAGGCAGTGATTATAGTAGTTAGAAGGATGTCTTTTGGAGTCAAACAAACAGGTTCAAGTTCTGGCTCTACCATCTACTGTCTCTGATTTCAAGCTGTTTGAGTTGCAGTTTTCTAATCTGAATAGAACAAGGATAATAATTTTACCAACTGCATATAGTAGTACTGAGGATTAAATGAGATACTGTACTTAGTAGAGTGATTGGAACATCATTATCACTTAATATTAGCTACTATTTACTGTTATTGCTCATAATACAGTTTCTTGAGTCTGTACCCTGAAAACTGTGACTACAGATGGAATGGAGGTTTATAAGCTTTGAAAGTATATGCTTTCCAGAGAAAATGATGATATGTGAAATTGAGTTTTCCAGTTTCCTCTGGTTTAGGAGGGAAACTTTGAACCATGTATCATCAAAAACATAGTTACTTACCTAACTCACAGTTCTTTCCTTCGAATCCAACTTGACACCAGCATTCATAAGAATTAATGTCATCCTTGCATAGGCCACCATTCAAACATGGATTGGACTCACACTGATCTCCATCTTTGAGGTTAAAAAGTGGAATTAGCAGATAAATTGCTTACAATGCCCAGTTCTTCCCTGAACAGACCCATAGGGAGGGGAGCCTAGCCTGATTTTAGGGTTGGAGCAGAAATACTGACCTAGAAGCCAGCTGCCTACAAGCATGTGATGCCCCCGTCTTCCTGAGTTTCCAAAAGCCACCCAAGCAATGGTTCATGGGCTAACACTGTCCCAGGAAATTGCCCCGAGGAAGGCATGTGCATAGTTTTTGCCACCCAAGGCAAAAGGGAGCAGGAGAAGAACATCTGGGGGTATAGAAATGTACTGTATCAACTTAGGGCAAGAAGGATTTTCAGTCCTTCCATAATGGAGGAGTTAATTCTCAATCAAATCTGATCACTTAAAAAAAAACAAAAAACTCTGTCAAACGAGCCTGCTCAATGGCAGATGGTGCAGAGCAAGCTGAGCTAATTAATACAAGGTGCTTCTCCTCAAGGAACTTGTGGCCTAGGCACAGAAAAAAAGCATCTACTTCCTCGAATTGCCATTTAACTTTGTAAAGTATACTATGTAGAAATGGTTCAAGACAAAAGATTGCAGAAGCATCTGTTGCTGCTTAAAGATAGTCTGCTGTCTATATGTTAGGTTCCAAATGGTATCTGTAAAGTAAAAAACATTTCTAAGTATTTCATAAGAATAAAAAAATAAGATTCTGCCAATGTGCTTTATTTACGTATAGATTGTCCATGTCCTCATTCTGCCTTTCCTGAAGTTTTTACATTTATTGAGTCCTTCAGAGCCTTTGAAGACACTTGTGGTAAGAAAACAGCAGGAAGGAATAGGCAAGAGGGGAGAGGTCTGGATGAGAGGAAACCTTTAAAGTCTTGTTTCTTAGTGCTCTGCCTCATTCTGTACATCTAAGGAAGTGTCTGAAGAAAAGGATGAATAGAACCAGAAGGGAGACTAGTATGCACTTGGAGCTAAGAGAAATAACCCTGAAGAAAAAATGGGAGCTAGATTAGGAAGGCTCAGTATATGGAAAACAAAAGAAAAAGAGAGAAAGATGACAGTAAGAATAAAATAGTGAGAGAAAAAGGGAAATGAAAAGAGAAATTTCTACTTCCTAGCCACACTGTGGAACAAAACTTTCCAGCATCTAGTGTGTAGATCCCTGCCTGCTTGCTCTGCTCCCTGTCAGAGACATGTATCCATTGACTAAGTTACTAATACACTTTTCTCAGAAATCGTCCCTCCCTGGAAATTCTGCTTGTTGTAAAAATTAGAACTTGTCCCCTCTGCTCCTTGATCCAGTGTGCTTTTGCACAAATAATTCAATTTGTTCCAATTCTATGAAAACAAAACACGTTATCTCTGGCTTATTATTATTGATGTTCAGAATGGGCCTAAAAAACGAGCTACATTTGCACTTTAGATTATAGACCAACGAATCTGAATTATTTAGGATGTTTCCCTGAGAGGGTCTGGGCTTGCAGCCAGCTTCACAGCAACTTGTTTCCTGAGACATATCTTTATAATGAGTGTCATTTTATCAGGCATTTAGTCCTCTTTTGGGTGCTTGCTTCGGTGTACTTTGGGCCAGTGCAAAGCCATAGACAGTAGGGGTCAAAGACAATAGGAATGACTTTGCCAAGTGAGAGATTCCTGTTTAAGGCTACTGGGTTGCTGTATTATAAAGACCTGCACCTAGATTTGAAGGTTGTGAGGATAATAGTGAAAGCAAGGGGTTGGGGGATTAGAGAACATGGGTTCTGATCTGGGATCCATGACTCCCCAACTGGGTGACCTTTGGCAAGTCCCTTAACCTCACTTAGCTGCAGTTTCCTCCTCTGTAACATGAGGTTAATAATGCCTTGCTCACATGGTTGGCATGAAGGTTCAACGTGAAAGGCACTTTGCAAACTGTGACGTGCTGGACAGATGCTAGTTCGTGTGGCTGGGCCTTAAGGCTGTTTCGTAAGGCTCTTTACATCATAAGCTGGTGGTATAGAATAGGACAGTAGTGAGTATAGGTCCCCCAAGCAGTGAAAAATGGCCTAGGGATGGTTTGGTATCTTGGCTGCAAGTGAAAAGAGACTTGGAGTCTTTTTCTGTCTCTTCTTTGTTTTTTTTTTTTAATATTTTGATAGAAAAAGAGCAGTAGTGACCGAATCATGCTCTTGATGTTTCTCGGGAATCTATACCTGAGGTACAACAAACAAATAGCCTATATGACTTAGATCTAGGCAGAGGCCCAAATTCAAATCATGATGTTGAAGAAGTACCAACCTGGGGTGGAGGGGCAGGGAGAGGGATCATTGAGAGTTTAAGCATAGCCAGGTATATTTTTCTTGGAAAAGTAGCAGTTTGTTTGCTTTGAAAAATACATCTCAAGATTCAGAGTTTAAAATTCAATAGGAAAATACAATAATAAAAAAGAAAATAAGGGAAGCGGCTGTGGCTCAATCTGTAGGGCTCCCGTTTGCCATATGGGAGACCCCGGGTTCGGTTCCCGGGGCCTCCTGGTGAGGGCAGGCCTGCCCGCACGGCGTGGTTAGCTGACCCAGTGAGCACAAGCAGCAAGGGGGGGTTAAATGAATAAATAAATAAATCTTTAAAAAAAAAAAAAAAGGAAAAAAGGAAAAAACAATTCAGTAGGAATAGAGAGTAAAAAGACTCATTTGGACTAACTATAGGGGAATTCTCAGAAGAGAATTGGCTTGGTGGAGTTCATTCCTGAGAATAAGGAAAGGAAGGTAAAGCAAGGTTAACAGATCAGGTCTTTTCTTCCCTCATGATTTAAAAACAAAAAGGGAGGAATTGTGAGTTTTAGGACTCTGACAAGATCCGAGAGTATTTCCAGTACAGGAACCAGAGAAAATAAGCTGGGTCTCAAGAGAGATGGAACTCAGTGAATTTGGTGTCGAGGTTCATTGGTTTCTGTCCATACAGATAGTCTCAAGGTAAGTCCACCTGAGAGACTTATATTCCATGAGAAAACTGCTGCTGGGTTTTAAACTAGTCATCATTAAAGTTTTTACTATTCCTCCTTTTGGTTAATTCACTTAACTCCAATTTGCTTCATGCCTCTGTACCAGATATTGTTCTAGCTGCCAGGAATATGTCAGTAAACAAAACGATGAGATATCCCCATCTACATGAAGCTTGCATTCTAATGGGGTGAGACACAATCAATAATAAATACTAGAAACCAGGAAATTACATGATACATTAGATGGTGAAAAGTGCTAGAGTGATGGGGCTACTGGAGGCAGGTGGAACTCTAAAATGTGATATTCAAGATCAGCCTCATTGAGATGGCGACATTTGGGTGAAGACCTGAAGGAGATGAGGGAGCAAGTCTATGGAATATCTGGGAGAAGAACATTCAAAGTTGAAGGAACAGACAGGAAGAAGACTGAAGTGGAAGCATTCCTACAGTGTTGAAGAAGCAGCAGGGAGGCCAGAGTGGCTGGAGCCCAGTGTGTGAGGAGAGCAGTGGGAGAGGAAGTTGGAGAAGCAGCAGGAAAGGGCAAGAGCAAGCACAGAGGATCTTGGAGACCATCATAAGGATGGAGGCTTTCAAGTAATAAGCATTTAAGTCCAACAGCATGCCCTGATTTTCTACTGAGGATTGCTAGCTCTTATTTACTCCCAAGATGCAATCATTTCCATTCTTTCCTTCCAGCTTCCTAGAGTGGAACAATGTTCTTTTTGAAGCCCTAGAGAGCAGAAAACTTATCTGCCAGCTGACGTCTCCCACACTGGCATGAAACCATGGTATATCAGCATTCAATCTTGGGTTAAAGAATTGGACTGATTTTTCTGAGTCCTTTTTACAGAGTTTAATGTATTGTCTGTTTACAGAGAGAAAACACACATGTACAATTCTCAAATGTTTTGTATATCAGCTAGAGGATGAAATGAATTGCTTACCAACATACTGCTTCCAAAATTCGGTCTAAAAGGAAAAAAAGAAAAGGACAAATTAATGGCAGAGTTGAAAGTGTTTTGGTGCCGATTGCTTCTATTTTATAACATCTGTACTATACATATATGCATGGGTGTTTGAAAATTCCAAAGAGAAGTGTCTTTTCTCTTTAGATGTTCTGTTCTTTGCTCTGCCTCTGAGGAATGTTATGTGGAAATACTCACGGTTTTTTCAGTGTTTTCAAAGACTTCTCGTGCTTCTTCAAAACTACACCTTTCTTCTAAGCATTCTCTCTCAAGGTTCCCTTGAACAAACTCTTCCAATTTGCCTGAATTATACCTCTTTGGCCGATTCAGAATTTTGGCGGCGTTTTCATGATCAAGAAAAACTGAAATTTAAAAGAACTATTCTTTAGCTTTAGAAAAAAGAACACATCATGAAAATTAAATACATTTCTAAAGAAAGGCTTTGTTTTTAATCCAAGTAATCCCAAAGCCAATTTCTCTTTGGGGCATGGAGCCAAGGTCTGTGATGTTCCCATGGTACTGTATATATGTGGAGACTTAGGAATTAAAATTCAATTTTACTTTTTGTCAGGAGAGCTCTAGTAATAAAAGGTCAGATTTTCAATCGTATCTGAATTTACTTTGGATGAGAAAGCAAGTTCTCAAATAAGCAGTTAACTTCACACTTTGTCATCACTGGAAAATAGCTGATTGCATATCCTTGCAAGGTGATCCATCACCCTTGCTGAGCTATGTTTTCAGGATGAAGTTGCCCAAGTGACTCTGCAGCAAATTTCTCCTGGAAGAACGGAAACCTGATTGTGGTCCAGCTGCAAATTTGACCTCAATGTCTCTCATTAGATGTTAAGGAAAAACCACTGAATTCATTTTTTCCTCTTCGGACTCACACCACCTTCAGTTGGCATGTGTTCCAGGAATTCCAGTGGCTTGTGCATTCTTCTTGGATTCAGGACCTGGTTTATTTTAGCTACCATAGCCTAGCCTGTAATGACACTCCTGAACTCTGGAGAATTGAAGTCTTTGCCCTAATTCATTCTCATCCTCTCCTGTGTTCCCTCTCCCTTCCCTACCCCCTTCTATCTCTCTCAGCTTGCCTGGAGTTGTTCCTTTCTTCAAGGGACTAGCAATATATCAGAGACCATCTCAACAGGACCACGTGCTTCTAAGATGAATTTCCCTGGGCATTTTGGGAGTACCTTCTCATTCTCTCCAAAAACGAAAAACAAGCTTTATTCCATTATTTTCAATGGAGCCTTCGAGTCCCTTGAAAACCTTCCTTTTACTCTTACCCCACATCCCCTTTGGGCTGCCTTTTTTTCCCTGAATTCTGCCTAGACTTTTTCTCTTCAACTTTTCGCCTGTGAACTTCCTCAATTCCCTTAACCCCTTCTTCAGTGGTGCGCCTACCCTGCAATCCCAGCCCCTAGAGCATTGGAGCCATCTGCCTTCTCTCTTCTCTCCTGAGGCAGCTACAGATGGGTGCCATCACATCCTGATGCCTCCCGGCCTCCCCCAGGCCCTTCTCTCTGCTCGGCAATCCATTTACTTGCTCCCGGGCACTCCCACCAACGTATCTATGTCTGCCCCCCTTTACAGTGTGGTGGAGTGAAAAAAAAAAAAAAAAACAAAACCCAGGAAAACAGAGGTGTGGAGTCAGGCCAGACTGAACTGGATTTGAGTCACGTCTCTGCCACATATTGGCAGTGTGACCTTGGGCAAGTCACCTGCTCTCTGAACCTTAACTTTGTCAAAGGTAAAATGGGTATTACATGGCATAATAAGAATGCCTTCCTCACAGAATTGTTGACAGGGTAGTGAGATAATATGTGTAAGCTGGAATATGGTGAACGTGATGTCTTCAAGGTTCATCCATTACTCATCTTTTAAGAGCCAAAATGTTGTCGCTCTGCCAAATCTTCCCCCATTTAAGGTCCTCCTTGCTCTGTGCTCCCTTAGCACTTGGTTTACATCTTACCACATTATTTTGAAATCTCTCACCTTGACCTCATGGTGCATTTAGGTCACAGGGGGAGTCTGGTGGATCCCAATGCCCCTAGTCTTTTGCCAGAGTGACTGGCACCATAGTAGTCACTCAGTAATGTCTTAATGACTGAAAGACAGCTTTGGACCATACACTTTACAAAACTGAATTGGTTTCCCTGAAAGTGATGCAATAGTACCTAAGGGCAGAAGCCATGAAAAAAATACATTTCAGTAAATCACTCATAGCTGCTCCTTTTAGAAGCCAATGGCAGTGTAACAGCAGGAGAAGAGAGTGCTGCATCAATACCCAAGGACCTGAAATCTCTGGCTACAATGGCTCCAGAATCGCCCTGCCTTTCTCCTCAGTGTTGTCTAAGGGGTCAGGCTTAACCTCTCAAGCTGCATACTTCAGGTTATCTCTCTTCATTATCTGCCCAGCTCTGAATTCCTCACCCCTCTTTCTTTCTCCATCTCTATTCATTTTCTAACATCTGAGATCATCTGGGTGGTAGCAGCCCTCTAACAACTGCCATCATCTAGGCACTTATCTTGAAGGAAAGGCTTGGATCCTTTGTCCTCCCAGATTTCACACTGATGAGATACGTCTTTTGACCTGGCTTTATGTCCTGCTTTGTGAGTTTTCCAGCAAATTTTATTTATCCCTTGACTCTTCCCACTTTGCTAGTTTGATTTAATCTTTGCGTTCTCACATCATTATCTCCGCATTTCCATCTGGAGTGGGAACCACAGTGCCAGGCTGCTTTCTGGTGACACTCAGGGTTGGCACCCCTGATCCTGGCACTGGCAGCTCATACATTTGATTCTAGTAGGTTGATAAGTAAGTGTGGTAAATGCTTCCTGTGAGAACATGCTGTTTGTCCAAACGGGATAACTTTTTCCCTGTGTGCATTCCCCTGGAGAGTGCACGAAGTCACTGAAGTTATGAAAAATCAAAGTATCTACATGACATTAACTAAGTTCCCACTTTTTATATCGATCCCTTGACTTGCTTTGCTCCCCTAGGGAGCTCAGCTGAGTACTAAAATTTCCCAAATATCAACCCTGAGCTATTTGGATTCAGAGACAAAATGCTTTCTTTCTAATCTGTGAAAAAGTTTGGTGAGAAAAAACAACTTTCTAATGAAAAGGTTGATATCTATGTTTGAACTAAAACTTTAAATTGAAGCTATGTTAAAAAATTAGAGACATGCCTCATTATATAGTTCTAAAATCTTGAAATATATATCTTGAAATTAGAGTTTTTAGGTAAATAAAAGCATTGTTTGTGGCCTTAATTTTTTCCAATTTCAAAGTGATGAATCCAAAAAATGAAAATATAGTTAATTTTTCTCCATTTTTGCTGTTTCTTTGTTAAGCCATTTTCCCACTTTTATTATTTTTTTTAATCAAGGAGATGACTCTTTCCTAAGAGAAAGCACACATTGTCAAATCATAAGCTCAACAGTGTTCATTAAAGAAAAAGCACCTAAGCATTGCACCTATAGTTATAAAAGAGAAGACGACATAGCCATCAGAGAGCCAGGACTCACCAACCCACATGATGGCTACTTGAAACTTAAAATACTGCTGTCTAATCATGTAATAATTATTTAGTGACAAAGAAAGCACCAGACATTTCTAGATCCAAAAGACAAGCGTATTCAATTATTTTAAGAAAGGAAACAAACCTGTACATTCAGCACTGAGGAGATATCCGAAAAGGAAGATGGTGACGAGGCCTGGTGGTTCTGCCATGATCATGTTCGGGCACTGTATAACCTTTGCTAGTAGATTGTGCAAGTGACAAGGTTGACCAGTTGTTCCAAAGTACAAGCTGCGCTGTGTTTACTTCTGGTAAATAATGTCGATCTCCCTCAGTGCGTCTTTGGGCTATTGCCAGTGGCCTCTTGGGTCTAGTGAAGAGAACCAGCAGCGGCCATCCTTAATCATCTCTGATTCTATGAGCTTCTGCCACTATGGCTGCTCTGAGGCTAAGCAGGAGGTAATATCTTTAGAATAGGGTAGATGGTAGCGGCGATGGTCACTGCAGTAGCAGAATTCTGCAGTGAAGCCCATTTTAGCCTTGTCAAGGAGCACTGATTTCATATAGTTTAAACGTAAAGAGATGGAAAGAACAAAGTTGTTTTTTGTCACTCATCTTAAAACACCCCCAATGCCTTTAATAATTTTGGTAGCATAGGTCTTCTCAGGAAGGGTCTTCTCAGTTTTTATTTATTTCAAAATGTCTGTATTTCACCTTCATTTAAAAAAATTAATGAGGTTGGATATAAGATTCTAAGTTTACAGGTTTTTTTTGTTTTTGTTTTTTTTCTATCAGCACATTAAAGATGTGTCATTCCATTGTATTCTGGCTTGCATTGTTTCTTTTGTCTGAATCAAAGATTTTTATTAATTCTTCTGCCAGGCACAACACTGATTTCCATCACAGTTATTTAAGATGAGAAATAGTTAATTGAAAAAAAAAAACCATTTGTGGCCTTGAGCTATGGAATATTACTTTAACACACTGATGGGAAAATCTAGAGCATCACTGTAAGGATGTTAATCATGTTGGCCTTCATCAGTGAATGGATGCAGCTTAACTGTGACTTCTCCAAAAATACTTTGCAGCACCCAACACACTGTGGGTAGGGTCTCAAAGTCGGAGTCATTCCCATAATAGGGATCTTCAATAACAAGTTGTTTCTGTGGATCATAGCTTCCAAGTAGTTCAGTTTTAGCTTTGCAGTTTTTAACACGACTACCTTTGTTATTCACATCTCTCGGATTGTTTTTCCTCCATTCATAGTATATAATCAAATGTGGCAAAGTCTTCTGTGGTAACCTGCCAGGCAACATGACTCATAGGAGCATCACGCTTCTTCATGCAATTTTGCCCTCGATAATCAGGAGGGTTTCCTGTCTCATGTGGATGCTGCAACACTGTCTGTCCTCCAATTATCTGAAATATTTTGAACAGTTATGAGTTTTCTGAAAACTGCTTTGACAAATGTTACCTAGACATACAAACAGCACCGACGTGGATGCCTGCTCTGCCGTCTTCTCAGGTTCAATGAACCGCACAGAGTTGTTCTTATACATAGTTTCTTATGAGAAGATAGTGAATATTCTGATCATTGTTATTCTGTATGTAATGTGTCTTTCCTTCTGGTTGCTTTAAGATTTTCTCTCTCTTCCTGATTTTCAGCAGTTTTACTACAATGATCCAAGATGTGCATGGGGTTCATTGAGCCTCTTCAATCTGTGGTTTGATATTTTAAATAAAAGCTTAGAAAAACTTTGACCTTATTTTTAAATTTATTTTATTTATTTTTAAGGGCTGTGGAGTTCATTTCTTTTGATTCTTTTTATTTTACAAGTGAGAGTAGCAAAGTGCGGCGACAATAACTTGTTCAAGGTCACCAAATAACAAGCCATGGGGTAGTAGGACAAGTGAGGTCCTCTGGCTCCCAGGGCCATTTCCTTCAAATGCAAACACACCATTTCTTTTGGATGCAACAAGAATGTGGGTCCTCGACAATCTCACGCTATGGTGCTACACCCACAAAGTGACATTAAAAAATTAAATAAATATAGATTCCAAAGTCTGGCCTTTATACACACACACACACACACATATAGTAAATAATTTTAAATTTTTAATATTTTTTCAAAAAAAATAAAAAAAATTTTGTTTTGAAATACTTCCAAACTTAAAGGACAGTTAGAAAAATAATATACACCACTTACAAATAACTCCAACATATCACTGTCCTCCAGATAGCCAGATCCACAATTTTGACATTTTGCCACATTTGCTGTATCATTCTATCTACCATCAATCTAGCAATCCATCTATCTTTTCTTCCTGTCTGTCTGTCTGTCTGTCTTTCTATTTATGTATCAATTCATTTACTGAACACTTGAGTGTAGGTTGTATCCATCATGCTTCTTGAACCTTTAATACTGCCATGTACATTTCCTAAGATCAAGGATATTTGCTTACATAACCACCTTAAGTACAGCTATCAAGTTCAAGAATAAAGCTTACACTCTATATTCCAATTTGTTCATAGGTACCAGAAATGTCCTTCTGGATCTTTTCTCTTCCATTATTAGATCCCATCCAGGATCATGTATTGCATTTAATTGGCATTGTGTCTTTAGTTGCTCCTCTTCTTTTTTTTTTTTTTTAAGTTGTGGGAACATATGTGCAACATAAACTTTCCCATCTTGTGCACTCGCAAGCATACCATTCAGTGGGATTGATCACATTCACAATACTGTGGTAAGCTCACCACATTCCATTACGAAACTTTTCCACCTGCCCAACCAGAAGTCCTACACCCATTTTGCATTAACTCCCCGTTCCCCCTCTTCCCTACCCTTGGCAACCTGTACTTTAATTTCTTTTCTATGAGCTTGCATATTCCCTTATATTTTCTTTATAGTTACCATGGGGCTTTCATTTAACATCCTAAATCTATAACATTCTCATTTGCTTTGATACCAACTTAACTTCAATAACATACACTAATTATGTTCATATAACTCACCAACTCCCCCACCTTTATATAGTTGCCATAAATATGTCACAAACTACATATTTATGCGTTATATGTCCAAAACAACTAATTCCTCAATATATTTTATGCATTTGCCTTTTAGATCCTTGTAGGAAGTAAAAGTAGAGTTTCAAACCAAAAATATATTACTGGCATTTATATTTGCCTGTGCCATTACTCTCACCAGAGATCTTTATTTCTATTGTCCTTTCCTTTCAATCTGCAGAGCTCCCTTTAGCATTTATTATAGGGTCATCCTAATGGTGACTGTATCTTGCTTTTCCCAGTCTTTGCAGATTTACCTGTGTGGGTGTTTTCCTTCAGTTTGGCTGTACAATGAGTTTAGAGAATAGCTCCAGGCCAAAGCATAGCGGCCTCCCTGACCCTGTCTGTGTATGTGTCTTGGTCATGTGTGTTTCGCCCATTTATACAGAGACAAATGTCCCCTCTTGCCTGGATAACACTTTCCTCACAGTCCTAGGCACTGTAAATCCTACAGCTAGCAATCCCTTGCCCCAGGCAGCCGCCTGACTGTTCTCCCACAACATTCTGTAGTAGAGAGCTCTATGAGCTGCCTTCTACATACAGGGCAAGTTCTGGGACAGTGAGTCCCTCCAGCCACCACCAGACAGACTGGGCCAGGCATATATGCTCCCAGTATGTGCACGAGGGTTACTCTCTTCCCTCTGCAACCAGGACCAGGCACCTACACTGAGAGCATGGGTTGGTTCCACACCAAACCAGCAGGGGAGGGGCCAGCCAGGGCACCACAAGATCCTACCGCTTTTTCTTGATTTGGCACTCGCCCTGTAACTGCAGTCCTTTAACTATTTTCTGAAGGTTTGAAAAAGACGTTTCTGCCAGGTTCTGTTCGTTGTTCAAATCTTCGGAGGTGGGAGGCGGGGCAGAGCTCTGAAGCTTCTTCACAATTGAATTTTGTAAAATGATCTTGTATCCTGCAAAACTGTTCTAAAAGTGTTAATAGTTTTTGGTGGGATTCTTTAGAATTTCCTATCTATGATATTATGTCATCTGTGAATAGAGATAGTTTTAGTTATTTCTTTCTAACTTCCTGCCTTATTATTTTTTTCATTTTCTTGCCTAATTGCCCTGGGTAGGACCTCCAACACAATATTGAATAGAAATGGTGAGAGTGAACATCCTTGTCTTGTCCTTGATCTTAGGAGGAAAGAATTTGGTTTTTCACTATCGAATATAATGTTTGCCGTGGATTTTTCATAGAAGTCTTTTATCAGGTTGAGGAAGTTCCCTTCTATTTCTAGAGTCTCAAGTGTTTTTATCATGAAGGGGTGTTGGGTTTTGTCAAATGCTTTTTCTGCATCCTTTGAGATGCTCATGTGATTTTTGTCCTATTAATTGGGTGTATTACATTGATTGATTATCATATGTTAAACAATGTGGAATTGAGAGAAATTTCCATTGGTCATGGTGTATAATCTTTTTTATACATTGCTCAATTTTCCTTGCTAGCATTTTGTTGAGATATTTTGCAGCTATATATTCATGAGTCATATTGTTCTGTAGTTTTTCTTGCTTCTGATAGATATCTTTGTTTGGTTTTTGTATTGGTGTATTATAGATGTGCTTTGTTTTTGTTTTTTTCATCTTGTATTATAATCTTGGACTTTTACTTGAAATAGTTCCTTTACCTTTATTGTAAGTGTTGATTTAACTGGGCATATACCTATCATCTTACCGTTCATTTCCTTATTGACCCATCTGTTTTCTATTTCTTTTATCATCCTTTCTTTCCTTTGGATTAATTAAAAATGCATTATTCTGGGTTTTTAAATTCTGATAATTTGTTAGTTGTACATTCTTTTACTATTCTTTTAGTGGTTGGTTTAAAGATTAATGCATGAATTATTTCAGTGTAATTCAAATTATTATTTTTGTTATGTCCCTACAACCACTAGAACCTTAGAACCTCTAAACTCCATTGACCTCTTTCTTGATTTTTTGTTATTGTTGTCATTTAATGTAAATTATACAGGGCATTGCTACTATTATTTTGTGAAGTAAATATTTATTTATATTTACCCATATATTTGTCTGTTCTTGTCTGCCCCCCCAGATGACTCCCTTGTCTGCTCGTTGTTTTTGCTCATTGCTTTTGCTCATTGTCTGTTTGTTTTCTCTTTTAGGAGGCACTGGAACTGAACCTGGGACCTCCCATGTGGGAGGTGAATGCTCAACTGCTTGAGCCATATCTTCTCCCTGCTTGTTTGTTTTTGCTTGTTGTCTTGCTTGTTTTTTTTTTTCTTGTTGTCTGCTCGTTGTTTTTGCTTTTTGTCTGCTCGTTGTTTTTGCTCATTGTTTGTTTGTCTTCTTTAGGAGGCACCAGGAACCAAACCTGGGACCTCCCATGTGGAAGGCCGGTGCTCAACTGCTTGAGCCACATCCGCTCCCCCTGTTGTTTTTTTCATTCCTTCCTGCATTTCCATGTTTTTGTCTGGTTTCCTTTCCCTCTGCCTTAAGTACTCCCTTTATTCTTTCTTCCATTGCAGGGATTGGAATGGTTCTCTACTGGTTGGAATTTTATGTCACCTAGTCTTAATTGTTACCAGTGCTCTCACAGGCATTTAAAAGTATGGTTTTTTTGGGGAAATTTATTCATCTTAAGTAGTTATTACAGCAGGGTCTTTATCTGCTGTGATTTACTACATTCTACCTGGAAGCAGAAATCATGCGATTATTTTTAAAATGTCTGTCTCTTACACTAGACTGTGGGCTATATAAAGGTAGAGACATTGTCTGCTTTGCTTATTTGGGCTGCCTGGCTTTTAATAGGTTATTTGTGAGTAAAGTAATGAATGCTTGATTAAGTGAGACAATGTCTATAAAGTGCTTGGCACTTAGTAGGTATCAATAAAATAAATGTTACTTTCCTTTCTTAACTCTTTAAGGCTTTGATCCCTGTTAATTATATTTCATACTAGGGTGGGGACTAAATTTTGTCCCTATTATTAGTCATTTTTGCCTTCCCCTGGACAGAGGGAGCAAGAGAAGGCATCAGAGAAGGCTAGAGAGCTGGGAGGTTGAGGTTCAACTGGCTGACCTACTTACGCAGTTTTTCTGAAGCTCGGTCTTGTCACTGACAGCATGAGGACTAAACTCTTTTCATTTTGTGGTTTTGATATTGGTTATACCAGCGGATGATTTGTGAAGTCCCCACTTGCATGTTTCAGCTGTAAAATTGTGTTAAGTTGTACTTAATCTATTTGTGAATACAAACTGGAAGATGCAGTTGTCATCACTCAGCATCATTTCCGTGTAAGAATTTGCGAATGAGCAAAGGAGCTGAGGAAAATGTGCAGTTGCACAGCACCGTGGGCAAAAGGGAGCGTGGAGGACATCCTTCCATTCAAGTTAAATAATAAGGTTTTTGACATTGGCAAAAACAGTGCTATATATAGCTTGTTTTCAATATGTATATCAGGATCTTGTAAAAGTAGTTGCTGCATCTCTGCATTCTTGAACCAACAGCCGTCTGGCATATATTGGTAGGATCTAGTCAGTCATAAGTCAGCCAGCCACTCTGGTTACCGATTGTTATGACACAAATTAAGGGTAAAGGATTTTTATTTGGTCATTTCTCAAAAAGAAACTTCAATGAGAAACTCAATGGCTTGTCCAAAATTCTTCCATTATTATCCTTGAAGCTTTGACAATTTTAGAAGAGATGCATCATATTGCCTCCAGAGATAATACCTTAGAGCAGATCAAACATAAAAGGAGTTTTTGAGTGATTCAACATGACAATGTTCTTTTGCTTTGTAAAGCATTTCATTTTCTGCAGGAGCCAAAACTTTCTATAATTTAACAATTAGTGGAAGCAAGTTCTCTCAGTAGTTTGGCTTTAAGTGGACAGTATTTTACCATTTGTAGAGCCCACTACCATTCAGTTATCATATTTGGGTCTCACGTAATCCTTTGAAATAGGCAGGAAAGAGAGTCACTATCTATCTTATAGGTAAGGAAAGCAATAATCTGAGCCCTGGCCAGTGCTCTTGCCATGATGCCATCTTGCCAGAAGCTGCTGAAATTTTTGTTTAGGATAGATTGGTTAACATCATTTATTCAGCTGTCTTAAACTTCTACCTTTCAACTTTTAGCGTGCTCAAAAGGAAAAATTTTTTTCTGAATTCTTGCTTGCTCAAAAGAGTTATTTTCTCAAAATTTTGATTAGATTTGTGTGTAGTAACCTGCCTTGAAATTTGCTTTCATCTGAGAAATCCTGCCACAGTAAAATGTGTCTGGGAAGAAAAATATCTAAAGGTAAATATATATATATATATATAGGTTGAGATGAAGTACCTGACTTAAAAAAAATTCTTGCAAAGATAGCTTTCTACTCAGATGACAGAAAGAAGTAGTGAGAAAGGCAAGGCTTTACAGTACAAAGGATAAACACAATTATTAATTCATTAGTAAACCACATTTTCTTCCGATAGCATTTATCATTTTCTTTCTATTGAGTCTAGTCTGTTTTCTATTGATGATGAACTGTCAGATGAAAAAATAACCGGACTTGGTATTCTGTTTTTATCTATAACTGATTATAACAGTTTTATGCTGTAAGAAGAAAAGTTTTCAGCTAGGGGTTGTATGAATCTACTATTTTTGTATGGCTAATTGAACTGTCAGTAGTACTTCATCATAAACTTTGCAAGTTGTTTTCAGAATGCATGAGGCCTGCAAAATTGGCCTTGACCTTGGTGGTGCCCCAGGGGCTGGGAGCTGCTCTGCTCAGTAACCTCTCCTCCATTACCTCCCCTCTACTTCAGTGAAAATCAACTGGCTTAGGATATATATATTCTGTGGTCCCCAAATATGACTGAGTGGAGTGAACATTTTATTCAGTATAGGGCTACTTTAATAGAGCTGCCTAATTTTTGTTCTGAATTGACTAATTGCCATGGGATTATAATTCATTTATTTAAATAATATTTATTGAGCACCCACTATGTGTTAGGTAATGTACTAGGTGCAACGGAGAGAGCAGAGAACTAGACAGCCATAAATCCCTGCCCTCATCGAATTTATGTTCAGGTGTCAGGGGAGACAGAAACAGTAAATGAAATGCACAGTATGTTGGTGATACGTATTATAAAGTGAAATAAAGGAATGTAGGGAGATACGGAGGGCACAGGTGGTCTGTGGACGTGGTTGCCATTTTGAATTGGGTGGCATAGGAAGGCTTCATTGAGAAGGTGCCAGTTAAGTGAAAACCTGAAGGGTTTGAGGGAATAATCCCTGCAGGTATCTGGGGGAACAAGCATTCCAGGCAGAAGGAGAACAGCAAGTACAAAGACCCTGAGGTGGATCCTATGTGTAGCCAGGTCCGGTGACAAGCCAGGTGGCTGGGGCTAAGTGCGGGAGGCAGATTTCAGAGAGCATATGGAGGTCCAGATCCCACAGGCCATTGGAGGCCAGTGCAAAGGACTTGGGTTTCGGACTCTGGGAGAAATGGGGAGCTAGTATAAGGGTTTGTGCAGATAAGTGCTGTGAGCTGATATACGTTCACAGGATCACTCTGGCTGCTGGGTGGAAATCAAACTGAACGGGGCAAGGGCAGAAGCAGGCAAGTGAAGAGGCTGTTGCAACAGTCAAGGGGAGAGATGACGGTAGCTAGACAGTAGGAGGGGGTGTGAAGTGACTAGACTCATGATGCATTTTCAAGGTAGAACTCATAGAATTTCCTTACAGATGGAGTGTGGGGTGTGAGAGAAAGAGAGGCGTTCCGGATGACTCTAAGGATTCAACTTGAACAACTTGAAGTGTAGGATGGTCATTAACTTAGACAGAGAAGATTGAGGAGGAACAGGTTTGGGGTGGCGGGAAGCATGGGGGGGCAGTCAGGGTTTCAGTTTGGGACATGTTCAGTCTGAGATGCCTGTTAGATATTCAAGTGATGTGATGGAGGAGGGAGCTGGATACACACATCTGGGCCTCAGAAGATATAAATTTGGGACTTATCTGCTGAAAGATGGAATTTAAAGCCATGATCCATGGTGAGATCACCAAATGAGTGAGTGTCGAGAAGAGGTGTCCATAGACTGGGCCTTGGGGTCCTCTAACTTTTAAAGGGCAGGGAAGTAAGGCAGAACTGGCAAAGGAGACTGAAAAGAAGGGGTCAGCGAGGTGTTCTGAGGGCCCCCAAATGTGTGCCTGATAGTGAGAGCAAGTGCAGATGAAAATTTGTTTGCAGGGATCCCATTGTCTGGTTTGTCCTCTCTTCCCTCCTCAGTTGGAGGGACCTCGGAATCAACTGCATTCTAGAGGACTCCTTATTTATTTTTAAAGCTTGGTAGGAGATGATCCTCTCACAGTTTCATTGATTACAAGATGGCAAAGAAATATTGGGCAGTGACGCTTGGACCAAAGCAAATATTCCGACAGAACCACCTTGTGTTCTAGCCAATGCAGTGTGTTATAATTAAGACATTGCTGCACTCCATCCTCATAACAGATCAATTTAGTACTTTGACAGTTTCTTTTCCTTTGGAGGGAGGATATAGGGTGTGGTGAATAGAGATGAAAAGGTCAGCACGGGGCAAGAGAGACTCACCATTGGAACATTTGACATCATTTACTCTGACATTCAGCAACAGGTCAGAGTAGAGGACCCCAAGAGCTGTTTTTCACCTCTGCCACCCCTAAATGACATGCCACCAGTGATAACTTGGAGACTGATTCCATATCCCTGCTTGTTTGAAGAGCCGTCCCTGATACACAAATCTCTTCTGAAGGGGAAGGTTAAGGCATGTGCATTGTGAACTGAAGATTCAGCCCAACTTTCTGTTCTTTGCTCTTTGAATTTTACCTTCCCTGAACCTACCTGCCAGCAGCTGTCATTTGTAAGAATCAATTTAGAAAATCGGTGAGCTAGTGCAAATTCGGAGAATAACTTCGAGTCCCAGGTGAACTTTCCTAAAGCACGGTGGCACTGCAGCATCTTTGCTGGTACCCAGGAATAGTGCTAATTAATTTTCACTGCCTTTCCCCATCTGAGGATTTTGGTCAGAAAGGCTCATTTCCAAAAGATGGCCTGGAGCAGATTTAAGCACAGAGCCCTTTAATTGGAGTGAACAAGCAACAGTTGGATTTTTCTGAATTGAGTTCTTCCGTGGTTAACCAGAGAGCAAAGAGACAGCACTAATTGCTTCTTAGCTCCCCAAAGAAGGAGGGGGGTTGTGCAAAAAGAAAGCAAAGCAAAGAATGGGCTGATGGAATGAGTCCATGGGCATTGTTTCTGTGAACCCTGCTTTGAAAAGAAAATGCTTGAATTGCAAACAGGTACTATAGCAGTTGGACTACTTAATCGTTTTCATAATTTGATATAAAATTTCAAAAATCTGATTCTGGGAATAAGACCTCAAAGGGAAAGGGCCTAATGGTGGAGCCTGTCAGGTTCTCTGTAGCCTTTATTTTCTCTTTGAGACAGGCTTATCAAATTGAGGACCCCTTTGCTTTACATACTGTGATATTCTCGTGGTTATTTTATATATATATGCACATATAGATGTATATGGTTTATGAGAGCTTTTCATTTCAAAAGGAAACTGTCAAATTAGTGAAAGAATAAAGAGTGTGGAGTCTGGGCTCAGTGATAAGATGTCACATTTTATATGGAATGAATCATGCTCTTAGGCAGGTGAGCTATATATAAACTCTTTCCATAAATATATGTTTCACGTATGAGTCCAAGAGAAATTGTGATGTAGAGAGAAAGGGTGATAACTCTGCCACACCTGCTTCCATGTTGTACCATATTCTCGCGGCCCCTGTTGTTCACAGTTAGGAGATAAGCTGAGCACTCAGCTGGTTTTGGGATCACACCCTGAGCCCTCGCTCTGCATTGTGATAAGGTCCCGGGGAAGGCATTTTTACTTACTCTATTGGGCTTTCTAACTTTGCCAAAACGAGCAGGTTGAGGTGGCAAGAGCCACATTTTACCACATCCCCAGGCCAGCAGCACCAGGGCCTGACTGGCCTGACTCCATGTTGCATTTCCTGAAACGCTGGTGGCTGGTGGTCCGCATGGCCCAAGGTACCCAGTTCCCACCCGCCTTTGGGTCTCGCCTTCTGTCTCATGGCTTCCGATTTTGGAAACTGGGTCGGAGCACCGATGTTCCAGGTGATAAGGCATCCTATTCGTTCCAGCTGCTCATTATGATAAAGGTCTTCAGGTCCACACTTGACTGCAGCAGGAAAGTGAGGATGAGGGATTTTGCAGTTGCTTTGAGGATGAGGAAACTGAGGATCAGACAAGTTAAATAAGTTGCCCAAGGTCACACAACTAGTGAATTGGTGCTAGGCTTGGAACCAAAGCCTGGGCCCACCTCCCATCCTTACCTCCCCCAAAGACTGCATCTTTTTGTAGGATTCCCCTGTCACTGGAGTGTGAAGGGTGGCAAATGGAGGACTCTTCTCTTTCACGCCTCCTGGCGCATGTGCTCATTTGCCACCCTTGCCGCCAGGCCTTTGCCTCCGTTCTTAACCTTGACTGCATGGACCCGTGTGCTAAAAGTTCAGGTTTAATGTCAAGACCTGATTATTTTGTATGACCTTGTATCCTTCTTGTTCTAGCTACCCCTTCATTTATTCATTCATTCAAACATTTTTCTAGGAACAACTCTGGGTGAGATTCTGTGATACTTTGTATCAAGTGGCAGGCAGTACCTTAGAGTTATAATACTGTAAATACAGCTGTCAATGAAGTTGTAAACCTGTAGCTGCAAGTTACTGAAGAAATATGAGGCAGGGCTCTGGAGAATCTGGGATGAGATTTGAGTTGAGGTGATAAAGTTGTCTCCAGAAGTGCATGCAGATCTCCGCTATTTCATCCTTCTCTCCTTTGTCGTCCTTCCTTCTGATGATTCACTTCCCCTCTTATTCTTTTCAGCACTCTGCTACATCAGTTCTCCTCTCTCCATTTCTCCCTTTCTCCTGGTGCCTTTCTCTCGCCCGGAAAATCTCCTCAGCCCTCCTCTAGTGCCTCAATCAATTCCCATGACGTTATCCTATCCCAGAACCATCTTTCTGTGCCTGTCTTTTTTTCACTGCCCCACTTTTGAAAAAATAGTTTTTCCCCCATTTTTTCTTTATTAGAGAAGTTGGGGGTTTACAAAACAATCAAGCATAAAATACAGGATTCCCACACACCACCCCACCACCAACACCTTGCGTTGGTGTGGAACATTTGTTACAATTGATTGATGATAGCACATTTTCATAATTGTGGTATTAACTGAAATCCATGGTTTAACTTAGGGCTCACTGTGTAACGTAGTTTCATGTTTTAAAATTTTTTTAAAAAAATTCTGTTACCATATATACAATCTAACGTTTCCCCTTTTAATCATATTCAGATATGTAATACAGTACTATTAACTGTGTCCACAATGTTGTGCTACTATCACCACCATCCATCACCAAAATATTTCCTTCTTTCCAAGTAGGGAACCTTGTACATTTTTTTTTTAAGATAATTTCTTTTTTTTTTTTTTTATTTTTAAGATTTTATTTATTTATTCATTTATCCCCCCCTTGCTGCTTGTGCTCGCTGGGTCAGCTAACCACGCCGTGCGGGCGGGCCCGCCCTCACCAGGAGGCCCCGGGAACCGAACCCGGGGCCTCCCATATGGTAAACGGGAGCCCCACTGATTGAGCCACAGCCGCTTCCCAACCTTGTACATTTTAAGCCTTAACTTCCCATCCCCTATCCCCACCCCATCACCTGGTAACCTATATTCTAGTTTCTGACTCTATGAGTTTGCTTATTCTAATTGTTTCAAGTCTATGAAATCATACAATATTTGTCCTTTGGTGTCTGGCTTATTCCACTCAACATGATGTCTTCCAGGTTTATCCATGTTGTCACATGTATATCAGGTCTTCATTTCTTTTTACAGCTGAATAATATTCCAGTGTATGTATATACCACATTTAATTTATCTGTTCATTGGTTGATGGGCACTTGGGTTGCTTCCATCTTTGGCAATTGTGAATAATGCTGCTGTGAACATTGGTGTGCAAATATCTGTGGGTACAAAACTGATTTCCTAATGATCAGATCCAAAGGCGGCTTCTTACTCTCTCTAGTTAATCCCTCTGTACTCTTTAACCCTGTAAATGCCCCCCCCCCCCAATTCACAAGTCAGCAGGGTGAGGTGGAATAAACCAGAGCTCTGGAATTAGGCCAAGCTGGGCTCAAATTCTTGGCTAATTTTACTCATCTTTTCTGAGCCTGTGATACAGAATTTGTATCTACCTTATATGGCGGTGGTTGTGAGGGCAACATGTGATAATGAATGTAAAATAGGTGGCATAGAGCAAGCACAATATAAATTTTAAAAATGTTAGCTCTGCAGTCAGGCTGGGAAGAATCTAGAAGTTGAATGGTCAGTTGAGATGCCAAGTCAAAGGGAAAGAATCCTGGAAGCGAGGATCTGATGGTGCTTCAGCCCTGGTCCGTGTTCCCCCTCTGTGTTCTTAGGTTTCTCGCTACACTTAGCATGCTGTATATTTTCATCTGGGCTAGTGTTCCCTCCCCTATGAGATTCCACAGTCATTGATGGCAGGGATGATAAATATTTTGATGAATGAACAAATGACCGAATGGGACAGATCTAAGAGAACATTCTTGGCCAATCCAAGGCCTAAGTATGCATGTTGTATATCAAGGCTTAGTCTGGGAAAGTGAGCTGAATGGGTCTGCGAGATGACAAGCTGCTATTAATAATGACGCTGTTGTTTTGACTAAAATGTGTCTTTCTGAAGTTCCCAACAACCTTCCTCTGCCAGAACTAGATAAAAAAATTCTTTTTTTTCCCTGTAAAATCATTACTGGCGCTAACCTGAGTGATTGATGAAAATGCACTTTCAGCATATTTTTGGAAACTGTAAAATTGTATATTGCTGTCACTTCTTGGGAGTTCTTCACCAGAATTGTCCACTTATGTCACTCAGATGCAGAAATACCAAGATTGACTTAAAAAAAATTTTTTTTAAAGCAGTTGCTCACTTTAAGAATGCAGGCTCTTCAGAGGTGCCCACCTGTATTTCTGCTCTCCCCTCAGTATCCTGGGTATTCTAACCCACCCTTCCCAATCTACCCACTTGTCAACCCTGCACCACCCAACCCAATATATCACTACCCTCCTGCCCTATCCCTTCAGTACACATCTACACTCTATCACTTTACCATAGTATAAGTCCATATGGGTGATGGCTCACAACTTTCTCTTTTCTTTCTCTTTCTTGTACACCTATCTTTCAGAAAAGAGTTCTCAGAGACTGCTCAATTTCCTTAATTCATATCAGTGAGGTCATGTACTGTTCAACATTCAATGCCTGGCTTGATTTGCTCAACATAAGGTGTTCCAGATTCATCCATGTTATCCTATGTGTTAGCACTTTATTCCTTCTTACAGCTGAGTAATATTCCATTGTATGTATGACCTCATTTTGTTTATCCATTCATCTGTTGATGGGCACCTGGGTTGATTCCAACTTTTGGCAATAGTGAACGATGCCACTATGAACTTTGGTGTGCATATATCTGTTCGTGTCTTTGCTTTCAGTTCTTCTGGGTATATACCCAGCAGTGGAATTGCTAGGGCAGTTCCTAATAGTGGAGGACAAACCAGTGTGTCATGACCTCTTGTTGCATGTAGCTATGAACCTTGTCACCCAATGAGTCAAGCCAGGGGGTTGTCATGGGACCCAGGGGGATGGGGAGGGAGGAACAGAATAGATCAAACAGGGGGTATTTAGTGGTCAATGGAAATGTTTTTCATTACCTGACAGTGATGGACACAGGACATGGTAAATACCATCAAAATTTATAAAAGTGTACGACCCAAAATGTAAACCATACTGTAAACCATTGACAGTGTTTAGTAGCTATGTTTCACTATCTGTATATCAGTTATAACAATGCTACCATCCACATACAAAAAGGTTTTAATATGGGGTGAGGAAAGGGGGAGGAGGTTGGATATATGAGAGTGTCTTGTATTCGGTGTGTGACCTAAAACTTCTTTGAAAATTAAATGAAAAATTGGGAGACACTGGGGAATGAGAGGGGGAAGGTGCCACGGTACAGACTGGACACCAGATAGTGCAGTGATAAAAGGCAAAATGTCAAAAAAAATTTTTTTTTAAATTTTTAAACATTTTTTTCTCATTTTTTGAATAACCCAATCCTTTTATTTTATTTTAGTTTTAGTTTTTTTTTTTAAGTTTTCATGTATTTTATCTCTTACATTTAAACATCATTATTATTTCATTTTCCTGTTAATTGTATAATGCTATTGTATTGGCTTCATCTTTAAAGAAGCTTTGGATCACAGAAGGGTTACAACTGGGGCGGGAGAGGATCGTTGGTGGGGGGTGTCAGGGATGGGAGCTGCATGGGAGGAAGTTCACCTGAACATACATAAAAGGTATATAAATTGTTCAAATGCTCACAGGGCATGGTCACAGTGGGTGGAGAACCACTCAATAAATGAGAGAATACTGAATTCCCATCCTGGACAGCTCTGCCATATTCTCTAAGGGAGTAGCAACAGTCCCCCAAGTGCAGGGGCAGTGTCTGGCAAAGGAGGATGATCCACTGATGGGCTCTTGTTATTGATGACTAGCCTTATGAGTCTTGGCTCTTGAAATTGAAACTTAACCTATTGTTATGGGGTGCCTAAGGGTTGCCACCTGAGAGCCTCCTTGTTGCTCAAATGTGGCCTCTCTCTAAGCCAAACTCAGCATATGAATGCATTACTTTCCCCCCAGCGTGGGACATGACTCCCGGGGATGAGCCTCCCTGGCAACAAGGGATCACTAATAAGTGCCAATGGGCAATACAACTGGAAAAAGACCTTGAATAAAAGAGGGAAAAGGTAAAGACAAATGAGTTCATATGGCTAAGAGACTTCAAAGTGAGTCGGGAGGTCATCCCAGAGGTAACGCTTATGCACCTCTCAATAGGACCTTATAGGCTTCCACCCCAAACAGAGGGGCTCCTGAGGGCTCTGGAGACACCCAGGCCCTATAGATAGCCCCAGAGTTTTGCATCTTATCAGTGGGCCCTACTTTGGAATCCTTGCTCCTGAGAGTGACAGAGTTGGACCCAAATATGTCTTCCCTGCCCATGGTCCATCTGTCCCTTCTATTCAAACCTATATGTGTTGCCAGAATTTGTAGGTGTACTTCCAGAGACCATAGTCTTTGGGCTGTCCATGTGCCAGCTGGGCCCGGAATCTTGGTGGATCTGCAACTCCTGCCCTACAGCTCAGTGGACTCACCCTGGACACCTGGTGGGGAGATGATGATGGACAACAGCCATCCCAGGGAATGGAGAGAGTCTGCAGCAGCAGGCAGGATAATCTCATCCATCTTATCCATGGGATATAAGCCCCCTCCCACTTGGAGGTGGAGTGGACATCACCATCTCAGACTCCTCAGGATTGGGGGAAGAGCTATGGACTAGAGTGGACTTACTGGTATTCTACTATAGACATATTGTGATTCACGCAGTAGAAGTAATTGCAACATTAATTTGGAGCCAGTGGCCACCGGACGCTTCAGGGGCAGGGAGGGGGAAAAGCAGTTGTAATACAGGGACTTTTTTGGGACTTGGGAATTATCCTGAGTGACATTGCAATGACAGATATAGGCCATTTTATATCATTATATAACATGCAGAACTGTGTGGGAGAGAGTGTGGTCTACAATGTGAACTATGGTCCATGCTTAGTGGCAAAGCCCCAGGATGTGTATATCCATTGCAGGTGATGTGCCACACTAATGAAAGATGTTTATGTGGGAGGTTGTGGGAGGAGTGGGAGGTGGGACATATGGGAATCCCTACAATTTTTGTGTAACATTTATGTAATCTAAGTATCCTTTAAAAAATAAAAAAATAAAATTATTATTGAAAAAAAAAAAAAAAAAAAAAAGAACTCAGGCTGCCATACCTGAAAGAGCATCCACTTTGTGGGCCAGCATTCTATGGCAGTAGTTCTAGAAATCACAAACTGAAGTAGACCCGAACTTGGTAGTTCTGATGTTATTTTAAAAAGTAACCTGAGTGTGCACAAGGATGGGCTTCCTCAGCAAATACTAATTTTCTTTAATGAACTGTCTGGAGGCTCTTTGTGTTCCTTTTTTAAATGAGAGTCTCAGATGTGTTTGTACTGACTTTGTTGTAGTTCAAACATAAGCTTTCCTTTCACATCCTTCTGGGGACTTGCTTTTCTAGTTATTCAGGGATCTAAATAGCTTTGATCAAACAAAGCTTTTACTCAGTTTATGCATGGCCCCTCTCCGACCCTCCATTTTTTCTAGTCCAGGTATATAAATATTTCTCAGTGGAGATGAAGAAAGGAAGGAAAAAAACCCCACATCATGGGAGATATTTTCTAGGATCATTCATTTCAGGCTTTATCATGTGGCTTAAAATTAAAAGCTGTACCTCTACCTCACTGAGTGAGGAGGCTTGCTTGCCTAGATCAGATGGTAAGTGTTAATAAAGCAGTAGTGAGATTTAAAAAGGGACAAAAGACATGTAACCCTTACTGTTGAAAATAAAAAGCATAAGGCAGGAAATGGTGGGAGATGAAGCTGAAGAAATGAGGCATTTTTTCTGAGAAAGGAAGGAGCAGTTAAAGTGATTCTCAGTTCCAGACCAAATCCTTTGTCTAATTCTGGCCCGATCCAGTACCATCCACACACTTTACTAAAAAACTCAGAGAATTCAGGGCACATACATTCAATGTCCTTTTGTTTGATACAACCCAAGTCTCCTTTTAAATATCCTGACAAGCATGTTCTCATTTCAGTGGTTATTTCTAACACTGAAAAATTGGGAATGGCTTAAGTGTCAAACAATACAGGACTGTTTAATTAAATCATAATACAGCCATGTGGTGGCATGTTATGCATCAGACAAAAATTTTGTTGTAGAAGGCATGGGATGATGTCCACAATATATCAAGAATTGGGATAAAAAGCAGATTACATAATAGTAAAGTACAGTATGAGCCCAATAAAATATTTTTGTATATTCATGCAAGTCTGGCATTTAATTCCTCAAATTTGTTAACTGTGGGTTGTAGAATTAGAGATGGGTTTTCTTTTTCTTTGTGCTTTTCTACAGTTTCCATGTTTTTGATAAAAAACACATATTAGCTTCACAATCAGGAAAAGATAAAGAGAGGATGCAGCTCCCCCTTGTAAACACTGTGTAGTGGATTGAATGGTGGCCCCAAGAAGGTATGTCCATGTCCTAACCTCTGGACCTGAGAAATGTGACCTTATTTGGAAAAAGGGCTCTTTGTAGATGTAATTAATTTATGGATCTTGAGGCGAGATCATTCTAGATTATCCGAGTGGATCCTAAATCCAATGACAGAGTTCTTATGAGATGGAAGAGCAGACAGACACAGAGGAGACGGTCAAGTGAAGGCAGAGGCAATCAGAGTTGTGCTGCCACAAGGCAAGGAATGCCTAAGCCACCTGCAGCTGGAAGAGGCGGGGAAGGATTCTTCCCTAGAGCCTGTGGAGGGGGCATGACCCTGCCCACAGCTTAACTTTGGACTTCTGGCCTCCAGAACTGTGAGGCAGTCAATTTCTGATGTTTTAAGCCACCCAGTTTGTGGTAATCAGTTTCTGATGTTTTTAGCCACCCAGTTTGTGGTACTTTTCAAAGGCAGTCCTGGGAAATGAAGACAGGCCACAGTGGCTACCCCACTTTTTGGTTAATCATTCTACACGGGCATCTGACTGGGTTCTTCTCTCTGGCTCTCCTTTGCCCTGGATCACCACGTTCACCCTCTTCTAAGAGCTGTGCTGAGTTGTGTCACCAGCTCACTGTCATTTCAAATTGGCGTGCATTCTCTTTCCTGTCCCCCTTCACTTTGCTCTCATTTGTGAGACCTTCCTTTTGATGGCTACATTCTGTGCCAGTCCTTTGGGCCAGGCTGAGAGCTTGCCCTCCAGTTTTCTTTGGCAAGAGGACATTTGTTACTTGTCACATTCACAAAAGGACCTTAGTGGCTGCCTAGGGTCTCTGTATTTTCAAACGAGCCCCTGTGACCTTCACTGCCCCTTAATGTATCTTCAGTGACTTAAAGAAAATGACACTGGCACTCAAGCTACTTGAGATAGATTATTAGCCAGTTAAGGAAGAAAGGGAGATTCCTTAAAAGTCATTCCCAAAGTCACTGAAGAGGTTTTCCAAAAACCAGAGATAGAATTTGCAGATATCTTTGTTGTTCCTATTTGCCTGACTCTGTCTGCCCTGCCAACCTTGTCTCCCAGCTCTTGAGTCCAGTAATTTCTAGGTGCTGCATAGCAACAACCAAAGTCTGAGTGTGTTAGGGCTACCATACCACAGACCAGGTGGCTGAAAACAACCGAAACGTATTCTTTCACGGATCTGATGGCCACGAGTCTGTAATTAAGGTGTGGGCAGGGCCATGCTTCCTCTGAAGGCTGTAGGAAAGAGTCTGTTCCATGTCCTTCTGCTGGCTTCTGGCAGAGGCTTGTCATCAATCCATGGTGTCCTCTGCCTCCTCCATCTGCACCTGGCATTCTCCCTTGTATCTGTTTGCACTTCTTCTCTCCTTCTAAGGACACCAGTCATAGCGGATTAAGGGCCCACCCTAGTCCAGTGTGACCCCATTTGCCCTTGCCTGATTGCATCTGTAATGACCCTATTTCCACATAAGGTCACATTCCGGGGCACTGGGGAGTAGGACTTCAGCATATCTTTTCAGGAACAAAATTCAACAGTCGAAAGATGACGAGCCAGTCCTCACCCCCATGGCGATGGCTCCTGCTCTCTTCTCTGCCTGTGATGAGGCTCTCCTCTCCCATGGCCCTCTTTGCTCGACTCACTTCTCTCCTGTTCCCTCAGTCTTTCAGATTTGGCTTGAGCGTGACCTCTGAGAAACCTTCCCTGATCCCCTCCTCCCAGCCTGGGTGCGGTGCAGGGCCTGGCCTCTTGTGTTGCTACAGCAGCATGGCCTCACCTCTGTCCATCCTCTCCTCACAATGTATGAGCACCGTCTCCTCATTGGGGTGGGATAGTTTTAAATTCATGTTACCTGATGACAGCGTTTCCCACAAGACAAAGGAAAGAGAAAATGCAAGAACCTCTCCTGTGAAGGGAATACTGCCTGTGGCGGAATAATCTCTGCAAAGAGAAGGCTGTCAACAAACCACTGCCATGGAAATCTTTTATCTTCTGCCCCACTGGATCTATATGCAAAATTCCATGGGCAAACCTCATTTTCTCTTGCAAAAAAAGGCAGCAGAAGCTGATGAGAAGGTGAATGGGGGCCTCTCAAGTGTGAGAAAGACACTTGCTTTGAATGACCATAATAAAAAAAAGGAAATGATCCTTTCGGCTCTTACTATGGTGTAAACTATTTGAGGGGACAACCTCTGGATTCCCTGCACTCTTCACAGAGTTGGTGCATCCTTGATGTTCGTGGAATGAATGTATAAATACTTTGCTCATGGCTTTGTGCTTTTTGTTCAGAAATTGAAGAGTGAAGCAGAGCCAGCATTTAGACACCAGTTCTGCCATCTGTCTGGATTGTTTCCTGAGGCCCTCTACATAAGGCCTTCCTATCGCCCATCTCACAAGCATAAAAGCATGACAGGCTTTTCAGCAAGTAAGAATGGGGAAAAGCAGATAATGCTTTCTCTTTTCAGTCCAGAAAAAGTACCAACAAGCAGCTGGATGCAGGGAGGTGATAAGGATGCCACACACAATGGAGAAAATCAATACACGGTCCCTGTGTGGTCAATAAACACTCTGGCACCAAAGGAGATATTGTTAAGAGACCAATCAACTTTGGCCCTGGCATCCCTCTAAAACAGGACCATGGATTTCAGAAATAATTGAATGAAAGGTGTTGTACTCAGGCATTTGCAAGCTGTAATACTCATGTTAAAACAAGATGGGAGGTGGTTTCAGATACGGTTACCAGAATTGAGCACAAAATTTGAAAGCAGCCCCGTAGTTGTATGACTCCTCCTAGAGTAGGATGGAACTGTGCTTTTCCTAGCCATGAAGTCCTGGGGCCAAGCCAAGATGGCGTCAAGATCAGCACAAGGGAGCAAACAGAGGGGAGAGCAAGATACAGGGGTTTAAAGCTGGTACAAGAGTAATTTCATGAACACAGCCTTCCTCTACATGGCCTGGCTTGCTTTGCTGGGCAAGGGGCATATTTGTGAAGCACCAGAATGGCTGTCTCTCCCCATTTCCTGGCCCGATCTGGTGAGCCCAGTGCTGACAGTTGTGGAAAAGTCTGTGTTTTGGGGTAGCGGTGGGATTAGTAGCCTCATGCCAAGTGTAGTACCTACGTCAAAGGGTTCGTCTGAGGATTAATATAATATCCTTTGTGAATCATAGAACGCCACACATTTCAACATGTACTTACTGAGCTTATTTTGTACAAGGCACTCTAATTAGAGTGAGGAGGGTATAGAGATGAGTATTGCTTTTCATGTTTTGTCTTTGATAATAAAGGCACAGAAAAAGATAGGAAAGTGTGGGTCATGTTTCAGGTACAGTGCCAGGTCAAATAGGGGAGTGACAGCAAAAGAATATGGCAAGGGATGTTGGGGGTTAGACAACAATGCCTCCAGAGCAGCTCTTCTTTGGAAAGCTAGTCAAGTAGTGTGGTGTAGAATAGCTTGGACAAGTGGAGGGTCGTTAGGCCACTGCAGTGGTCTAGATAGAGATGAGATGGGTCTGACTTACTGCGGTGGCAGTGGGAAGAGAATGGAGGAGACAGTTCTGATGGACACATCGCAGAGGTAAGTTGGGTCTGACTTGGTGGCAGATTGAATGTTGGGTATAAGGTGGAGAGGCTAGAAAAATGACAGCAAGGTTGCAGTCCTGGGTAGCCAGATGAATAGGGTCACTCATGGAAACAGAGGAATCAGCTGGAGGCATTGATTTGAAAAGGGGAGATGTGCTGGGTTTGGAACATGTTGGGTTTGAGATACTGGTGGGACATCTGAATGTAGATGCCCAGGAGGTGGTTGGAAATGTGGAACAAGACTATAGGGTGGGCTCCACTGGAATAATTTCTCATAGATCCCCATATTCTCCCTACCCCAACACTCATACCTTCCCTTATGGCTACTTGTGTAATGAGTTTCCATTAGCTTGGTATGGAGAGGGACTGTGCTTATTCATTGTATCACTGGGAAATTGTAGGTTTGCAATAGTATTAGTTTTATCAGTGGACTAGTGCTTGGGAGAGAGGTCAAGGCCAAGATTGATGGGTCGTATTCACATAAGTAATCATTAAAACCACTGAGTAGATGTAATCGTGGAAGGGGGCAGTATATAATAGAGAAAATAGCAGAGGACTAAAGTTAAAAGCATAAGGTCACTTGTACTGAGGATGAACCCAGACAGGAAAGGAGAAAAAGCAAAAACGTTTTGGTCATAGAGGTAAAAGGAGAACAACAGTAGTGTCAGGTCATGAAAACTAAGGGAGGAGAGAATTTCAAGTAAGGGAGTGGCAGATAACAGTGCCCAATGCTACAGGGAATTTGAGTAGGACAGAGACTAAGTGGTTTTGCAGTTTGGATGTCCTGGAAGTCTTACATGGCCTATGAGAAAGCACTTTTAGTAGTGGTAAGTGTTAAGAAGATGGAGAAGCCAGCTTACAGAATGTTGATGAGTAAATGGAAGCTGTGGGTGTCCCATTGAACTCAAAGGAGTGGTGCAGGTTCGCTGCCTCAGTGTCCCTGGGGAGCCCATAAAAATATGTATTCCCAGGCCTTGGCCCAAGAATTATATTCTGATTCATCTTGTCTGGCATGGGGCCTTGGAATCTGTCTTCTTAAAAAGCACTCGAGGTGTTTCTTATGCACTATGAATGGCTGGACTATTATTTGAAGAAATTTGGTGGTAAAGTAGAAGAAAGGGA
The DNA here is from genome assembly GCA_026826555.1 of Tolypeutes matacus. Lineage (NCBI taxonomy): Eukaryota > Metazoa > Chordata > Mammalia > Cingulata > Chlamyphoridae > Tolypeutes > Tolypeutes matacus. The sequence continues at coordinate 5,248,991 of JAKSZT010054138.1, read as the reverse complement.
AAGAGGACTCTATTAGTCAGGATAGGATAGGCAATATCGCAGTGACAGCCCTTAAATCTCAGTTACATAGCACAACGGAAGTTGATTTTGTACTCATACTCTTCAATCATCATAGGTCATGGAGAACTCTGTTTGACCCAGGCTTGTCGTAGCTGCACCAACTGAAACGTGTTGCAGGAGTGCATGGACCTTTCACACTGGGTCTTCTAAGTTTCTGCCCTGAAGTGACTTGTTACTTTCACTCCAGTTCATTGGCCATAACTAGTCACATGGTGCACCAGCTAACTGCAAGGAAGCTGGGAAGTTCAGACTTTCATATACCTGGAGGAGAGGAGAACTGGGTAGTGGTGAAAAGGAGCAGAGGAGCAGGAAAGTGAACTGAGCGTGTGTGTAGGCCGAGAGAAAGGTGCCAGAGGAAGAGGAATTGGACGGGAAAGGAGGAGGGTGAAAGAAGGGCGAACTAATAGGGTGAAGTCCTAGAAGAGGGATAGGCCCAGGTGGGGTGGGCTTACCATTGGATGGGAGGGGATGCGTTTCTGCCTTTAGAGTGAAATGGGAAAAAGAGAGGGAGGGTGAAGCCTCTGTGAGATTTTTGTGGTCAAAAAAAAAAAAAAAAAAAAAAAAAAGATCGTCATCACTCTTAGCAATCTTATTCTGAGACTTGACCTGTCCTTCCTCTCTGCTTTCCAGATTTCTATTTACAATTCTTTCATGTGAGAGTTAGGATGGTCCCAGCACTTCCAAAATTAACCCAAATGATTAGTCAACAGGACAGAATTAGCAGGACATTCAAGAGTCAGTCCCCTGTATTTTTTATTTAACATTTATGTAATCTAAATATCTTTAAAAAAAAAAAAAAGTCAATTGCATCTCTCCTGCCTTAAAGGAAAAGTTCAGAGTTGAAGTCAAGTAAATACAGCAGGGCCAACCTACTGGTTTAAGGAAAGTGGCAATTGCTCTTGCGCCCATTGTAGTCCCAATTCAGAATCCTGAGAAAATAGATTCTAGATCTGTAAGACACCCTGAGGTAGAACCGGACTAAACTGACTAAAGCGAACAATTTTTTTTTCTATTTTTAAAAGCCCACATCAGAGGTTGATTTCCCTCTATTCCCTGGAACTTAGCTTCTCTTCTTCCTTATGGATAGTCTCATTCCCTCACCCTGCAGTTTAGATGTCTTTCTCTTTGTGGACACAGAAAACAAATGCATAAGCTCTCATATATGTGAAGAACATTATTATATTGCTCCATAGTCTTAATTTCAGACTTCAAATATCTTTGCTTTCCCACAAATGTATCAAGTGGCTAATGTGTGCCAATCACCAGGGCTATACAATTCATATTTTAATAAATCAGTTCTTGCTTTCAAATAATTCAGTCTAACTGTGTGTTTGTATGGCAGGGAGAGCGTGAGCGAGAGCACAGTATTTGGGGCATATAATTAAAATAAAAGCAGCTCAGTGCAATTTTTTTAAAAGATTTTATTTATTTATTAATTTATCCCCCCCTTGCTGCTTGTGCTCGCTGGGTCAGCTAACCACGCCGTGCGGGCGGGCTTGCCTTCACCAGGAGGCCCCGGGAACCGAACCCGGGGCCTCCCATATGGTAAACGGGAGCCCCACTGATTGAGCCACAGCCGCTTCCCAGCTCAGTGCAATTTGAATAGCCCTTGGGGGGATATTCTCCAGCCTTCTTTATACCTGTGGTTCAGCTATCCAGGAGACCCATGCATAGCCTCTTCTCTTTCCCTCTCCAGCTCATTTCCCTCCTCCATCCCCAGTTCTTTTCATTTCTTATGGAGAGCAGTTTAGCTGTTAGACCAGTTTCAGCCCAGACCATTTAGGCTTTTCCCAGGGGGGTCATCTTCAAAACTAAACATGATCTTTGTCCTAAACAAAAAAAAAAAAATTCTCACCCAGAGAGGAATTCTACAGCCAGCTCATGATGTAATAAGTGTTTCTATTCCTCTATCTGGTTATGTAGCCTGAAACTGAGCAAAATTCTTGAGGGAAGGCTGACCCATTATAACGACAAGAATTAGCCCCAAATTCCTATGACAAATAAATGATCATGATAATCTTTGATTGGAAAGATAATGCTACTCACACATTATCAGTCTGGCAATTTAATCACAGAGCCCAGAATACTAGGATTGAGAGAGATTATTTTAGAGAGTCTCCAATCCATACTTCTCCTTCCTCAATTTGCAGGTTGATGAACTTAAGCAGAGAGAGGGGTTGTGATTTGTTCAAGGTCATATAAGAAGTCTGGGATAGATTTGGGCTTCCCCTATGTATGTCTGTCTTCTGGGAGATGTAAATGATTTGGCAGAATTCACATTTTTGCAAGCATGCCTGCCTTCCCCTTTGGTTGTGATTCTGTCTGGTGGTTACTGTGTATTGTGCCAAGGTGCAAGCTAAGCTTCCCAGCTCGTTCCTTCTTGAGCCTCCCTGGGAGAATCCTAAGAGGGCGGGAGGGGAGGCATCTTTGCCATACTTCGGTGGTGGAGGTAGCAGGCAGCGCCAGCCTCCCTCTGCTCACCACCCTGGTCCTGCCAAGAAATTGCATTTACCCATGATGATTTCCATGTAAAAGAAAACAAAAAAACCAAAGGCCTTTCCGACATCAGTTTCATTGCAGTGAAGAGAAAGCACTCCCCTTTCTCTGAGCTAAAATGTAGACGTCTTCCTAGTGCCAAAGTATGGGAAGTAAGCTTTCATGGCAAAAATGATTTCTTGTTGACGTGCAGTGATGCAGACGTTGCTAAGCTTCGCCTTCAGCCCTTTCCCTTGCGGCCAGTGCTCAAGGGCCAGTCCTGCTGAGAGTGTTTCCTTTTTGCTGCTTTGGTTCTCTCTGGGTTTGTTGTCTCCATAAATGTTAAACACTCTTTCTTGACCTTTCTAAATTAGACCCTGCTGCTAAAGAGAGCCCATCACTCAACACGGCAAAGAGGCTCATCCCTCTGGTGAAGACTGGGAAGTTTTCAGGACTCCCCTGTTTTAACCTCCGCCTGCTGATGAAAAAAATAAAATCCCTAGATATTCTGTTCAGAAGCTGAAAAATTTGAGGGGAGGGAATTCGAGTCTCTCAGTAACAAAATGCCTCCTTCACTTGCGCAAAGTTAATGATTTTGCCTTGTAAATACAGAAGAGGAAATGAATATTTCTTTCGTCAGGCATTGCTGTCTGATTTTTACCTGGCTGCTGCATAGAAGGAATCCAAGTTCTCTTGCACGGTTTATTTATATATAACATATTTCATAAATGTGAAATAAAAAATCCACAGACTGGCATGGCCTTGAGTTCATTTTCTGTATTTATGACATATGCCTTTGGCTGTTGGGATTACAGTGAACTGGGAAAATGTCCGTTTCTGACCTACCTTTTCTCCCTTCTGTTTGCTGCCTTTCGTTAGTTGTGGGATATGATGATTAGATATGTGTGCTTATTTACAACTGTGTCCAAAATAAGGGTTAAGAGTCTCAAGGTGAGTTCTGGCACAGAGTAAGCATAAACTCTTAGTATCTGTGGCATGAACAAACATGAAAGAATTAATGCAATATATTTTCTTCAGGACCTCTACTTTTTGAAATACATTTTGGTTGCCCAGAGGAATTTTCTTCTTCCAGTTGTATTTTAGGCAACTTCTTCATAGTTGAAGGTGATAGGTATGTAGCCTCCAGATAAATTAGGTATTTATATGGTATTTGTAATTCTTGGGAATTGGATTAGGGAGGAAAACAATGAAAGAGTAAAGGCTATTATAGAAAACAATATTTTCTATTTTTCAAATATGTCATCCTTTCCAGGAGAAGGATACAGCCATAATTTATGAAAGCTCCTTTGCTGAGGAGTGGCATGGGGAATTATTAGAAATTGTAACATACTTTATAAATGTTTTATTCTCTAGCTTGTTTGTGCATTTGGGACCTAAGAGTGTAGATAATCCATCTTTCTGTTTGCCTCCATTATTATACATTCCACCCATTTATTTTTGAATGCCTGTGCTAATGCTGAGGGTTATACAGAGAGGATTAAAACACAATACTGTCCTCAAGTTGCTGACAGCTGGGTAGGGAAAATAAGCCATGGACACAAGCAATGTTGCTGGGAGGCTGTGGATGAAGGCCTCTAGTCTGGGCTCTGTGTATAACGCATGGCCCTGAACTTCATGTGTACCAATTTTTCATCTGTAAAATAAGTGCTGGGGAAGTCCTGGATACACCTGGTGGCCATCCCCCAGGATGGCCATCCTCCTCCTTTTCTCTTATGTACAGATATATTAGTCTGTTTCCAGTACACCGCCTGGGGGAGATGTTGGGTCTAAGGAAAAGGCCTGAACCTACCTCAACCTCAGAAACTGAGAACCATGCTTATTAGGACGAGAACTCTGAGCGGCAGGGCCCCTTCCGCCTGAGTTGTATAAATATTAGTACTGGTGCCTCTCGCCACTGATGGGAAGTGGCCACCCACCTACCCTGACCTGAGTAGTAACCAAAAAGTTTGGCCTTTTCATTAGTCGGCCTCTATGGGCTCTCTTCCCCTGCTCTTTTCTGTTGTGCCTGAGCCTGTGTTCCCACGATGCACCGTGGAGCAACTTGCTCCACAATAAGGGCTTTAGGTGACATGAAATTTTAAATTATTTTTCTATGATTCTGATATATATGATAAAAATAGATGATCCATGAAATCAGGGTCCTTCCTGTATTATTCACTGCAGTTTCTTTAGTACCTTCTATAGAGGATGGCATATAGTAGGTGCTCAGTTAATGTTTATTGAACAACTGAATGGACAGAGAACATGCTAGAAGAAATCACGGTAAGGAGAGCTCATTTGGGATCAGGTGCTCAGTGAAGACTTTTGTGAAGAGATGTTATTTGAAATAGGCCTTAAAAATGCCTTGCATTTTCACAAGTGAAAATTTGCAATGGGATGGTACTGAAAGCACGTTGACTAAGGGAAGCAGTGTGCTATAGTAAAGAGAAGATTGGACATTGGGTCAGAAGTCTTGAGTTTGAATCCAAGCTCTGCCACTCACTAGCTGTGTGTCTTCGGGCAAGTCACTGAACTTCTCAATTCTCAACGCCTTGGTTTCCTCATGTATAAAATGGGGTGGTGATTGTATCACTTGAGGATTAGATGAAATGGTACAGGTATGTGATAGCATTTGACATAGTGCTCAAAAATATGTGTCTAAAGGAGTAACTAAAATAGAAGAATCGTGGATTTGCAAAATGTAGGGGTATGTCTTAGGATCAGTGGTGTTCTGGGTTGGCATGGGATACAGCTGTAGGGTTCAGACTTCATAGAGACATGAATGATGTGGTAAGAGTATGGAAGAATATTTACATTTGTGTGATATATTTTGACTTTTCTTAAAAAGGAAGAACTAAATAAACCCAGGCCTTTGGCCAAGATCCAAGGACTGTGACCTTCCCAATAGCCAGGTGCACATTATTGTACTTTTAAATGAAAGGAGTCCTGACTGTGGGATGGACTCCAAAGTCAATAAAAATATCTCCTGCTTCTGAAAAGGAGTGTCAATGAGATAAGCAGCATGTGCCCTAATTATCCCAAGAAGACTATGGTTATAATGCCAAGTCAGAACGTCATAGTCTTACAAGACTGAAAAAATTTAACATACAACATGACCAGAGATATTAGATGTAGGGGTGGGAGACAGGAAATGGCCAGAGATGACCCCTAGATTTTTGAGCCTGGGAGAAGGGCGGTTCTATAAACAGATGCAAGATTGTCTTGAGGAGTTGTGGCTTTGGGGAAAGATGTCTGTTAGCCTTAGACAGTCTGAGTTTGAAGTGCTGCCAAAGAACTTGGTCTGGCAGCAGCCACTGGAGGAAGACTCTGTTAGGGATAATGCAGAGCCATCATAGAAGCTGAGTGAGTTGTTTACTGCCACCTTTCTGATCCAGTTATTGTGGCCCTTGATATGCTTCCAAATAATAATGGTTAAATAACATTCCTACTAAGTGCCAAGCATTAGTCCAAGTGTTTTACATGAATTGTCCCATTTAATCCTCACAACAACCCTGTACAGTAGGCATGTTTATTATCCCCATTTTAGAGTTTTAGGAACCTGAGATACACACGCAAAAATTAAGTAGTGACTTGCCAAGTGGAGCTGTATTCAAACCCAGTTCTACTTGTCTAACTCCAGAGGTCAAGTTCTTAAACACACCGTGGGCAGGATTGTCCAGTTAAATTTAAATTTTAGATAAACAATGACTTTATTTTTAGTCCCATTGTGTATTTGGGATGTACTGATGCTAAAAAATTATTCATTGTTTATCTGAAATTCAAATCCAGTTGGGGGGTCTTGTATTTTTATTTGCTAAGTCTGGCAGCCCTATTTCTGGGGCAGAGCAGGAAGCATTAAGCCCTGGGTGCCATCCCTGCCTCTTTCCTCTCACTCACCCAGAGTTACATCTTTTTAGATATATCCTTTCTTCCCTGGCTGTATACTTCCATGATGACATCATGCTAGGGCCTGCTGAGCTACCCCAGAAGCTTCTGGAGTCAGCCAATTGTGACCACACAATTGTGTCCATACAATTTTCTTCTTGCCTTCCCTACCTCTGCTCCTCCGTTGTACCCATATCTCAAAATGTCCCATCACCAGCCAGGGAATACCATGTCAAGCCTCAGCTGCACTTTACCTCCATTTTCCTTATTCCCAACACTTCATCTTCTTTGCCTTGATTTCCTCTTAATCTTAAAAGGAGTGGATTGTCACTAAGAAGGGTGAAGAGGGAAAATAGGAAATGGTTAAGGAACTATAGGGACGCATCCATGATGGCCGTGAAGACTGAAGGAAGGGCTTTCCGGGTGGGTGGAAAGACGTGTGCTGAAACACCGAATCAGTCAACATTAGCCCGTCATGAAGGCTCAGATTCCCCATTGCTTTTAGGGTTTCTTCTATTTGCTCCCTAGCTCCCATTTTCCCAACTTTCCATTTGCTTTGGCTCATTTTTCCTTCTCACTAGATCAGTTCTGTTGTTTTCAGCTGACGTTTCTTTACCTTTCTGCCTTATCGATAGGACCTTAAGAGAAAATTCCAAAAATAACTAACTTCTTTTTTACTTCCATCCATTTTTTTTTTAAACAAATCTATTTTATTGGTACATATTAACAAAGCATACAATTCATTCAATGTGTACAATAATGGTATTTGGTATAATCTCATATTTGTGCATTCATCATTTCAATCATTATCAGAGTATTTTCATTATTTCAACAATAATAGTAAACAAAAAATGACAAACAATAAACAAGAAAATACCTCACCTCTCCATCTCTCTGTTTCCACTTCTTTTATATATATATAAATATATTTTAAGAGGTGCTTAGATTACCGAAAATACTACACAGAACCCCCTGGGATTCCCATGTTGCCCACCTACCACACCTCCCACACCTCCCACCACATCCCACACAAACATCTCCCACAAGTGTGGCTCACCACCCTCAATGGACTTACACATCCTGGGGCCTTGCCACCAACCCTAGACCACAGTTCACATCGTAGACCACACTCTCTCCCACACAGTTCTGAGTGGTGAGTGCTGATTTAAAATGGCCTACATCAGTTGCCACAACGGTACTCAGGACAACCTCCAAATCCCAAAGAAGCCCCTGTATTAAAACTACTGGTCCCCTCCCTGCCCCAAAAGTGTCAAGTGGCCACCGGCTCCACCTCATTGTTATAATTTCTTCCATTGCTAGAATCACCATATGTGTTTCTAATACCATCAAGTCCACTCTAGCCTATAGTTCTCCCCCCAGTCCTGAGGGGACTGGGATGGTGATGTCCACTCCACCTCCAAGTGAGAGAGGGCTTATATCCCATGGATATGGTGGGTGGGATGATCCTGCTTGCAGATGCAGGCCCTCTCCATTCCCTGGGATGGCCGTTGCCCATCGTTGTCTCCTCGCCAGGTGACTTGGATGAGTCCATTGAGCTGTAGGGTAGGAGTTGCAGCTCCACCGAGATTCCACGCACACCTGGCACATAAGTAGGCCAGAGGCTCCAGTCTCTGGAAGTATACCTAAAAACTTCTGTATCACATATAGGTTTGAATAGAAGGGACTGATGAACCCTGTGCAGGGAGGACTTATTTGAGTCTAATTCTGTCACTCTCAGGAGCACAGATTCCAAAGTAGAGCCCACTGATAAGACATCAGTCCTGGGGCTATCCCCACTTATATAGGACCTGGGTGTCTCCAGAGCTCTCAGGAGCCCCTCTGTGTGCGGTGATAGGCACTTAGATGTTCTATGAGCTCCTACTGAGGTGTATGTAAGAGTTACCTCTGGGATGACCTCCCGACTCTCTTTGAAGTCTCTTAGCCACTTGAACTCATTTGTCTTTACCATTTCCCCCTTTTATTCAAGGTCTTTTTCCAGTTGTGTTGCCAGTTGGCACTTGGTATTAATCCCTCGTTGCCAGGGAGGCTCATCCCCGGGAGTCATGTCCCACGTTGGGGGGAAGGTAGTGCAATCATATGCTGAGTTTGGCTTAGAGAGAGGCCACATTTGAGCAACAAGGAGGCTCTCAGGTGGCAACCCTTAGGCACTCCACAACTGCAGGCTAAGTCTCATTTACAGGAGCAAAGGCTCACAAGGGTAGTCATCAATAATAAGAACACATCAGTGGGTCATCCTCTTTTGACAGACACTGTCCCTGCACTCAGAGGACTATTGCTGCTCCCTTGGAGACTGTGGCAGAGCTCTCCAGGCTAGGAATTCAGATTCCCTCGTTTATTGTGTGATTGTCCACCCATCGTGACCATGCCCCATCTTTTGATCTTTAGAACGATTTTGTATATCTTCATGTATATTCGGATGAATTGATTCCCATGAATCCCCCCTCCCAGACACCCCCCACCAATAATCCCCTGCAGTACCCATTGTAACCCTTCTGTGATCCAAATCCTCCATTAACATGTAGTCCATAAAATAATCAAATACATTTACTAGGAAAAAGAAACAACTATGATAAGCTTACATGCAAGAGACAAACATAAGGAAACTCAGGGAAAAAAAAAAAAAAAAAAAAAGAGAAGGAAAAAAAAACAAAAATAATCAAACGAACAACAACAACAACAACAAAAAAAAACCAAAATATAATTAGCGGATTGGGACATTCAAAAAAAATGGGCAAAAAAGCAAAGGAAATACCTTTTAAAAATATATATATATATATTTATTCTTTTTTTTTTTCCCCTTTCTTTATTCATTTTTTGCCTTCCTTTTATCACTGTGTTATCGGATTTCCAGTGTGCCTTGACATCTTCCCCCTCTCAATCCCCAATGTCTCCCAGTTTTTCATTTAATTTTCAAAGAAGTTTTAGGTCACAGCAAAGTCACACATGGAGTGCCGGAGACTCCCAGATACCAAACCACCCCCCCTTCCCCACCCTATATTAACCCCCCGCCCTTTTTTTTGGATGTTAGCATTGTTATAACTGTTATACAGAAAGCAAAATATAGCAACTAAACATTGTCAGTGATTTACAGTATAGTTTACATTTTAGATGATAGTTTAATAATTTTGATGATATTTACCATTTCCTGTGTCCATTACTGTAAGGTAATGAAAAACCTTCCCCATGACCACCAAACACCCCATTAGATCTTGACTGTTCCCTTCCCCCCAGCCCCCCAGGGCCCA